>CM076580.1:720593589-721097730 GCA_034641835.2 Pinus albicaulis | reverse complement strand
TTATTATTAGATGGACCCAAGTACACCATGTAAGACCAGTTTTACCCCAAGTAAAACTGCTTTCACTATGTTAATTAAGGAAACCCCAAAAGGAATAATTAATTAAACCACAATTTAATTATTATTCCCAGTCATGTTTAACCCAAAAACAAAGAAATTAAAGAGATACACCCATAGTTATCTTATTATTTTCTAGGAATACTTATTTAAATAATATTCTCATATAAACATGTAATTTACCCAACCACTAATTAAATAAAATCTATTATTTATTGATTATAACTTTAACCACTTCCTTAAAAGGATGAATAAAATCATTTATTATTTATTCCTCACTAATCAAGGGATTTGACCCAAGTCAAAGTCCCTTTCCCTCCAACAAATAATAATAAAACATTCCATAGAGGTGGATCTAGATTTGATTAACATTATTTTAATCATGCACCAAGATCTAGAATGACCCAATATTTTGTTATAAATAGGAGGGTTTTCCCCCATCATTCTTCACCTTTTGTTGCATATTAGATCACTCTGGATCTATACACTTGGTCTCATTTCTGCCATTTTGCTCCCATTGAGCTCTACCTTCTACATTGGGTTTTTCTACATCTACAAGAGAGAGAAAGCTTAGATCCGAAGTGCTGAGGACTACAAAGAACCCATCCCATTGAGGAGATCTGGATACACCTTCTTGTTTCCTCCCAGGTGCCCTGTAATATAAAAATTCATTCAAAAATCGTGTTCTTGTCTTGTCCGTTGGATGCATGGAGCAAACTCTTTACTTTACTGCTTAATGTCTTTCCATTTATAGATCTGTTTGTTGCAGCATTTTAACTACTAATCACAGATCTGAAGATGTTTGGCAGCCTCTATTGTTGTTAGGGCTATTAGTTATGCGTAGCTAAAGTGGTTCTTTTTCGTACACTTCGACGAAGAATTCATACTAACAAATGGCGACTCCACACGGGTTTTAAATTACGACCGCTGTCGTTTTTTATATTCCTGCATATCCAGCTACTTCAGGCCCTAGGGCTTCTTTTTTAGCTGCTTAGTTTTTCTCTTTTCATGTCATTTTTCTCACATAAAACCCTGAAAACCTAAAATTTCTAACTTCCGTGTGTTTCTGGCCCTATTGCGCAGGTAAGCGACACCAGCCGCACCTGAGACGGCAATTTTTCAGAAAATCTGCCGCCGAAACAGCCGGAACGGGGGGGTCGCACCTTTTGGCCCAAAACCTGCGACCCGGACGCACTTTTCAGCCTGTAACCTGCGACCTCAACCAAAATCAGGTCAGAACCTGCGACCTGCCTTTTTTCCAGCATTTTTTCTGTAATTTTTCTGGGTTCTGCTGCAGCCTCTGCCAGGGTTTTCCAGCCTCTGTCTCAGCCCGCCTTGACCAAGATCTGATCCGTTTTTACTCATCTAAGTGGGAACCCAGCCCCTTAGGGCTTTAGTACCCTCCACTTTTTGTGGAAGAGTTTCAGCTGTTTCAGCCGTCGGTTTCAGAGCTTCAGCCCCCTCTTTTTCCAGATCTGTTACCTCACTTTCAGATCCTTTGAAATCATCCTCTTTTCCTTTCAAATCACCTCTTGTCGTTTTGTGTGGACCTCTGCTAAAGGCCTCTGCCTTGCCCTCCCCCCGGTTTTTTGCTGATTTCCCTTTTTCCAGCCACCTTGCCTCTGTCTCTTGGCTGTGATCTGCACCTCTTGTCTGCAGCTTTATCCTCCAGATCTCTGTCCCCTTTGACCCTAGATCTGTTGAGTTTCCTTTGTGTGTGTTTCCATAGTTTTTCCCTTTCTTTTCAGCATAGTTTTGAGAGACCCACCTTCTTGGGTTAGATAGATGCATACGTAGCCGTTATTTTTCTGTTATTTCAGCATTTTACTCTGTTCTCTGTAGGTTTATTTTCAGCTACGCAGCACACTTTTTTGCTCTCAACAACGGAAAGGGTTTAAAAATTAAAATTAACGCACACCACACACTGACCCTAAGTGAAGAAGCGCCTGGTTTACACCGCCTGGCAAAGACTCTGAAATCAATTGTCACTGCACCTTATCTGCCCTTGACCTTCTTGATTCTGTCCCTTTCTGCCCTTGTCGGTTTCCTTCTTCCTGTCATCATTGCGCCCCCAAGGCACCTTTCCCGGCGCCTCCTTGGCCTTCACCCTCAATCTCCGGTCGATCGACCTGCTCCGTCCCACCATCGTCGAGCCAGTCCTTCTCTGATTCTTTGGGTTCTCCTTTTCCTTCTGGTTCTCCCCCCTGTCACCTCCACTATGTCTGGTCCAGGGCCTAACACTAGCGGGAATCCCGGCCCTAATGCCAGGACTACTACTAGCAGAACCACCACAAGAACTACCTCGGCTTCACCTGTACTCCCCTTCTTGGCAGGCCTCAGCCTCCCCGATCTGGACCGGTTGATAAACGACCCTATACATCATGACGCTAGTTGGCCCGCTATGCCGACAAAGCTCCCTTCCGACATCCCAAAGTTTGAAGGTCGTGCTGGAGAAGATCCTTCAAATCATGTTCGATCTTTCCACATGTGGTGTTCATCTACCTCCATTATCGATGACTCTGTTCGTCTTAGACTGTTCCAACGCACGCTTACAGGCGAAGCTTCTAAGTGGTATGTTGACCAACCCACTTCCTCTCATACCACCTTTGCAACTCTTGCCCGGGCTTTTTTATCTTACTTCCAGCTTCCCCTTCGTTATGACACTGGTATCGAACTCTTGACTTCCTTCAAGCAAACCTCTTCGACCCGCCTTTCTACCCATGTCCAGGAATGGCAAAGAAGACGGAGCCTATGCCAATCTCCTCCCTTCGAAGACCGTGTCTACATGGACTGGTTCCTTAGATCTCTCTTGTCCCCTATCGGGAAAGATGTCGCATCCCATTTTCCTCAAACTGAAGAAGATGCCCTCCAAATGGCGTTAAAGTATGACCTGATCTACGCTCAGACAGGTTATGATCCTACTGTCCTACCTGATCTTCCCACACCCAATGATGCCCATACACCGGGGGCACCTCATGCCGCCAACAATATCATTGGACCCATCTCTCATCCATCCGTTCAACCTCACATGAGCTATGGTTTTCCTGGGGGAGGGGGCACTACTTCCTGCACCTCTCCCCCTCCCGGTAGCATGCATCCAGGATACGGCATGCCTCATCCTTTTGCCCAACCTCCTGCTTACCTCAATGTTGCCCAACCTAACCATTACCCTTATCCACAACCTGGCGCGCCAACTCCTCCAGCACATGCACTTTCGCCTCCCTTGCCTTCTCAACCCCTGCAACAGCGCTCCCCGCCCCCTCAAGCGCCGGTGGATGCACAACAGGGATTCATGGCTACCCAACCACCTGACGGACAGGTGGCCACTCCACCTTCCCCTTCTGGTTCCTCCAATTACCAGATCCTCATGATGAACTCTGATCCGCCTCTCACCGTCGACCTTAACCTTCAAACTCGGTCTCGCCAGTACCCAAAGCCTCCTGCTCAGTCTGCTCCCGAGCCCCCCTCTTCAGGTTCTGCAGAGCCTCTTTCGACATCCAATGGCCCCTTACACATCCCTCAACCCAAAGTTGAGGTTCATCCAAAGATTCCAAAGGGACCATTACGCCAAAATGCTGCTTCCGGTCGAGCCGCTCAGTCGTATAGCATAGTAGATGATTTGGCGCAGTCCCCTGCTGCCATTTCCACACTGGAACTCCTCCAGTCATGCCCTTCCCAAAAGAAAGCTCTACTATCTACCGTGGGCGCTGTAGATCCTGCTGACGACCAGATGATTGTTTTTGACGCCACTCAATCGGACCACCCTCCCCTCCCTCCTTCCTTCGCCTTCCAAATCTCAGTCAAAATACGAAACGCCATCGTTTCCCGGTGTATCATTGACGAGGGGGCATCCACCTGCGTGATGTCCGCTTCGGTTTGGAAGCAACTCGGATCCCCTGAGCTGGCCCCTTCCACGATCACCCTTAGAGCGTGGGACGGTCATGCCTCCCACCCCATTGGCTTGTTCCGTAATTGCCCTATCACACTCGCCGGTAAGACTGTTTTGCGCCGACGCCGGTCATCGACGCCCCCGTACCGCGCTCACCCTTATCGGGGCGGCGCCACACCCATGCTACAACCGTTGTCCCATCCGCGGTTTTCCGCAAGATGTCTTTCCCACACAATGGGAAGATAGTCACTATTGACCAGCTATCTTATCATGAGCCGCCGTCTCGTACCTCTCAGGAGGGACCATTCTTCGTAGCCAAAGTCTCAAACCGTCGATTTCGACCAGCGTGTCTCCCCCGGCGTTCATAAAGATTCCACCCTGGCTGGTGGCTTTCACTCATCTTCTCTCTTTGCTATCGATCCCAAACTCTTTGTCGAACAAGCTGGTATTGATGCAATCGTCTTCAAAGTTACTTCGGTGAGCCACCGCCCCCGCTAGTCCGCAACCTCCCCCCCCCCCCCCGCCCTCCCGCAACTCCGCTCCCAGCCACCTCTCACTCACCCTCGACCTCCTTCTCCGGCCCTCCCCCCACAAACCGGTATCCCCGAACCCTTATCCTCCCTACGGCTCCCCCGTCTTTAACCATCTCGAGCCGTACTCTCCCTGGCCGTCACCCCCCGCTCGGGCCGCATCCCCCCTCGCTCCTCCTGGAGTATATTCCGTCCCCGTCATGGCCACCCTCTCTCTCCCTAACTTGACCTTGGGCATTCCGGTCTGGTACCTTGACCCCCCAGCCGCCACCCCCCCTGGTCACCCCAAACCTTATATGGCTTTGACACTGGGTCAACCGGTCCCCCTTGCTTCCTCCATAGCCACTGTGCCCCCAGCACCTCCACAGGACCCTTCTCCTGTTGTGACGGCTCCCGGGAAGAAAGGCAAAGCCCGAAAGGGGGCAACCCATCAAGATCCGGCCCCCCGACATCCCTTACCCTCCCACGACCACCAAAGCCCGCCATTCGATGCGCTTTGTGTGATGTCGTCGGTCATGCCACTCACATGTGTCCTGAATTGCCCCACCTCAAGCTTCTGGTCAACGAGACATTCCCCGACCCTGATCTCCCAGACGTCCATGTCACTATCCCCGACTCCCTCCCAAAACTCAAACACTTGCGCACAAACCACCCTTGTGCCTTGTGCGATTTTCACGGCCATTACACCCACCTCTGTCCCCGCCTTGACGAGTACCGTTCCTCCTTGGACTTGTACCGCCAGTTCAAGGCCGCTTCGATCAGACCAGAGGACATTCACATTCCGCCTCCCGCTTTTAAGCCAACGGAGCCCTCAGTCACCATTTTGTACCTGTCATCATCCATGAGACCATCGGGGAACGTTCCATCTAAATCCTCCCCTGTTGTTTCGCTTGACCTTCCTTCAGCGGTCATCTTGGGCTCAACATCGGTAGATCCGTTATCTACTTACTCTTCGGTCACCCATTGTGACGATGCGCATGTGAACCTCTCTTCTCATGATGATGATTCAGGCCACTTCACCATGTCAGGTGGTTCTTCTTCCACCAGTCACCCCATCTTCTATCACGATGACGACATTATGGAAGAAATTCCCACCCCCGACTTTATCTATTCCCCCTTACATCGAACCCATGCGTTGACACCACATCCACCTTGTGGCCATTACATCAAAACCCAATGTTTGGGTAAGGGGGCACCCACATTTGAGAGACCACGAGACGCCATTCTCCACCACTCTCCTAGTGTATCTGGTCGTGTTGACTCTAGACCCAGTATTCTACATTTAGAAGAACCTCTAGAGTCCCATATCACTTCAGATCACTCTCGGGACGATACCCCTTATCGTTCCCTCATCTTACATCAGCAACCCAGTCTCTTAGACATTATTGATTGACCAACCTATAGCTTTTCTACGAGAGCATCAGTTCATTATCTCCAAATCCTCCTTTTGGGATAGTGACACCAGGTATGCCAATTCGGAAACTTAAAGTCCATTTGATCCCTATATGCAGTACCAAAAGAGATTGGTAATCCTCCATTTCCTTTCTCAAACTGCATAACCATAACCAGAACAAATGGCACACCACCTCATTAAAATGTGTTTAGATTCCCATTTTTCTAGATACATTTTGGCATGACCACACCATGCTTGGGGGCACCTCTGCCCCCCAACCATAACCCTCCTCACCTCGTTTTTGGAGAGGAGGTTGTCTTACCAATCAAGTGTGAAATTCCTTCTCTACAACTAGCCGTTGAACTTCTCCCTGACAGCCCACCGCTAGAACAATGACTTATCATGCTTGAGCGTGCCTCCGAAGACCGCCGTGTTGCCTTGCAAACCATGGAAGCAGCCAAAAAACGCACCAAATCTCAGTATGACCGAAAAGTCCAACCTCGCACTTTTCGCGAAGGCGACCTTGTTCTAGTATATGACCAGGCCCATGATGTCCTAGGTCATGGGAAGTTTGACTCATTATGGCTAGGCCCTTACATCATTTGTAAGGATTTTTAAGGATAGCCAGCATCTGTTTTTTCATTTTTTCTACTTCACCAAAATCCAACTCCCAGCCATAGAACAGCACCAAACCCCCCTCATCTCCCAGGTCGCAGTTTTCTGCCATTTTCTGGACCAGGTCGCACTTGTTGCCCTAATACCTGCGTCCTGGGTCGTAATTTTTGCCCCAAAAAGTGCGACCCGGCCATAGAGATGAAGGAGGGGCTGTTTCTGGGGGGTTTGGGCCCTCAACTGCAAATGTAATCCATCAAAATGCAAGAGCAAGGTTAGGCCTCTCGCCTCCAACTGACAGATCTCGAATCCAACGGTCGGTTTGTCCGCTACGTTCGCCGCAAGATTTAGGGCCTTCTCTCCTCTCGACATTCACCACAGAAACAATAGCAAATGAATGCTTTTGGAGGGAAAACTGCCTCATTAAAAGAGAACCCCTGTTTCTTCTTTCGACTGCTGCGACCACACCGTAGCCCCGTTCGACGAACCGTCAACACCGCTGGATAGATCTCACCGAGCTCTCAAATGGGTTTTACTTAGTTTTTGGTGATTTGATACTTCACCTGGACATCTTTTTTCCACGAAGGGTCACTTCACCACTCCTTAAAATCGAATTTCCTCACTTACGACACTTGTACTTGGGGCACCACATCGCCCCCTTACTTGTCCATGTTCGTGTTGATTTTCGTCATGAGTGCCCACTTTGTACTCATGTTTCTATGACCCCCCATTGGCGCCTTTACTGTGTGGCAGCACTCTACAGTCGCCCTTGTTTAGAGCATCCAAGTCGAGTCATCATTGCATTCATGGAGTCTATCCCGCGTCCTTTTGCACCCCACTATAGCCCTCCATCCTTCTTTGCTTGGTTCCTCCCTTGTGTCGCATATCATGACCTTCAGTCCCACTGTCCCCTATCCATTTCGATATTGTGTCAGTCGCTGCCATGTCATTCATGCCCTTTATGATCTAACAAGGGAAGTCGTCCATTCGCCACTCCATCCTCCCCCTTTCCACTATCATCATTGGTGTCAGTCTGTCTGTCGCTCTATTGTTCTTCTCTCGTGCCTTAGTTGAGGGTCTCTTATTGCCTCACCTACGACGGACCTCCTTCTGTCGACATCAGCGCATTTATTCTAGAAGCAAGGTCTAGAGGGCGGTGTACCTTGGTTCCAGCTTCCACTCTTGTTCGGTGCCTCAGATCAGGCAGGGGGATCTCTCACTTCCCTTTGACTTGATTACTTCTCCAGCTCCTTTCAGCATGATCGAGATGAGTATACTGGACAGTCCAGTGACCCAGCAGCAGCTCTTGATGATTCCCGGGCGTGTGTGAGATGTCTCAGCCCTCATGAGGGGGTGGCCCTGCAGGTAGCCCCCCACATGCCCGGATGACCTCTTCATTGCAGCCTTTGATGCCGCTCCAGATTTTGATGATGTTGGCCTTAGCCACCTGCAGCGCCTCCATGATTTGCATGTACCAGTCAGATTTTGTGAGCCCTTCCCCATTTACAGGGGGCATTTGGGTTGTATTTATCTCATGTACTCAGATATTATTGTACTAGTCCTGGCTGTTATCCCAGGCACAGCATGTATGTGAGACTCCTCATTGTATTTTTATCTGGCCCTTGATTATGCCAGCTGTACTCTATGGTTCGGTCCCTTGTTTACTGGACACACTATTCTTTTGTACTTTGTCACGGCGGGCATAGGTATGCCTCCCCCGCCGCCTTCAGCACAGGTACCCTCTCATAAAAAGAGACTTGTTGCACCTGCGAGTCTCGTCTCCTTAGGGTCTAGTCCTTCAGCACACTATCTCCCTCACACTTCTCTCTCTGACATCCCCTTTCGTTGTCTGGTGATTGTATTCTTACAACGTACTTCGGTCATACGATTTGCTCCTGACACTCGCACGCTGGGGGGCAATCTGTTACACCATTTTTTGGTCATCTCACCTTTTATTATTAGATGGACCCAAGTACACCATGTAAGACCAGTTTTACCCCAAGTAAAACTGCTTTCACTATGTCAATTAAGGAAACCCCAAAAGGAATAATTAATTAAACCATAATTTAATTATTATTCCCAGTCATGTTTAACCCAAAAACAAAGAAATTAATGAGATACACCTATAGTTATCTTATTATTTTCTAGGAATAATTATTTAAATAATATTCCTTGTTAAATATGACCAAATCAACCACTATTAATTAAATAAATCATTATTTATTTGATTATATCTCAACCACTTCCTTAAAAGGATAAATAAATCATTTATTTATTTATTCTTCACTAATCACGGGATTTTGACCCAAGTCAAAGTCCCTTTCCCTCCAACAAATAATAATAAAATATTCCATAGAGGTGGATCTAGATTTGGTTAACATTATTTTAATCATGCACCAAGATCTAGAATGACCCAATATTTTGTTATAAATAGGAGGGTTTTTCCCTTCATTCTTCACCTTTTGTTGCCTATTAGATCACTCTGGATCTATACACTTGGTCTCATTTTTCCGCCATTTTGCTCCCATTGAGCTTTACTTTCTACATTGGGTTTTCTACATCTACAAGAGAGAGAAAGCTTAGATCTGAAGTGCTGAGGACTACAAAGAACCCATCCCATTGAGGAGATCCGGATACACCTTCTTGTTTCCTCCCAGGTGCCCTGTAATATAAAAATTCATTCAAAATTGTGTTCTTGTCTTGTCTGTTGGATGCATGGAGAAAACTCTTTACTTTACCTTTTGTTGCATATTAGATCACTCTGGATCTATACACTTGGTCTCATTTCTGCCATTTTGCTCCCATTGAGCTCTACCTTCTACATTGGGTTTTTCTACATCTACAAGAGAGAGGAAGCTTAGATCTGAAGTGCTAAGGACTACAAAGAACCCATCCCATTGAGGAGATCTGGATACACCTTCTTGTTTCCTCCCAGGTGCCCTGTAATATAAAAATTCATTCAAAAATCGTGTTCTTGTCTTGTGTGGTGGATGCATGGAGCAAACTCTTTACTTTCTTGCTTAATGTCTTTCATTTATAGATCACATTTGTTCGCACTTTAACTACTAATTGCAGATCTGAAGACCATTTTTGCAATATTATTGTTATTGAGCTATTGGTTATACGTAGCTAAAGTGGTTCTTTTTTCGTACACTTCGGCCAAACACCAGGAATTCATACTAGCATTGTCTATTGTTGATTATTGTTTTAATTATACAGATAATAATTGTTGGCCCTCATTTTTATCTCTTTTTGTTTAGAAACACACCTTATTTTTCCATATTATCCATATATTTACCATCATATCCACCTTTATATTGACCCAAAGATGCATATACGAGCATTTAATTTATGTTTTTCAATTATTAGATGTTTTCTAAAAATTGGAATTTAAGTGTTTGAATGACGTGAAATTTCTTTTGTAGCTAGCATTATGGTTTGCATATGTGCAGGAAACTTGGGCTCAAGCTAGATACATTTATATAAGGCTCGGGAACTAACAATAAGAGTACTCATGTTGGCACAGTCAGATCGAGCTTTAATAGGCCTGGTAAAAGACGGTCAAACAGGACCAGTCTTTATGGAGGATCCCTAGAAACTAGGTCAAAACTCTTATTTTGTGGGATTTTCTAGATTATGATGGATCTGATAGATGAATTCGACTTGATATGATAGGATAAGGATAATTATGACTACTTGAGCTATTTTAGATGAGTTTGTTAGATATTTTATCTATTTAAGCCTTAAACTTTGAAGGATTTGATATGGAACTTGTATGACTTATTATTATTATTTCTGAGACTTGGAGACATAATTGAAGATCTATTCTATCATATTTTGATGCTGTTACATGATGGTTGATTGATTGAAGTCTTAATTAGCTTAATTTACCTTCAGTGTGCGAGGAAAAGGTGGAGGGCCCCCACATCGTGCTAAGTGCACTTCTTAGTTTATTTCGTAGCTGCAATTTCTGAATTAGTTTGCTTATGTTTAATTTTTTTATGCTGATTATTTTCAAGTATTGATGAATCTAATGATCATCCTTAACTTGCATATGAGAGGAAAAACAAGTGTTTAAATTTAAACACTCTTTCTATCTAATCAAGATTTTCATTTAGAATTCATCTTTACATGCCTTTACATGCTTTGATTGCTCATGGATCTTAATCTTGTTTCTAATATTTCATGTTAGTCATCAATATTTTTCACTTATTGGTGATGACTAGTTATAACAGTCAAGTTTTCTAGCAGTTGATCTAAAAATTTGTCAAATTTTCCAGCTAGAAAACATCCTTAAAATTTTTTCCCTCTTACCTTTCAGTCCGTCCATGTTGAGATGAAACCTCATTATCAAGCCCTATCCAGCTTCAACCATACTAGTTTGCCCATCAGCTACAAAGAAACAATCCAAATATTTGTCCAGGTCTCCCCTAAGTTAGGAAGTGACGCTTTTAAGTTTTCTCCCTTGGCAAATTATCCTAAGTCAAAACACCACCATCATATAGACCATTCTACTTGAGACCTTCCCATTCTACAAACAAAGTTGATTCTGACCCCTGATCGAGCCACTAATACACCCTCAAGTCCAGTGATACATAGACCATAAGTCATTGATTAGGTGCTCAGTGTTTGATGATCTTACCAAGGACAGAGGCATACCAGCATCTCAGAAGACAATTCTTGGCTCCACACGAGAAGACAATTGCTTCTCAATGTGACCTTGAGTCTGGGATGCAGCTACAAAGCAAAGAGTTTTTCATCAAGCTCTTGCGACCACATTCCAAGCCTGAAAGGACAGTAGAAGGAAAAATAGCACTGTCACAGGGCTGATGATTTAACAAGACTGAAAAACCTCCTTCATCTATAAGCAGAGGGTTTGAATACTGAAGCGCCTCCTTCATCTATAAACAGAGGGACAAAGGTAAAGTCAGTTTTTAAGCTTTTCACTAACTGTGAAAATAAACTTTGAAGCACAGTGAGACCACAAATGAAGGTCTCTGCATGAAAATGATGATTAAAAGCAGAGGTATAGCAACATGCTTCAAAGATCTGTTTGCATGAGTTTCATTATTATTTTAGTTACAATGTGAAACTAATGAGTTTATCATCAGTGAAGAAATATTGTTAAACTGATGACCAAAGGAGTCAAAGGGGTCTTGGTCTCAAAGTAACCTCTGTCATCATGTTCAAAAGGAAACAGGCATCTGTCAGAGAAGGTCTTCTTCACAAGCAAAGTAAAGGAGCTCATCATGGTTTGAAGGTAAAAAGGAATCATGGCATATGGCAAAGACTCTGAAGGAGTTGCTTGCTAAAAAGAGGTGAAATAGATGAAAACCCAGGCTTCTTGTAGACCCCTTCACAGAAGAACTAAAAGGCAGCTCTCCTTGTCTCAAATTTCAAGTCTAGAACATCATCCCTGTTTTGTCTCCTTAAAACTGAAAACTAGATCATTTTGGCAACCTGAAGATAAGTTAATGTTTTTGGGATTGAAAACAGGATTTGCACTTACAGTGTCCAAAGAATTTTTACCCATTGTCAAAGAAAATCTCATATGACTCAAGTGACAGCAGGTATTCCATACAAAGAACAGAGGTATAAAAGGGATATTGAAATGGCAGTTAAGTTTCTTCCTCAGCAAAAAGGCATTGCAAATAGGTATACAGGGTCATAAAAGTACCAGAAGAATTATGGTATATGTTTCAAGGTCAGAAAAACACACTCAAAACAAATAGAGCATGCCACTGTCAAGAAGGAAGGCCTGTTCTTTATGGAAATGTGTCAAAGGTGATAATGAAGCCTGGGTGATTATGACTGAGTTTCACCTCCCAATCAAAGAGAAACATCATTTGGAGGATATATCTACAGTCCATATATAGGTTCAAAACAATTTTCCCTCTCACAAGCAGATATGATCATAAGCAGCAGAAGCTGCCAATCAAGTCTTAAAAAAATGGGCCATCTCCTTGCAAATGGCTAGAGACGCCTCATCATCGTTGGTGTATTGTTGAGTAGTTTTTCCAGGATTGAAAATACCACTAAGGGGTCTAACAGTGGAAAAATTTACCTTTCAAACATGTAAGCACAGTGAACAGAGTTTGACCTTTTGAATATTTTTTATAAATGAATAGGTTGATACCTATTAATGCTATTTAAAAGCATGCACATCCTTTTTCCAACATTGTTCAAAGTGTGGGCCCTTCTTAACACATTCAAAATCATTTTGTTCCCTTTTCAAATGGACAAAGGCAGTGGTTTAAAAAGGATGTCCTCCGAACCCTCACAAATTCATTTCAAAGGTAGATGGCTCCTTTGCGTTCAAAGGAGTAAGAGGACCGTTGCAAGACCTCTTTGAATCTCTCGAAACACCAACAAAACTCCCCCTTGCTATTCACAAGACCAGAGGAAGAAATTGTGAGCAAAAAAACAGAGTTTTTGAGCTTAAGGATTGCGCGGCGTGCTTGTACAACTGCGCAGCGCGCTCAGGTGCAGTTTTTACACAGCAATACAAGGCCGTGCGGTGCGCCTGTAGGAGCGTGCGGCGCGCCTGTAGGCGTTGGTCTCGTCGGCCCGACAGGTGACCCGACAGCTCTTATTGCGCAACACTCTCTCTTTCAAACGTGCCGCGCTTATTTTAAGCCTCCAAAACGCCTCCAAATTGCTTCCAAAGTGGCTCCAACTCTCAAGCAAAGATTGCCATCGTGTTTCAAGGTATTTTTGTCTTTCCCCCCCTTAAATTCAAATTGCTAGATAGTGTTTGAGGCAGTGAAATTCTGGGTTAAATCAAGATATTTTGAGTGAGTTTTTTGAAAGAAAGTTACAGTTGGTGGGAGTGAAGTGTTAATCCTAGCTTCAAAGAGCTTAAAAATGTCCTTAAACTGCTCAAACATCACATTCCTTTTCTAAGGGGGTTGTCAAGCATTTGGGACATTTAAACTGTTGTGGCATAAAATCCATAACTCTGTCAAGTATATGTAATAAAGAAAAGGTGCTTGGGAGGTTTGATTTTTTAGAGTTGCTGTAGTTTTTGATTGACCAGAAGTGAGCATAGCAAAATGATAGGTTCCTATTTTTTATTCAAAACCTCACAAACTGCCCTCAAACAGTATTGAAAGGTGAAGGCACCGTTTGAAAGGAGAAACACAAGGCTTTAAAAGGTGAAATAGTGGGTCTATTTTCAAATCACAGTGATCATTGTATGAACGTTTTTGTCCTTTCAAGGGTCTCCTCTGTGTGTTAAAAAAGGAAAAAACAGTGTTTGCTTTTTCATTCCATGAAGCAGAGCCAGTAAGTGAAGCTACCATTGCATTTGGAGGTGCTGTCAAACTTTGTGTAAAGAACAGTGGAAGTATAAGGAGGGCATCTCTGACATTTGAAACAATTTTACCTTGATCAAGCAGTGATTGGCATACGAGGCGAATTTTTGATTAGAACTGCATTTCAAAAACTTTGAGGTAGTTCGGTGTTGTAGAAGCGCATCTAGAACAAGATGCCTCCCAGGCAGGATAGCAAGAGTGGATTGCACAAAAGGTATGAGCCTATTTCCATCGAAGAGGTGAATGCACACCCATCAATCTTATTCAATTTCCATGAGGTGGGATGTTTAGAGTTTTGCCAAATGGTGCAAGAAGTGAAGAGTTTCTCTCCTTTAACACATCTGTGCGCTTTGAGGTTCAGAGACAAACATTTTCAATTGGTAGGCCTTGACTTCAAGTTCTCCCCGAGATCCATATCCAAGGCTACTAAAATTACCTATATTGGCGAGAAATGGTTTAAACAAAGCTATTTGGACTTAGATGACTACAAACCCTTCCTCAAGCATGAGCACAGAGAATCATGCCCTGCTATTTTCCCTTTCTCATATCTTTTAGCCAGCTATGCCCCCCTCATGAAGATTATCATGAAGTATTTCACTTGTGAGGGGAGATTCTCCCGAGTTTATGCATATCACATTCGACTGCTGATGCATTTCACAAGGACCAAGTAGCTGAATCTTCCTTTCTTCTTATACAAAAGCATAGAGAAAATGGCCTCCACTGTCCAGAAAAAGCCTCCGTCATAGCAAATAGCCTCTCTATTCCATCACTCTCTCATCAAAGTCATCATCCTTCACCAACTTGAAAAGAGAGAGGTCTCTTGGGATGTTTTCATCACTCATCCGGATTTCTCCACGGTCCCTCCATTCCATACATCCCCTACATCTCCTACTCATCGCCCCTCGCCTTCTTCTAGCAGACCTACTCCTAAAAAGCTAAAATTTACTACATAACAAACAAAATAGCAGGAAGAAGGAGAAGGAAGTGGCCAGCAAGAGGAGGAAGGACATGAGCAAAAGGAAGAAAGTGTTAGTGACGTGAGGAGGATGATGAGGGTGAACGATGGCACAGGCGGTCATGAGGGTGAACAATAGCGGGAGCTGATAATGAGGGTGAACGGCTGACATAATGACGGTGATGAAGGTGGGCGAGAAAACTCATGATGATGGTGAGCATTAAACGGGACGGTGGGGTGACAACATCACAATGGTGATGAACAACAAAAAGAAGAGGAAAATGCCCTTCTCCAATCCACTCCTCTCACTACATTGTTTGAACAAGAGATAGAAAACAATAAGGAGGCGTGGATTGAGAGAGTCAATGACCATTTGGAGAATAATTTGGAGAGGGAAAACAAGGATATAGACCTTCAAAGGAGAATGACGAAGCATTACAAAAAGTTAAATCAGTTTTCCTGGCGCAAGTTAAAGGCTGCTCAAGACAAGCTCAAGGAGGTTAAAGGGAAGCGCCTGGCATGGAAAGTGAGAAAGGACACATCAGGACTTCAGATTTTGGCCTCTTCTTCATAGCATGTTGCTGAGAACCCTTGAGGGTCATGCTCACCGATTTTGGGCAATTTTTGACATATTTTGGTTTTTTGGCATTTTTGGGTTTTTGCCCAAAACTCATGGGCTTCTCCATTTCAGTTTGGGGGATCGTCAATGGAGGAGAATGGTATCATTGGATGCCATAATTTTAGGAGCACACACTCAGCGATTCTCAGGACATTTGAAGATCAGTCACTCCTCCGAAATGGCAAAAAATGCCCACTTTTTCCACACTCTGCCGAGTCTATCAGCAAACTTTATTTTCTGATTTTTTACAGACAGTCCTATTTTTGGAGGACTTCCAGGCATCAAATTGATAAAATTATAGTTTCTCCAGAAATTAGACACTCATAGCTTTCCAACGAGCTATCATGAGCCTCATTTCGACATCGGGAAGGCTTCCAAAAGTGGCCGGCAAGTCAGGGGACCTTTTGCTGATATAATTTTTGGGTATTTTTGTAAAATTTGAACCTTTAAAAACTGATTTTTCCTCATGTGCGTTTAGCTATTTTTGCACATGAAAAGTTATGAAAAGTCAATTTAATTGCATTTTTTAGCATTTTTTAGATATTTTATGAGATATTTTGTGCCTTGGGCTTTGCAAAGCCTCAAGGACAAGTTTAGATATTTTGAATAGGCCAATGAGAGTGCAAATTGAACTAAGAGGTTTTCCTCACTTGAGCCTATATATGCCAAAGGCTTTCATTGTAAACAAGGCTGAACTTGATGATAGAAGAAATATATGGTCATATAAGCTTTGGAAGAAATACTTGTCTCATGATCTTGGATAGTCTCTTGGATGTTCTTGGATGATGAAAGAGGATTGTTGTTGGATTCCATGACTTGGTAGAATAGTATAGTGTCTCTTTCTTTGTTTTTTTTTCTAGTTTTCATTCATGAATCCATGTTTCTTGCTTGCTATAGATTAGTAGAGAAAAAAATTGAGACATGTCCTTGGAGGCACCTCAAATTTCCTGTTTCTTCATAGCTTCCATGTTTTATTCTTCTTTAGTCACATTAAAGAATTCTTGATTGCTCTTTAATAACTTAAGGATATTGTTGCTTATTTCATTTATGGTTCTATGCATGTTAAGTATGATTTACAGTACGCCTTGCTTACCAATGGCTAGCCATAGCTCCATCCATGAAATTTCTCTTTGACTGATTAGATTGTCATTTGTTGAACCAAGGAGGTCTTGTTTCGATCTTTCCCTTTGCCTAAGACTATGCAATCTTGTTTTCAAAGTGCCCGATAACTTGAAGTACTGTGTTTAGGTGTTCCGGCATAGTGGTTTGAGTTGTTTGTCTCTTTTAAGTGTTTTTCCCCAAAGTCTGATAGTCATTTCCTAAAGTTAGAGAGTTATATATCTCTATGCATGGCTTGAATGTTTATTTCTAAGTATTGATTAGCTTATAGTTACATTTATCATGATTAATGGTTTGCCCTACCATGTTTATGTCAGCTATTAAACTAGTTATGTTGGAAATCCTTTTTTGTTCCCAAAATTGATGTCCATTTTATTCCATTTTTGCCAAAGATCCTTTCTACCTCGAATCAAATTGGCCCTTCAACAGCCTTATATCACCATCTAATAGCTTTCTAGACCTTTTCGACCCCATATCCTAGTTGTTTTGAAATCTTTTTACCTATCTTATATCTTTGATTAGTTTCATTCCTCACAACCTAAAAACCAAAACCAAAAAACCTACTTCATAACTAGCCTAAAATCAGAACACAATAAGAAAAACACATATACATCTCTTACACATATAGAGAGAGCCCTCTCTGAGTCCAGGAAGGCTAGGTCCTTGGGCTCCAAAGATTGGTTTGATGTTACATTGTCATTTGGCTCACCAATCGACCAAATCACGGGAACCTAATATAATGGTGATCACGGTGGGACTCTGAGTAATAAACAAACTTAGTTTCCCTAATCTTTAGAGACTTTTGAGAATACTAGCTGGCTGACTTATCCCACCGCTCACTAACATAATGGCGATCACGGTGGGAATTTGAGTCAAAACATCCTAGGTATCCCTTAGTAACTCTCAAAATCTCAGTCAAACTTAGAAGAGTAGAATCTGGTTGTCTCTGTCAAGAGAAACAACCTTCAATTGCTTAGGACCTCTCACAAACCTTAGGACTACATAAAGAACTTCAGAGAAGAAAAACCCCAAAACTCCCTTAGATTGGTTTGTCGTACTAGTGGTGGACCATACACATATACCTCAAAACAACTAAAAATCCACACTGTAGCCGACTCCTTAGCCTCTAGTAGACCTTACATACTTTTACTAAACTCTAGGCTGCGTCGATTGGAGCCACCTCATTGCCACACTAACATAAATAGCGATCACGGTGGGACCCTAAGTGATAAACAAGCTTAGTTTCCCTAAACATTCCAGCAGCCTTAAGAAAACTATCTGATTGACTTATCCCACCACTCACTAACATAATGGCGATCACGGTGGGACCCTGAGTGATAAACAAACTTAGTTTCCCTAATCTTTAGAGACTTTTGAGAATACTATCTGACTAACTTATCCCACCGCTCACTAACATAATGGCGATCACGGTGGGAATTTGAGTCAAAACATCTTAGGTATCCCTTAGGAACTCTCAAAATCTCAGTCAAACTTAGAAGAGTAGAATTTGGTTGTCTCACCATCCTAGAAAAATGATGACTCAGTTGTAAGACACTCTTACAAACCTTAGGACTACATTAAAAACTCAGAAAAACCCCAAAAACTCCTTTAGATTGGTTTTTGTCAGTACTGGTGGTGGACCATACACATATACCTCAAAACAACTAAAAATCCACCCGGCGACTCCACTAGCCTCCAGTAGGGCTTACTACTTTACTAAACTCTAGGCTACTATCCGATTGACTTATCCCACCACTCACTAACATAATGGTGATCACGGTGGGACTTATTGAGTACATGGCAGTCTAGCAAACTCTTATAGACTTTTTAGTCCTTCAACATTTAACTTAGACCATCAGCCTTTAGAATCATTTAGAGTAAACTCTTTGTTTCACCATCTTAGCAAAGTGATGAATCAGGTTTATAACACTCTTACAAAGTAGGCTACACATAAAGAACTCAGAAAAACCACAAAAAACTCCCTTAGATTTGTTTTTTGACAGTATTGGTGGTGGACCATACACATATACCTCAAAACAACTAAACATCCACCTGGCAACTCCACTAGCCTCCAGTAGGCCTTACTATTTTACCAAACTCTAGGTTACTATCCGATTGAGCCACCTCATCACCACCCTAAAATAATGGTGATCACGGTGGGACTCTGAGTAATAAACAAACTTAGATTCCTAATCTTTAGAGACTTTTGAGAATGCGTATGGGCGACTTATCCTTTAACTTTCACTAACATAATGGTGATCACGGTGGGACTCTGAGTGATAAAAAAAATTATTTTCCCTAAATCTTTAGAGACCTTTGAGAATACTATCTGGCTGACTTATCCCCCTGCTCACTAACATAATGGCTATCACGGTGGGACTTTGAGTCAAAACATCCTAGGTATCCCTTAGGAACTCTCAAAATCTTAGTCAAACTTAGAAGAGTAGAATATGGTTGTCTCACCATCCTAGAAAAATGATGACTCAGCTGCAAGACACTCTTACAAACCTTAGGAATACATATAAAACTCAGAAAAACCCCAAAAAACTTCCTTAGATTGGCTTTTCCTTAGTTACTGGTGGTGGACCATAGCTAAATCTTTTCAAAAACAACTAAGTTCCACCTGGCGACTCCACTAGCCTCCAGTAGGCCTAAAAAATCCATAAAATACCAAAAAATTCATAAACCATAACTTTCCGCTAGATCATCCTTCCAAAAACTGAAGCTTAGGGTGGAAACTCCGTAATCAATGACAAACTAAGTATAACTTAGCGATTCGGAAAACCTCACCTAAACATAGGAGATCAGTAGAAAATTTCTTGCCAAGAGAACCATTAGCTTGTCCATACAGCCTAGAGAACTGTTAAAACCAAGTGAATCACTCTCCTTTGCAATTTTCCATCTCAAAGTTTGCTATAAAACTTTTTCCCAAAAGCATCTTTGATCGTGTTGGTGGTGGACCATAGTTCTCATAAAGAAGTCCACCTGGCGACTCCACTATTTTATCCCTTTAGTTTTGACCATCATTCACATTAGTATAACTTTAGAGAGGCCATCCATCCGAAACTTTCACAAATACCATCCTCTCTAAACTCTAGACCCGAAATTTGGCTTCACGAAGAATCAACACCAGATCTCATCCAGACCCAAATCCCCCTATCATAGTAGACGACCCAAAGAAGATTCTGTGGCAAGCTTCCAAAACTGGTGATTTAACTACCGATAGGTCCATTCGTAAAGCAAGGTCAGTACCCGAACATCTCACTACCTTGCAGGATTCCTCCTTTGACTTAAAATCGGCGAAAACCCTTTTTAGAAGAAAGTCACAAAGTAAGATAGACTTTGGCGATCTTGAGTCCTTAGATCTGCCACAGAGTCCTAGTAGAGAAGCCTCACCTACCACACCTCCCGACTTTCAGCTTCTCCATCACTTTGGCTCCTACCATCCCAGATCTGCTCAAAACTAGGTCACTAGTCCAAGTACATCTGCTACACCTATCCAAACCACTACTTTTCAAACCACCTCAGCTCATTCCACAAGCCCTCATCTGGTACATCATCCATTAGCTCCTGTCATGGAAGCTTGGTACGCACCCTTGGTGTTGCCATAGCCCTTGGCTCCCTTACCACATGACTATCAAGAATAAATCCCACACTTTATCAGAGAAGAGGCTGCCACAGCTCAACAACATGTAAATAGGATTAGCGATACCTTTGAATACTTGGAAGTAGAAGATGAGACCATCAGAATGAGAATGTTCGCCCAAAGCTTGGGAGAAGAACCCAAAAAATGGTTTAAGAGCTTAACTCCAAACAACGTCCACAACCTCCCAGAACTTTACCAAATCTTCATAAACAAGTGGGAAGTCCGAAAGAACCCCATTCAAATCCTATCAGAATATAACAATCTAAAAAGAGAAAATGGGGAAAGTGTCCAGGACTACTGCACTAGGTTCAACAGTGTGTATAATGCCCTCCCACCTCACTTCAAACCCCCACTTGGTTTAGCTTTGGAAAAGTTCCCCGAGGGTTTTGACCCAGACATGACTTATCAGCTAAGAGACAAGGACCCCCCTACCCTAGAGGAAATGAAAAAAGTAGCCATAAGAGCAGAGGCCAACTTAGCAGAAAAAAGAGCTAGAACTCGATCAGAAAGGAAAGTCACATACCGGGATGAGGTCTCCACTTCATCCCCTTCCTTAGATCCTAGAATAGATGACTTAGTTAGGTCCATGGCCAAAATGTGGGAAAATATAAGTGAGAAGGCCCCTGTTAGGGACAATCAGCCAAACCCTCCAAACAGAAACTGGAACCAAAATTTTAGGAGGGAACAACCTCAAAACAAACCAAGGGAAAATGACCAACAAATTAGGCCACCATTTAATGAAAATTATGTGGAAGAAGATGATAGGGATACAGAACCCATTGATGAAAGTCATTTGAATCTCATAGGATCTGATACTGAATGTGAAGTATACCTCACAGAAGAAGAACACGCATCCTTCTCTCCGAATCAGAATGAAACAAACTATGAAGATCTCGAGGATCCTGCCATAGATTTTCAGAATGCCATAATAGAAGCCCACAGACAGTATGACCTTAGAAGCAGGAAAAATCAAGACAAATCCAACAAAGGTAGCTCAGGCACTACTAAAACCCCTGATACCATCCTTAAGAAAGCAGTGAACAGTAACAAAATCATGGTCAGTAAAAATGACCAAAACAAAGATAGAGTTACCAAAACTAGTCCTGATTCAGATATTCCTAGTACTTCCACCAAGATTCCTGAGGTGACTGTGGCAAACAAAGTCCCGAAACAGAGCCAGAAAACTCAAAACATAGAGAAAGTCACAGCTGAAAAAGTGGAAGCAAACATGTCTAAACTACAGCTACCTTTTAGTTTTGAGGGAAAAAATGCAAAAATAAAGATCACCATGCCTCTTACCAATCTCATCACCCAAAACTCTTACAAATCCCAAGTGTTGAAAGTATTTAATATAGGAAGTGATGCCAATACCCTTAATCTAGCTGATGACACTCCTGAAGTGTTGTTTGGTCCGAAAGTAGGAGGGAAATTCCAAGAGGGAACCACTCTTCCCTTTTACATCAGTTTAAATATCCATGACCAAATCCCTCACAATGCCATGCTAGACTCCGGTGCCTCGCATAATCTTATGCCGAAAGTTGTAATGGAAAGATTAGGCGTAGAAATCACAAGACCATACAAAGATTTATACTCTTTTGATTCTAGTAGAGTCAAATGTCTAGGCTTGATCAAGGATCTATGTTTTAGCTTGGCCCAAATACCGGCAAAACATCTGATCATGGACATAGTGGTAGCAGATATTCCTCCCAAGTATGGAATGCTTCTATCCAGATCTTGGGGAGCCAAATTCCAAGGAAATATTCAATTGGATATGTCCTATGCCACTATTCCTGTGTTTGACCAAACAAGAATACTCTATCGAGAGTCACATATGAAATACATGATCAGTAGCCAAGAGAGGCCAGATAACATTCCAATGTATTCTGTGCATTCCAAACTAAACTCTTTTATTCTGTATACTGATGAGGACATTGAAGAACAGTAAGAAGAAACTGAAGCAAACTTAGACCCACCACATCAGCTGCCCCTAGTTCTCTATGATGAACTAGACAATCAAAACTATCATGATCATGAACAACTATGTCTTGAGGAAAGTAAGTATGTTCCTTCTCAAATAGGAATAGAGTAAGAAACACAGACCATTATGTACTATCAAGCGAATTGCTCAAACTTTAGTCAAACCTTAGTAGTAACATCAGGAAACTTTTTTAGAATAAAAGCATTAGAGGACTTACATATCAAAAATATTTTTGGAACTCAGGAGCAGGGAAGCGTGATGTTTTTACCATACCTCAAAGATTTACCATCACGCAACTTTTCCTCTGCAAGTGAAGCCTTGACTATAGCCATAACAGCTCAAAATCTGGAAAAAGTGCCTGATAAACTCCTTATGAGCAAAAATGATAACCACAATCCAAATATACTTGAGTTACTTGACCTGGCTAAAATCCTGTCATTCCATCAAAGACTTAGAACTGCTAGAATTGGCAATCTCATGCTGAAGACTACATCATGCAGAGAAAACAATGACAAATACTATGCCACTACCATTACTCCAAGAAACAACTTCGACAAAAGGAAATATAACAATCTGAACCAATCAATAATAATCAAAGATAAACTAGCTGGTCATAGGATCTGTTTTGATTTTAGAAACTCTAATACACATCCTTGTAACAAAATTTTTATCCTTCCTGCCCAAGACCATGATATCCCGATGAAAAGTGCCTTTAATCATATGTTTTTGCAAGATGATGCTTCAGGTTATAGTCAAAGGATTCCCTTGCAAATTAGACAGCCCAAAGATTTTTTTCAGTATGCTAGAAGTAGTTCTAGTTTCAGACTCAGAATTGCAAAACCACCGGATATCAAAAATATGCTCATGAAAGCCATGTTTCCAGTCCTGAATTTCTGCATTTTAGCATACCTTGATGATGTCATTATTTATTTCAAAAATGACCAAGAGTATATGCATTACTTAAGGAAGATGTTCGGTAAAGGAAGGAGTGGAAATCAGAAGTACAAAGAGGTACAACGGGAAGATACGAGTTTGTTCAGATATTCTTGCATGAATCCCTATGTCATGTTGGAAAGAGAAAACTTTCCAAATTTCTCTTTTCAGGAGTTGAGTGGACCAAGAATGATAGGAGATCCTTACGAGGATAAGATGCTTAAGTTTCGCCATTTCCAAGATTTCTGAGTTTAAAATATTTTTATTCATTGTATATACCACTGTTTGAAAAATAGATAAACAGAAAAGTAAAAAACAATAGAAGAATAGAAAAGAGGGCAGTTGAAAAATAGAAAAAGGCCCCATGTTCCAAAAAATAGTCCTTCGGAAAGCGCGCAAGTCTAAATGCCGCTACTAGTACTCAAATGTCTTGTTCAGCTATCTAGCCTAATCATAGCTGAACATGTTTAAATTTATTTGCTGATAAGTTAGTGAGTGAAAAATATGGTCAACATTGTGTAAGATTGACTTATCAAAGAGAGTAGATTAGGAAAAGATACTAGTTCCACACGCCCAAAACAGAACCAAAGAGGGAAGCAGGGATGAAAAAAAAGTTGTGCATCTTAGCCCTGTTTTTCCTAGTTTCCATTTCTGCGAAATAATATTTGTGTGCAGCATGTCTTTCATGCTGCAAATACATGACAAATTAGACTATCTAACCCTGATTTGATTATCTTTTCAATTTCATGTTTTAGATCAGAGAACAAAATCCTGTCAAACAGCTTAATCTTGACAGTTGATCTAGCATAGGTAGAGTAATGAAGGAGTTCATCAGTTTAATCTGAACTCCTGGCAGATATAAGTGTAGAATCAGATAGGTTCATTTTCCAAAAAGAAAAATATATATTGTCAAAAGGCTGCTAGTCCAAATGCGCCAAAAAGAAGAAAAAATGTTAGGAAAGATAGTGGGGTAAGTAGAGATATCATTGATGCTAATCATGCTGTCACTTTTCAGAAGTAGCATCAAGGAAGAATGAATTTTGCGCAAATGGGTAAGGCACTGTTCTTCATAAGCCAAAGATCTAAAATTCTGGACACCTCGTAAAAAGGAGCTGCCCTCCCCAAATGGAGCCATTGTTAGTCATTAGTATTTTTCACTTGTTGGTGATGAGTAGTTCTAATAGCCAAGTTTTCTAGCCGCTGATCTAAAAATTTGTCAAATTTTCCAGCTGGAAAACACCCATAAATTTTTTTCCCTCTTACCTTTCAGTCTGCCCATAACGAGATGAAACCTCATTATCGAATCCTACCTAACCTCAGCCCTACTAGTCTTCCCATCAGCTCTAAAGAAACAATCCAAATCTTTCCAAACAGTCTCCCCGAAGTTAGCAAGTGGCGCTTTAGGCATTTCTCCCTTGGAAAACTATACAAAAGCCAAAGAACCTCCATCTTCTATAGACCAATCATAACAGACCTTCCCATTATGCAAATAAAGTTGGTTACAGCCCTAGGTCATGCCACTAATACACTCTCAAGTCTCAGCAATACATAGACCATAAGTCAAACTGATTCTAAGTGTTTTTACAGTGTTTTAATGGATTTTTCAAGGACAGAGGCATACCAGCATCTCAGAAGATAATTTTTGGCTCCACATAAGAAGACAACTTCTTCTCAATGTCACCTTGAGCCTGGGATGCAGCTACAAAGCAAAGAGTTTTTCATCAAGCTATTGCGACCACATTCCAAGCCTGAAAGGACAGTAGAAGGAAAAATAGTTCTCTCACAGGGCTGATGATACAACAAGACTGAAAAACCTCCTTCATCTATAAGCAGAGGGTTTGAATACTGAAGCGCCTCCTTCATCTATAAGCAGAGGGCCAAATTGAAGAAATATTGTTAAACTTATGACCAGAGGAGTCAAAGGGGTCTTAGTCTCAAAGTAACCTCTACCATCATGTTCAAAAGGAAACAGGCATCTGTCAAAGAAGGTCTTCTTCATAAGCAAAGTAAAAGAGCTTATCATGGTTTGAAGGTAAAAAGGAATCATGGCATATGGAAAAGACTCTGAAGAAGCGGCTTGCTAAAAAGAGGTGAAATAGATGAAAACCCAGGCTTCTTGCAGCCCCCTGCACAAAAGAACTAAAAGATAGCTCTCCCTGGCTCAAATTTCAAGTCTAGAACATCATCCCTGTTTTGTCTCCTTAAAACTGAAAACTAGATCATTTTGGCAACCTGAAGATAAGTTAATGTTTTTGGGATTGAGGACCTTTTTGTAAACAGGATTTGCACTTACAGTATCCAAATAAGTTTTACCCACTGTCAAAGAAAATCTCATATGACTCAAGTGACAGCAGGTATGCCATACAAAGACCAGAGGTATAAAAGGGATATTGAAATGGCAGTTAAGTCTCTTCCTCAGCAAAAAGGAATTGCAAATAGGTATAGAGGGTCATAAAAGTACCAGAAGAACTATGGTATATGTTTCAAGGTCAGAAAAACACACTCAAAACAAATAGAGCATGCCACTGTCAAGATGGAAGGCCTGTTCTTTATGGAAATGTGTCAAAGGTGATAATGAAGCCCGTGTGATTATGACTGACTTTCACCTTCCAATCAAAGAGAAGCATCATTTGGAGGATATATCTACAGTCCCTATATAGGTTCAAAACAATTTTCCCTCTCACAAGAAAATATGATCATAAGCAACAGAAGCTTCCAATCAAGTCTTAAAGAAATGGGCCATCTCCTTGCAAATGGCTAGAGTCACCTCATCATCGTTGGCGTATTGTTGAGTAGTTTTTCCAAGATTGAAAATACCACTAAGGGGTCTAACAGTGGCAGAAGTTACCTTTCAAACATATAAGCACAGTGAACAGAGTTTGACCTTTTGAATATTTTTTATAAATGAATAGGTTGATATCTATTAAGGCTGTTTAAAAGCATGCACATCCTTTTGCCAACATTGTTCAAAGTGTGGGCCCTTCTTAACACATTCAAAATCATTTTGTTCCCCTTTCAAATGGACAAAGGCGATGGTTTAAAAAGGATGTCCTCCGAACCCTCACAAATTCATTTCAAAGGTAGTTGGCTTCTTTGCGTTCAAAGGAGTAAGAGGACCATTGCAAGCCCTCTTTGAATCTCTCGAAACACCAACAAAACTCCCCCTTGCTATTCACAAGACCGGAGGAAGAAATTGTGAGCGAAAAAAAACAGAGTTTTTGAGCTTAAGGATTGCGTGGCGCGCCTGTACAATTGCGCGGCGCGCTCAGGCACAGTTTTTACACAGCAATACAAGGCCGCGCGGCGCGCCTGTAGGAGTTGGTCCCATCGGCCCGACAGGTCTTATTGCACGGCACCCTCTCTTTCAAACGCGTCGCGCTTATGTTAAGCCTCCAAAACGCCTCCAAATTGCTTTCAAAGTGGCTCCAACTCTCAAGCAAAGATTGCCATCGTGTTTCAAGGTATTTTTGTCTTGCCCCCCCCCCTTAAATTCAAAATTGCTAGACGGTGTTCGAGGTAGTGAAAGTCTGGGTTAAATCAAGATATTTTGAGTGAGTGTTTTGAAAGAAAGTTACAGTTGGTGGGAGTGAAGTGTTAATCCTAGCTTCAAAGAGCTTAAAACTGTCCTTAAACTGCTCAAACATCACATTCCTTTTCTAAGGGGGTTGTCAAGCATTTGGGACATTTAAACTGCTGTGGCATAAAATCCATAACTCTGTCAGCTGTATGTAACAAAGAAAAGGTGCTTGGGAGGTTTGGTTTTTTGAGTTGCTGTAGTTTTTGATTGACCAGCAGTGATCATAGCAAAATGATAGGTTCCTATTGATGATTCAAAAAACCTCACAAGCTGCCCTCAAATAGTATTGAAAGATAAAGGCACCGTTTGAAAGGAGAAACACAGGGCTTTAAAAGGTGAAACAGTGGGTCTATTTTCAAATCACAGTGATCATTGTATGAGCGTTTTTGACCTTTCAAAAGTCTCCCCTGTGTGTTAAAAAGGAAAAAACAGTGTTTGACCTTTCATTCCATAAAGCAGATCCAGTGAATGAAGCTACCATTGCATTTGGAGGTATTGTCAAATTTTGTGTGAGGAACAGTAAAGTATAAGGAGGGCATTCACATGTAAAGATTTGGAAACCACCTACTCTCGATCAAACAGTTGATTGGCACCGAGGCGCAGTTTTGATCAAGAACACATTTCAAGAAATTTGAGGTAACAGACAGGTATGCATCTAGGACAAGATTCCTTTCAGGCAGGATAGCAGGAGTGGATTGCACAAAAGGTATGAGCCTATTTCCACCAAAGAGGTGAATGCACACCCATCAATATTATTCAATTTCCATGAGGTGGGATGTTTAGAGTTTTGCCAAATGGTGCAAGAAGTGAAGAGTTTCTCTCCTTTAACACATCTGTGCGCTTTGAGGTTCAGAGACAAACATTTTCAATTGACAGGCCTTGACTTCAAGTTCTCCCCAAGAACCATATCCAAGGCTACTAATATTCCCTATATTGGCGAGAAATGGTTTAAACAAAGCTATTTGGACTTAGATGACTACAAACCCTTCCTCAAGCCTGAGCACAGAGAATCATGTCCTGCTATTTTCCCTTTCTCATATCTTTTAGCCAGCTATGCCCCCCTCATGAAGATTATCATGAAGTACTTCACTTGTGAGGGGAGATTCTCCCGAATCTATGCTTATCACGTTCGACTATTGATGCATTTCACAAGGACCAAGCAGTTAAATCTTCCTTTCTTCTTATGCAAAAGCATTGAGAAAATGGCCTCCACCATCCAAAAGAAGCCTCTGTCACAGCAAATAGCCTCTCTATTCCATCACTCTCTCATCAAAGTCATCATCCTTCACCAGCTTGAAAAGAGAGAGGTCTCTTGGGATGTTTTCATCACTCATCCGGATTTCTCCACTGTCCCTCCAGTCCATACATCCCCTACATCCCCCACTCATCGCCCCTCCCCTTCTTCTAGCAGGCCTACTCCTAAAAGGCTCAAGTTCACTAAAGAACAAACAAAGGAACATGAAGAAGGAGAGGGAAGTGGCCAGCAAGAGGAGGAAAGACATGAGCAAAAGGAAGAAAAGCAAGGAAATGCCCACAGCAGGATGGGGTTGATGAGGGTGAACAAAGCAGCGCCAGTAACGTTGATGAGGGTGAAGCACAACAGGATGTTAATGAGGGCGTTGACTGGACATGATGACAGTTGATGAAGGTGGGTATAAACTCATGATGAGGGCAGAACAAAGCAGCAGGATGCTGGAGGAGGGTGGAGCAGCAGAACATCACGGTGGTGATGAACAAAAGAAGAGGAAAATGCCCTTCTCCAATCCACTCCTCTCACTACATTGTTTGAACAAGAGATAGAAAACAATAAGGAGGCGTGGATTGAGAGAGTCAATGACCATTTGGAGAATAATTTGGAGAGGGAAAACAAGGATATAGACCTTCAAAGGAGAATGACGAAGCATTACAAAAAGTTAAATCAGTTTTCCTGGCGCAAGTTAAAGGCTGCTCAAGACAAGCTCAAGGAGGTTAAAGGGAAGCGCCTGGCATGGAAAGTGAGAAAGGACACATCAGGACTTCAGATTTTGGCCTCTTCTTCATAGCATGTTGCTGAGAACCCTTGAGGGTCATGCTCACCGATTTTGGGCAATTTTTGACATATTTTGGTTTTTTGGCATTTTTGGGTTTTTGCCCAAAACTCATGGGCTTCTCCATTTCAGTTTGGGGGATCGTCAATGGAGGAGAATGGTATCATTGGATGCCATAATTTTAGGAGCACACACTCAGCGATTCTCAGGACATTTGAAGATCAGTCACTCCTCCGAAATGGCAAAAAATGCCCACTTTTTCCACACTCTGCCGAGTCTATCAGCAAACTTTATTTTCTGATTTTTTACAGACAGTCCTATTTTTGGAGGACTTCCAGGCATCAAATTGATAAAATTATAGTTTCTCCAGAAATTAGACACTCATAGCTTTCCAACGAGCTATCATGAGCCTCATTTCGACATCGGGAAGGCTTCCAAAAGTGGCCGGCAAGTCAGGGGACCTTTTGCTGATATAATTTTTGGGTATTTTTGTAAAATTTGAACCTTTAAAAACTGATTTTTCCTCATGTGCGTTTAGCTATTTTTGCACATGAAAAGTTATGAAAAGTCAATTTAATTGCATTTTTTAGCATTTTTTAGATATTTTATGAGATATTTTGTGCCTTGGGCTTTGCAAAGCCTCAAGGACAAGTTTAGATATTTTGAATAGGCCAATGAGAGTGCAAATTGAACTAAGAGGTTTTCCTCACTTGAGCCTATATATGCCAAAGGCTTTCATTGTAAACAAGGCTGAACTTGATGATAGAAGAAATATATGGTCATATAAGCTTTGGAAGAAATACTTGTCTCATGATCTTGGATAGTCTCTTGGATGTTCTTGGATGATGAAAGAGGATTGTTGTTGGATTCCATGACTTGGTAGAATAGTATAGTGTCTCTTTCTTTGTTTTTTTTTCTAGTTTTCATTCATGAATCCATGTTTCTTGCTTGCTATAGATTAGTAGAGAAAAAAATTGAGACATGTCCTTGGAGGCACCTCAAATTTCCTGTTTCTTCATAGCTTCCATGTTTTATTCTTCTTTAGTCACATTAAAGAATTCTTGATTGCTCTTTAATAACTTAAGGATATTGTTGCTTATTTCATTTATGGTTCTATGCATGTTAAGTATGATTTACAGTACGCCTTGCTTACCAATGGCTAGCCATAGCTCCATCCATGAAATTTCTCTTTGACTGATTAGATTGTCATTTGTTGAACCAAGGAGGTCTTGTTTCGATCTTTCCCTTTGCCTAAGACTATGCAATCTTGTTTTCAAAGTGCCCGATAACTTGAAGTACTGTGTTTAGGTGTTCCGGCATAGTGGTTTGAGTTGTTTGTCTCTTTTAAGTGTTTTTCCCCAAAGTCTGATAGTCATTTCCTAAAGTTAGAGAGTTATATATCTCTATGCATGGCTTGAATGTTTATTTCTAAGTATTGATTAGCTTATAGTTACATTTATCATGATTAATGGTTTGCCCTACCATGTTTATGTCAGCTATTAAACTAGTTATGTTGGAAATCCTTTTTTGTTCCCAAAATTGATGTCCATTTTATTCCATTTTTGCCAAAGATCCTTTCTACCTCGAATCAAATTGGCCCTTCAACAGCCTTATATCACCATCTAATAGCTTTCTAGACCTTTTCGACCCCATATCCTAGTTGTTTTGAAATCTTTTTACCTATCTTATATCTTTGATTAGTTTCATTCCTCACAACCTAAAAACCAAAACCAAAAAACCTACTTCATAACTAGCCTAAAATCAGAACACAATAAGCAAACACACAGATATCCCTTACACATATAGAGAGAGCCCTCTCCGAGTCTGTGAAGGCTAGGTCCTGGACTCCAAAGATTGGTTTGATGTTACACCGTCATTTGGCTTGCCAATCACCCAAATCACGGACCCTAACACCGCATACGATAAGACAAACCGCGTATTTGAGTTAAATACTTCTTCTATCTGATCAATAAACTAGAAACTAGAATTCATCTTTCCTGATTTTTCTGAATTCTTGTTTTAACAATAGTATTGCTGATAAATGAATATATGATGAAGGACAATCAAGACCTCTTCAGTGAAGAGCCTCTTCAATTATTACTTCATGTAACTTAATCTATTGTTTAGTTAAGTAGTTTTTTATTCTTAATTCACATGGTAATATTGCTAAGAGAAGGACAAACAAATCTCTTAAGCTAGGAGATTCTTCTGCTTCTAACTACACATCTGAATTTAGAATCTATTGTTTAGTTAAGTAGTTTGATTTCTAATTCACATGGTAATATTGTTAAGAGAAGGACAAATAAATCTCTTAAGTTAGGAGATTCTTCTGCTTCTAATTACACATCTGAATTTAGAAATTATTTAAGTTAGATTAATATTTGTAATATGCATTTCCCTAATCATCAATTAGCCATCTTCTGAATTGATCGCAACTGAAACCCATATACTTTTGGGATGCTTCTAAGTTCCATTAACCCAGATTGATAATAAATAATTGCGTTAGTTTACAACAGTAAATTGACCCAAATTTTTGGCATCGTTGCCGGGGAAGCATATTTCAAAACAGTTGAAATAGGAAGACAAAAATATTAAAAGACAAAAACAATATAAAATCACCAAAAACATAGTTTTTCTTTCAAGTAATGTTTTTTTTATGCCTAGAGATAGAGATAAAAAAGGTATATTTGTGAAAAAACACCCCGCAACAGCTCATTCATCCACAGGACTAACAACACTTGTTGATTTAAAACCTACGATAGAAGAGTTAGAGGAAAAACAGAGATTAAATTTAGTTGAAAGACAAATCTTGTTGGCCTTAGAGGTAAAGAAAAATCAATCACCTAAAGAACTTCCTTTCGTTTGGAAACAAAAAGCCACAAGAAAACCAATTTTTGAACAACTAGAGAAACTTGTCCTTGAGGAAATCAAAGTAGTTGAAGAAATACAAAGCCAACCTCCTATTGAAACACTACAAATCTCTAAACATAAATGGCTGAAGAAGGAGAAGGATCAACTAGATTAAACATGAGTCCTGAACAAAGACTAGAATATGAAAGACAACAAAGGGAATGGCGAATACAAAGAGAAGAAGAAAGAAGAATTGAGGCAGAAAGAAAGGCAGGAGAAGACAGAAGAGAAGAAGCACTTCGAAGAATAGAGGAAGAAGCAAGACGAGAAAACCAAAATCGAAGAACATAAGAAAATGAACAAGAAGTTAACAATGATCAAGAAATTAATTTTGGCTTTCCTATTTTAGATACAAGAGCAATACTAGGAGAATAACTAAAAATGAAAAATATTACACCTCATGTATTGCCTAATTTCTATGGAATGTCAACAGAATATCCTGATGCATTCATGTTCAAGTTTGACATCTTTTGACTCTAAAAGCAGCAGCTTTGAAATGGTTCATGGGATTAGGAGAACACACGATAGCTTCTTGGGAAGATATGAAGAAAATATTTCTTAAAAAGTATCAAGCTTACTGCAGGGCTAGAGACTCAAAAGAAGACATTTTTAGAATGTCACAACAAGAAGATGAAAGTTTGGAAGAATATTTGGAAAGATTTCCTTACAATTTTAAGAAATCCAAACATCATTCTCTTAGTTTTGATACCATCCACGTTGTTTTTCTAAAGGGTATTAGGGATGAGTATTTATACATTCTTAATATAATGGGAAAATGATATATTTATAATTTACCATTTGAATAAATTGCTGAATTATGTCAAAAATACTCTAGGAGAAGAGCCAAGAGTGGGAAGAGAGATATTTCATAAAAAGCTTCCAAATCTGCAGAAAGTGCAATAACAAGAGCGGATATAGGAGGCATGCTAGTAAATTTTAAGACAGATCTCTTAAGTACTTTGGGTACACAAGTAGATGTTTTGAAAGCTAAGAAAAAGAGAGAAGAACAAGATGAATTCTTAGCAATTTTATATCCAAAGTGTAGGAAAAAACATCCACTCAGGGAATGTCCTTTGCAAGGTATACAAGTATGTGGACTATGCACAGAAAATAATGCAACATAAAAATGTCCAAAGTTAAAATAATTGCAAGGAGAAGAAGTACAAGGAGTAGATTCTCTCTACTATATGGCACCAAGGAGACCTTGGAAACCAAGAATGCCTAAACAGTTCCCTCAACAAAATCCCCAAAATTTTCAATATCCTCAAAACACATGGAATACACCAATGCCATGGCAGGCTTGGCCACCACAACAATATCAAAACCAACCTGCACAAGGTTGGAGGGGATATGGTTATGGAAACCAACCACCATGACAATTGTATCCCTAGTAGTATCAATATCAACAACCATACCCTCCACAACAATTTCCTCAATATCAAGAATTCCAGCAACAACAGCCAATGCCATATCCTTCTCAAAACCCACCAATGCTAACTCAACCGTAGCAAATTCGGCTTCCCACTAACCAAGCACCTCCTATACCAACACAATTTCCAGCTCAGCCAATAGCTAATCCAAGTAACAAGGTGGATAGACTAGCATATCATGTGGAAGAAGCAACATATTATCCTACTTATTCAATTCTTCCTGTACAAGATGTGCACCTAAGGTCTGTGAAGGTGTTACAAAGAGATTCTCCTCTGATAATTGAAGAAAAAATAGAACAAGGAGAACAAAGTGAACAATCTTGACCAGAAAAGAAAATTCATAAGGGTAAATCTATTATGACACAGACTCCACCATATCTAGAGAGATTGATACAATAGAATATTCCAATATCTCTCCCTGAATTTAGTATTCTGGATGAATTGAAAAACGCAAATTCCTTTGTTGCAGGAAATTAAATACATTCCGATATATGCAAAAACAATAAAGGAATTATGCATTAAGAAATCTGGCAGAAGAAAGAAGGATCCACCAACAATCCAGGTAATTGGAAGTCTTTCAAGTCTCATGTCTACAAATATAGCCATTGAAAATTATGTTGATCCAGTAATTCCTATGGTTACTATTTCGATTAACAAATTTTCAGTGCCAAATACTTTAATAGACTTGGGAGAAGCTATCAATGTTATGACAACAGAGACTATGAAACATTTGAATCTGAACAACATAAGACTTACTACTACAGTTTTAGAACTTGTAGACAGATCTAAAGTTGTTCCAGAAGGTATACTAGAAGATATCATTGTATCACTGGATTCATGGGAGTATCCTATAGACTTGTTGATTTTGAAGCCAAAAACAAAATTGGAATGGCATCCCTTAATTTTAGGCCGACCATGGTTAGCCACTGTAGATGCTTACATTGGATGCAGATCAGGAAGCATGATTATTGCACACAGAGATGAAAGAAAGCATGTTACATTATATCCTCCTGCTCAATCTCTTTCTTTATTATCATGGCTTGATGGAAAAGAACCACAAGAACTTCAATTTGTTCTTTGTCTTAAACAAGTTTACAATTTTAGATGGGAGGAAGAAAATGAGGATTTATTAGATCTATTCATCTCAGAACCAAACCTTTCATAAAAGCTTAGGATAACTCAATATGAAGCTGCTAGTTATCTTTTGAATGATTTTTTTCAAGAAAATTGCACAATAAAATCATTGAGAAATACATTTGAAAGCATTTTTCCTGTAAATTCGATTACCAATTCAAATAGAAAAATAATTGAAATCAGTCCTGAGAGACATTTGAATATTGGTAACAACTTACAATAATTACAAGAGGAAAAGCTAATAACATTATTACAAAAATATTCAAAAGATTTTTCCTGGGATTATAAAGACATGCCAGGAATTCATCCAAAAATATGCATCCATCACATTTATACTGATAATGAAACAAAATATGTAAGGCAACCACAAAGATGGATGAATCCCATGATGAAAGAAATAGTGAAATAAGAATTACAGAAACTATTACAAGTCGGATTTATCTATCCTATTCAGATAGTCAATGGGTTTCACCCTTAGCTGTAGTACCTACGAAAAGTGGTAAATGGATAATTTGTGTGGATTACAGAGACCTCAACAAAGCTACATTAAAATATCACTTTCCTTTACCATTTATCGATCAAGTGTTAAATTCATTAGCTGGAAAGAAGTTCTTTTCATTTATGGATGGATTTAGTGGATATAATCAGATAAAGATGGCATTACAAGATCAAGATAAGACAACGTTCACATGTCCATGGGGAACATATGCATACAATGTATTACCCTTTTGTTTGTGTAATGAACCTGCTACCTTTTAGAGAGTAGTTCTTGCAATGTTTTCTGATTTGATTCATGAGTGCGTGGAAGTTTACATGGATGATTTCACCGTGTATGGTATAACATATGATGATTGTTTACAAAATCTTGAAAAAGTATTAAAAAGATGCAATGAGACAAACCTATCACTCAGTAATGAGAAATTTTTTATGATGTTAACTGAGGGGATAATGTTGGGAGACCATATCTCTTCTTCAGGGATTAAAGTGGATCCAGCAAAAATTCAAGTCATTGTGAATTTAACACCACCCACAACACAAAAAGAAGTTAGAAGTTTCTTAGGTTACACAGGATACTATAGAAGATTTGTTGAAAACTTCAGTAAAATAGCTTTGCCATTATTCAAGTTACTTGCAAAAGATGTGGAATTCCAATGGACAGATAATTTTCAAAATTCATTTGAAAAATTAAAACAAAATTTGTCAATTTCACCCATTCTTCGAGGACCTAATTGGTCTTTTCCATTTCACATTTCAACAGATGCATCCGATACAACTATTGGAGCATCACTTGGACAAAAAGAGAATCAATTCAATTATGCTATATATTTTATTAGTAAAAACTTAACACCAACAGAATTGAATTACACTATTATAGGGAAAGAGATGTTACCTGTAGTACATGCAGTTAATAAATTTCGACATTATATAACATGTTATCAAGTTTATATGCTTACAGATCATTCTGCTATAAAATATTTAATGAAAAAATCAATCACAAATGGTAGAATAACTAGATGGATTTTATTAATGTAAGAGTTTAATATTACTATACAAGATCGAACAGGAAAAGATAACCAAGTTGCAAACTTTCTATCAAGATTAAATTCACCTCGTGATCCAAATCCAGTATCAGACAATTTTCCATATTAACATCTATTCGCTATAAATGTCAAAATTCCTTGGTTTGCAGATATAGCTAACTATTTATCATCTGGCATCCTACCATATCACTACACAAATAAACAAAAACAAAGAATAATTAGAGAAACTGCTAGGTATAGCGAGGTCAATGGAGATCTATTTTATACTGGTGTTGATTTAATGATTAGAAAATGTGTAAGAGAAGATGAAATTATTGAAATTTTGAAAGCTTGTCATGATGAACGATGTGGTGGTCATTTTACAGATAAAATGAAAACACACAAAGTGCTGAAACTTGGCTACTACTGGTCATCCATCTTCAAAGACTCCAGAGCTTGTGTGAAAATATGTGACAGCTACCAAAGAATTGGTAGACCAGTGGCATCATATGAAATGCCATTAAAACTACAAGTATTGATTGAACCATTTGAACAATGGGCTTTAAATTTCGTGAGACCAATAAACCCTCCATCCAATGGAAAGAAGTACATCCTTGTATGTACAAATTATGTAACTAAATGGGTGGAGGCAAAGGCAGTAGCACGGGAAACATACGATATTATTGTGTCTTTTCTGTTTGAAGAAATATTTGTAAGATATGGAGTTCTGAGACAGATAGTAACTTACCAAGGCACACAAATCACGTCAAAACTTATTCGAGATCTTACGAATAAATACAATATCAAACACAGAAAATCAACTTCGTATCATCCTTAAGCTAATGGAAAAGTGGAATCAAAAAACAAAGTCCTAGAGAACATCATGAAGAAGACTGTAAAAATGAACAAAAAGGGCTGGTCAGAAAAGTTGAGAGATGCATTATGGGCATATAGAATAACTTGGAAAAACACTACAAGGTTCAGTCCATATCAGTTAGTGTATGGAAAAGAAGTCCTATTACCCATTGAATTTCAAATACATACATACAAGCTAGCAGCAGAATTGGGGATGGAATTGTCTCAAGCACAACAAGAGAGGATTATGCAGTTAAAAAAACTGGATGAAATACAACAACAGGTAGTCGAACATACATCTCTTGTCCAAGAAAGGAGATTGGGCACTCTTGTTCGACTCCAAGTTCAAATATTTTAAAGCAAAATTTACGAATCATTGGCTTGGGCCATATGAGATTGAAGAAATCTTCGATAATGGAGCTGTCAAGATCAAAACAATTGATGAAGTATTTGTTTCATTTTTCATCAATGGACATAGGCTTAAAATCTACAACAAGCCTATAAATAAAGAGGATTTTCTAAGAAAAGTTTCGATGGATTCAGAATTAGAACTAATGGGGCAGCATAGCAATATGCCTTCCATAATTCCAGCGGAAGAAGAATAAATAATAATAATAATAATAATAAAATAATAAAAGAGTTTGGTTTTGAAAATACAGGAAACTGGCACAATACAAACTCGAATTCATATCGGAAAACCAAATTGTTTATCCAATATGAATTCTCTTTTTTTATTTTACTTCATATTTTTGCAGATATACCCTCCAAGACATTGCAGACTTGAGGACAAGTCAAATCATCAGCTTGGGGGAAGGTGTGAAATAAAAAAGCTATGAAAATAGTTTTCAACAGCTGAATTGAAGACAGAATATGAACTACAATTACAAAGGAACCTGGTACATCATTCGACATTTACAAAAGGGACCTGAATTATTGTTGAGAAAAATTATTCAAAAAGGTATCTAAATCATTATGACAGAAGAAATTTTCAAATATGGAACATCATTATACATTACGCCAGAAGGGACCTGAACATTATTGTAAAATTATTCCAGAAGGGACCTAAAAATTTAACATGTCAAAAGGGACCTAAGTTATATCAATTGAAGATCATATTAGATGGGACCTGAAAATGTCAAAGTTTAACCTGCAGAAGGGACCTAAACAATAATTATTCTAAATCAAATTAGATGCAAGAAGAAATAAAGTATCTATAAAGTCTACAAGATTCGTCGTAACAATAAACACAATGTCGATCATCATCAATGTCAAAAGGGAATACAAGTACATTGAGTAAAAAAATCCCTCTTAAAATTTCAATTTTTTTCAAAATATTCTAGAATTGTAAAAACTAATTTGGTACTAGTTATGCATCTTTACCTACATTTCATTTACATCACCAACATTTCCTACATTTCGTTTACATTTTATTTCCTACACTTTCATCTACATTCTATCATTTATGATTTTTAACCCTATTCTATCCATATTCATATTCATACCACTATCCTAACTAGCCCTATTCTATCCACATTTATATCCATACCACTATTCAATAAAACATTACATAACCTATTCATATCATACCCTATCCTATGTCCTAAAAAAAGAGAATCATGAACAAAAGGTAAATATTTAACCTATTGAAGACCCTTGGAAGACCTACAAAACAACAAACAAAGGCCAGTATTATCATAAATATTTAATTTTAAAAATTTGACTATTTCATTAGTCAATTTTTAAAAATTAAATAACAAAAGCAAAAACCAAAGATCAAAAGACATATGATATAGCGCAACTAAAAAAGACATATGATATTGTGCAAATACTTAAGACATATGATATAGTGCAATTATTTTTAAATATCAAAACAAAACGAGTGTAATCATATAAGAGGATGAACTAATTTAATGGAGAAAATGTAATGCAAACAAATGAATGCAATTAATAACCTAAGGAATGATGTGGAGATAAACTAAGTGCATGACTATAATGGTATATGGTATGCTATGATGAGATTGTAATGCATGCAGTGGAGAAATGAAAGGAGATATCATACGACGATGAAGAATTATGCCGCATATATGCATGGATATAATGTGAATTATGGAGGCAGACAACATGATGATACATGGAGGTAATGCAGATAATGGAAATAGACATGGTCATTAAAACAAAACGTGAAGGAGCTGCATAATGAAGGATGAGTGTACACCATAGACCAGCACGACAGTCAAAGAAAAGACATGCACGAACCGGTCAAGTGGGTTGATGAATAGTTAGAATGTTTTCAAACACATTTACATAGCACTGTGTAAAACATATGAAACCATTTCTGCCACTGCCAAGACCATTTCCGCCATTGCAGAGACCAAAAATGACCATTGCCAAGGTATTAACATTGCATTTTCACCATCATTTCCATCCAAGAGGTTTAGTGAGAGAAGAGATAATGCACTTCCTCATGTTTACAACCATGGGAAAACAAAATAAAATGCAAAAAGAAGACAGTGGAAGTCGAGAGGAAAAGAAGAGATAAAATGAAGAGAGAAGGAGGCATATAATATAGTAAAGAGGAGAAACAGAGTGATAAGGAGTTAACTAGAGTTTTCAAAGCCACAAATATGGAGAACTTGTCGACCAGCCGAGCTATCAGGAAGCAAAATTCATGGAAGTGAAGGTAAGAAGTAAATGAGGATTTGATTGTTTAAACAATGGTGAATAGATTTCGGGATTGTGTAAACAAACTCATAGTTATAAAAGGGAGTGATATAATTTTATTTGGAACCCTGTCATTACGTTATGTTTTGTATTGAAACCATTAAAAAACGTGTTAACACCTTTCAAAACTACTGTGTCATCAGTCAAGTAACAAAATATTATGTTGAGTGAGTTAATGAAAGATGATTTTAATAAGATTTCCACTGGTTGAAACTTCAGTTAAACTGGAAGAAGATCATGAATATTAGAGAAGAAGATCACAAGGGCTATTTCATAAGATAGGTAAGCTCAACACATCCTTACTTACAGTCTTTCATTTCGAAATCAATGGAAAATAGAGAGTGAATAATTTCAATTCGAATTGCATAGTGAAGTTGTTTTTAACTAAGTTGTGTAATAGATTTTTTTTTAGCACACTAAGTTTAAATATTCGAAATAGATTTTATGAAGAAAAATGGAAGACAGTTAGACATGGTTTTATATTTTTATGGCAGAGGACGGAGTATGAAGAGTGATTGAAGGGAAGAAGTGAATCTATCATGAAATTTTTGATGAGATGGTTGAGTTTTTATTTTGTATACACAGTGAGTCTCAATGCAATGTTTTGGAAATAATTTTTATATGAAATTGATGAGTGAAAAATACCATGGTATAAAAAATTTCAAATTTTTTTACACAGTCAAATTTCTTTTACAAAACAGAGATAGAGATTGTTTTTTTAAAGAGGACAGAGAGTTAAAGGGAGCATGGAATATTAAGAACATGAATTTTTATGTTTTCTTAAAACCTCTCTATCGATTATTTTGTTTATTTATAGTAATCTCACATTCTTCAAAAGAAAAAAACAGAGGATTGATTGACAAGGGAAGTAAAGCAAAAGGTAAGCCTACTATCATGATTGCATCTAGTGCTTAAATTTTTGTTTACAAAGATGAAGTTAATGACAGTAGATGGTTATAGAAAATGGTTTGCAGACCAAATGGCTTCAAGAACAGAACCTAAAGACTTCCAAATTGAACATTGGAGTAGGGAAACAGTGGAAAAACTCTGTCAGTCAGGGTTAATAGGTTTTTCTCCAAAAGTTCAAAGTCACAATGAGGATGTCAAAAGAGAATTTGTAAAAAATTACAGATAGAATGAAACCATGGTGGGTAGTCTACATATCCCTTTGAATCCAGAGTATATTTCTGAAGCTTTAGGCTTGCCATATTCAGGTGAATTATACCACAAGGGATTACATTTTAAAGACAAGGGATGGACATTTTTCTTGGATGAAAACATGAAGGGTTATTTTGATAGATCAAAAGGGATCCCAAGGGAGTGGTTCAATGAATCATGGGCAAAACTAGTATTGATAATTTAGAATTTCTTTACCTGTGACAATAGATTTAGTGTAGTACACCTTTATCATGTCAGGTTACTACAACATATCAAAGAAAATATGAGGATCAATCTGCCCTATTTCTTTTACAAAAAATTGATGAGAATTATTGAAAGCATAAAATTAGAGACTAAACCCAAAGAGGCTCAATTTATTCATCAGGGGCTCATCAAAATCCATGTGGATTACCAGTTGAAAGTCAAGGGGATGGTTATACAGGAAACAAGAAATATTGTGCATTCATCTCTTTATCCTAAAACAAGGTCAAAGAAATAGCAAGAGACAATTATATTAGAGAAAGAAACATCAGTTTTTACTATTTCCAGGAGATAGAAAAAGAAGTATTCAACAGAACTAGAAATACAAGTCATAGAAACATCTCCTATAACAAAACATGCAAATGAAATCCTTGAAAGGATGCAACAAGAAATGTATGAAAATATTATAGACAGAGAAGCCTATTTTGAAAATAATGAGGTTGAAAATACTTCAGTTTCCAAAAATAAAAAGGAGGAAGATCAAAACCTTTCCAAAGTTACAGAATTAACTGATAGCTTGGAGATAAGAAAAATCATGGAGAGGCACCTGAAGGAGGAAAATAAAACTTAGAAAATAACTAATCAGAAATTGGTTAAGGAGAATGAGAAGATAAGTGAGGAAATGGGAAAGTTAAAAACCAAAAACAATCTTCTCTATACACAGGCATTTAGGTGGCTTCAGGAGAAAAATTCCTGGAAGGCTAAGTATGAGAAACAGAAGGTTAAGACCTCCATATACAAGGAAGATCAGGGCAAAGAAATGGATTCTCTTCTATATAAAGCACAATAGGAAGTATCAAGATCAGGAATGGGATCAGCATCAGGGCAAAGAAGGTCAAAGAGGAAAAAGAAAGCATGAGGACATGCTTGATCATCAATTTGGGGGAGATGTTGGCCCTCGTTTTTTATATCTTTTTGTTTAGAAAATACTCCTTATTTTGCCATATTATCCATATATTTAATATCATATCCACCTTATATTGACCCAAAGATGCATAAATAGGTATTTAATTTATGTTTTTCAATTATTGGATGTTTTTGTAAAAAATGAAATTTAAGTGCATTTTTGGACAGCAGCAGAAATTCCCGTAATGGCATTATGGTTTGCATATGTGCAAGACACTTGGGCTTGATCTCGATACTTTTCTAGAAGGCTCGAGAAATAAGAATAAGAGTACACATGTTGGCACAGTTAGAACAAGCTTTAATAGGCTCGACCAAAGGCGATCAAACAAGACCAGTCTTTATGGAGGATCCCTAGAAACTAGGTCAAAACTCTTATTTTGTGGGATTTTCTAGATTATGATGGACCTGATAGATGAATTCAACTTGATATGATAGGATAAAGATAGTTATGATTATTTGAGATATTTTAGAAGAGTTTGTTATATACTTTATCTATTTAAGCCTCAAACTTTGAAGGCTTTGATATGTAGAACTTGTATGACTTATTATTATTATTTCTGAAGACTTGGAGACATAATTGAAGATCTGTTCTATCATATTTGATGTTGTTACATGCTGGTTGATTGATTGAAGTCTTAAGTAGCTTAATTTACCTTCAGTGTGTGAGGAAAGGGTGGAGGGCCCCCACACCGAGTTAAGTGCACTTCTTAGTTTATTTCGTAGCTGCAATTTCTGAATTAGCTTGCTTATGTTGAATCTGTTTATGCTGATTATTTCCAAGTATTGATGAATCTAATGATAATTTTTAACCTGCATATGAAAGGACAAAAAAATGTTTAAAGTAAACATTATTTATATCTAATCAATGTTTTTCAGTTATAATTCATCTTAACATGCCTTTACATGCTTTGATTGCTGATGGATCTTAATCTTGTTTCTATTCTGCATATGAAGAGAAAAACGAGTATTTAAAGTTAAATACTTCTTCTATCCGATTAAGAGACTAAAAACTAAGATTCATCTTTCCTGCTTTTTCTAAATTCTTGTTTTAACAATAGCATTGCTGATAAATGAATATATGATGAAGGAAAATTAGGACCTATTTAGTGAAGAGCCTCTTCAATTATTACTTCATGTATCTTGAGTCTATTGTTTAGTTAAGTGTTTTTTATTCTTAATTCACATGGTAATATTTCTAAGAGAAGGAAAAACAAATATCTTAAGTTAGGAGGTTATTCTGCTTCTAATTACACATCTGAATTTAGAATCTATTGTTTAGTTAAATAGTTTGATTTCTAATTCACATGGTAATATTGTTAAGAGAAGGACAAACAAATCTCTTAAGTTAGGAGATTCTTCTGCATCTAATTACACATTTGAATTTAGAAATTGTTGAAGTTAGATTTATATTTGTAATATGCATTTCCCAAATCATCAATAAAGCATCTTCTGAATTGATCGCAACTGAAACCCATATACTTTGGGGATGCTTCTAAGTTCCACTAACCCGGATTGATAATAAATACTTGTGTTAGTTTACAACAGTAAATTGACCCAACAATAGTGGAGAGGAAACTCCTTTAGCTAAGCAAAAATTTGGGATTTTATATTTAGGTATCCTTTGTGAACTCATTGAGAATATTCCTAGTTATGGGTAGTAGATGGATGTTTTAATAGGGTTATGAGGATATCTACATTCTTAGGAGTCTGGTGGCCCTCAATTTTGGTCATTATTGCCTATCATAAACCCACCTATTTACCACCATATTCCATCATATATCATCCATGTATGCCTCATTTTTTCCTTATTATGCATATTCATGTAATTAAATTAAGTTTTTCAATTTTAAGACTTTTTTGTAAAAATTGGGTTTTAAGAGTAATTTTGGATTGCATTAAAAAATCTTGTAATAGCTTCCTTCATGTCATATGTGTAGGGTACCTGGGCGAGATCTGAGCATATTTGTGGAAATATTGGGAACCAATAATGGAAAAATACCTATTGTTTCAGTCAAACTGAGGTAAAACAGGTCCGGTCAATGCTGGTCAAACTTGACCTGCCATTCAGAAATTCCTAGGAAAAAGGGCAGAATTAGTATTTTGTGGGATTTTTCCTGATTTTGTGAACCATAATGGATGATTTTGACCTATATGGATGGTATTAGGATGGATAGGACAATTATATACATTATATCTAAGTTTGTTTATTATTTGTCTATTTAAACCAAGTTTATGGACCATTCAAGCATGTAGAATTTGTGTAATTTTGTATTGAGACTTTTGAAGACTTTGAGATAATTTGAAGAAATAGTTCTACTATTATATTTTTTGTTCATGTTGTGGATGATTTATTAGGTTTCTTTTAGATGAATAATTCCTCAAGTGTGCAAGGCAATGGTGGAGGGCCCCCATACCAATCCAAGTGAACTTTTGTTAAATTATCATAGTTTTAATGCAATAGTTCTTGCTTCAGATTTATGATTCAATCATTTAGATGTGTTATGATTTCTTATGATTTTTGGATGATTATTGGTTTAAATATAATTTTCATACGAAAGGAAAAACAAGAATTTAAGTTAAATTCTCTTTCTATCAAATCATGAACAACAACTAAAATTCATCTTCTTTAGTTTCCTTTCTTGAATTTCCAATTTCAATGCAATGGTAAGAATGTTGGAATATAACTGTAAAGAAGGAAAAACATGACCTCCCAATTTAGGAGCCTCTTCTCTTACTTTCTACGCATCATACACTATTGCTCATGAGTTTCTCTTCTTGAATATAGTAATGTGGGGAAGGACAACCATGATCTCTTAAGTTAGGAGCCTCTTCCTTCACTTACTACATCTTGAATCGGAAAATTTTTAGTTAGATTTTATATTTTTAATATGCATTTACATTAATCTTAAAATTTAGAATATATTTGTAATATGTATTTCTTTCAGCTTCTAAATTTTGTCTTTTAAAATTTACTTCACCTGAAATCCATATATTTTTGAGATGCTTCCAAGTCTACAAACCCAGAATGACAAGTAAAAAATGTGTTAGTTTACTTCGTAAATTGACCCAACAGAGTCTACAAGGAAAATTTTTCCCTACTAGATTAGTATTTAGTCTTGGGTAGATGAGCAAAAAATATTATAAAGCTGGTCACTTTATTGGGAAATTCAAGAATGGAAGTCTTTAGCCCCAACCCTAGGTCACATGAGTTTGTGGGCCAAGATTGTGGGCCTAGTTGAAAGAGGGATAAATGTGAATAGGTTAAAGAAATGAATGGATGTTCCCATTGTTCGAATTAGTGGACATCCAACATTTTTAATAATGGGAATTAATAAAATAACCTATATTCCAAAGGAATAGAGGGGTGGAACTATAAAATTGCAACCTATAGTCAAGAACTAATGGGAAAAACCCACCATGATGGAACCCAGAGTTGGAGATGTCAAGGATATGGAAATATGACTTTTACAAAAAGGAACATTTTAATATGTCTTTGCATATGGATGTTAACCTTTTACGAAGTGTCCTGCATTATCTGATAGAATATGGATGTGCATCACATCTAGAGTTTGAAAATTTCTATTTTTTTCATGTATTTTCCATTTCTTAATAGAATCCATATGGATATGAAAGGTCCATAATATATCAGTGACCTTTTCCTTATAGTAACCATGAGCTCTCTATATTGTTTTATAGAATTTGATTGTATCTCAGATCTAGATTCCAATAGTTTCCCCTTTAGTATATATTTACCATTGATAAATAGAATCTATATTCAAATGTATGAAAATACAGATTTTTTAGAAGTTCACCTTTTAGGAAAACTAGAAAATTTTGGATGCCAACAAAGTAGATAATGTGGCTTTTAATGTGGCTACTAACATGTAACCGATGTCATGACTTGTTGACATGGAACCATGATAGGTATGGATGATGTGTCATGATGAAGAGAATTCCAACATGGCATATTTTTTAGAAAGGAGATGATGCGGTGCATGACGTAGGAAATGGAAGTCCAAATATATGGAAATTTGGAAAAAAAACCCTTTTTTATTTTTTTGGATATCAGATGTTCCATATATCTATAAATCTAGATATGGAACTATAATATAGAAGGATTTTGATGGTTTTTGGCACAATGGGTATGTCGTAGAATGACGTGGAATCTAGATGTATCTAGAAGATTGACTCGTCAACCCTAGCAAAAGTATATAAATTTGAAACTTTTTTTAATGGGCACTTTTGGGAAAAACCTAAATCTAGATGTTGACCAAGCTAACATAGTGCTAGCACTCATATCTGGAAACATGGAAAAATAGCTTAAGCGAGTTGTGCAAACAAATATAAAAAAGCCCATATTTGAATGTTAACTAGGTATACCAATTGTTTAGGCTACATATGTGTCATAACTTAGTGGTGACATCTAGGAACATGTCCACCATGTGTTGGTCATGTGTCGGATGATGTGGTGTAATGGGGTGGTTACATGTGGCATAGGATTTCCATGTGTCAGTGATATATCAGTTGTAGGGAGGTTGACATCACACCATTGCACTTAGAGCTAGGAATAAGGTAAAATTTATATTGATGAAACACTCTCAATGCGCTGAAAAGGGTGATATCCTCATAAATAAGACTAAGGTTGGTTTAAAAAAATGGATGTTCCACCTCCATAAGGTAAACTTTGAATTAGGTATGTAATCTATAAAATGTTTAATTTAATGAAAAATTGCAAATACAAAGTAGTTGTATGTTGGTGTTTTGGAACATTCGACAGGGAAATTTTGAAGTAAAAAATGGGTCTGAAAACAAAAAAACGTACTAACAAAATAAATTTTAAAAGAACCAATAAAATTCAAGGTGATAATGTCATCCCTAGGGGTAAATAGTTTTGCAGGGAAAAAAAGAAAACTACTTTTTTAATTTCATTTTCTACTTATCTCCTTATAGGTTTACTCAGATGTCAAGTGTAGGCACGTGTTTAATGAAGAATTAAATTCCATATTCAATGCATTCCTACACTTGACATATAAATAAACCTATAAGGACATAAGCTGAAAATACAATTAAAACAAGTAGTTTTCCTTATTTTCCTTTAAAAAATCAAAACACTTGTTTTATTATTTTCCTTAAGAGGCCCATTTTAGACCTCAAAACTACCCAAATGGTAGTTTTTCTCTTCATCCTCATCAATTGCATGGATTAAAATTTTGTTGTTGGACATGAGTGATAACATTTTATTGTTATGCATTGTGAAACTTGTGTTTCGTAAAATATATAAAGAGATGTCGATTCATTTGGTGCTGGTTGCATCTAATTTTTATTGATATATGCCAAATCATAAATTGTTTTTCTATTCATTCCCATTTCATTACAAATCACAATAAAATTTTCATTTATCTATCCCATTGTAGTATGGAGTTAATAGAAATTTATATTATATTTCCAAAAGTCGTGTTATTCTTTGCATGTTGATTGTAGATTGTTCAAATATTGGAGAATCTTGTATGTGTTGTTCCTAATACATATCACTAAAAAATATCATATCAATGTTTCTAACGTATTTTATTTTCACATGTTTATGTTTTTGAGATAATTGTAAATGGAAAGTAACACCCTCTTCCCACATCTACGCAAGTAACCATCCAACCAGGGTAACCATGTGATGAGAGTCTACTAAAATGAGATTCAACCTCCTAGATGACCTTAAGGAATTGGAACCGACATAGACATCAAAAACACACCTGACACTACATCATTAACCTGCCCAGGAGGTAACCCAACATTTCAGGGCCTTTTTCCATGAGGGGGGACTGATTTTTAGCCCCTTTGAGGTTTAGCTATGGGAATATAATGGCAACAGAGCGGATCTAGACCCTAGAGCCGCGGGCTAGCCTTGGCAAGGTATTGGCTCAGGCCCAAACAATGAATTTTCCGTGTGTAGCTTCGAGATCTGTGCCACATTTTCATCCCCTGAGCCCATGTCACTGCCCATAACTTCCTGTAACTTCAGGAGAGGGTAATTAAAATTAATCAAACATATGGAAGCAATCACATCAAGTGGAACTCATCTGACACCACCCATCCATGACAAGAATTTTTCCAAACATGTCACAAACATACCATCTACAGGCATAAATAACAAATTTAAAAAAGGGGTCTCTTTCTTATATGAGTATGGTTACGAATAATTTCTCCCTTACACCATAAGCTATCATACAATAAATTTTACCATAGATACATGGGATATTCATTTACATGAAAAAACATGAATAAAGCCAGACATCATCACTGATCGAATACATGCTCATAACCAACATATTAATAACATAAATACAATGGATGCAATAGCAATAAAATCCATACATAAACTAGTAAATTTTTCATATCGAATACCATAGAAATGAGCTCTTCATTACTAAATGTAAAAAATCAATAGAATATGGGATTTCCATGTTCGACCTAACCATATATTGGTTGAGCAAAATATACTTCATCCAATCACCCCCATGGCATATTCCAAGCATGAATGTGGGACTTAAACCAAAGGAACCAACTAGGGCATCATGAGGCTAAACCACCTCACCCTCATCAATAAACATATCATAGCCATATTTACCATGATCTTCCCCGATTACTAGGCCACAACAAGCATGGATATCACCGGATTCTCTCTACCTAAACCGTGAGGAATTTTCCTGTCCCCTACTCTCTCAGGCTTTACCGCAACCCACATTCTAAATCAGGGGTCACTAGGCCCTAAATCGAGACATGCTCTCCAGGATTTACAACAATCCCAAACCCAAGATTCCTAGGCTTGAAATGGAGATAAAACCACCACCTCTTAGGCTTTACTGCAATCCAAACTCGGATTACTAGGCCCTAAACTGAGGAAACAAGTGAAATGGTTCTATATCATTCAGAGATCCACGTCACTTAGCTTCAAATACATCTGGTGATCCAACTAAACCAAAATATGCAAACACCACAACATCATGGCTATCCATAAATGGAAATGTTAGGATGAATACACTTTCACACCTAGAAAAACCCATGCCAAGACAACAAACAACCACATGCAATACCATGCATGCAAAATATAGCAAGGAAAACACACATGTAAATCGATACCTCCCAAGAATCTTGTTGTAGCTGCTTGATTTATGCTCCTTCGTGCTTGCTTCCTCCTTTTTCCTACTTTCTTGCCTTTCTTGCTCAAAATTCCAAAGTGCTCCCAAAACTCTTAAGTGTCCAAGAGTGAGAGAGAGAGAGAGAATAATGGGAGAGCTCCAAAATTGAACTAACAAAATGGTACTAACTGATCCTCAGAAGCCTTTTTATAGAAGATGCCTCTATTTTCTTCATTTTCCATTATTTTCCTTCAATTTCCTCCTCACATGCAACCTGTAACCTTTCATCTCCGTTTTCTTCTAATTTGCATTATTTTCATAAATAAATATGCCCAAAAACACTTTTTCCTATTTTTCCTCTTTAATTCTTTAGTCATAGCTTTTTCCAATTTCCTTAGCCATAACAAACCATGTGAACACTCACACTAGGATATTTTTCCCAACATTCAACTTGGAATAAGTGTCCCATAAACCGTGGTTATTACTTTTAACTTTATTACATGGAATTTCACCATGGTTGTTACAGAACCCTCCCCCTTGGGGAACACTATCCTCTATGTTCAACCGCACATATACCTCAGGAAAACCGCTGAGAAGAAACCATACTACCCATGGAGATTTATAACATAGCTTATTGAAGTATTTACAATGATCACTCTACTAAAAATCAAACCAACATGACATCATAACAACATGAAAACTCAAATGACATGACACCATACCGCTTATTGGAGATTTATAACATAGCTCATGGAGGTATTCACATCCATATAAATATGTACATACATCCATCCATCACATCAAACCATATATGAAAACATCACCAAAACATGTACCAAACATATACCAAAATCACACCAAAACTGCTTTTCCTCAACCGGAAAACAAGGAAGGTTATATGGCCCACATTTGATCTTCCATCTCCCATGTAGCTTCATTAGGCCTAAAGTTCTTTCATTACACCTTAAATTTCTCTATTGTTCGGATTTAGAGCATGAGAACCTTTTTCTGCAATATACATTAAGGCTCCAGCAGGAATTCACCATCTGGTTCTACTAGCAATGCAGACCAGTCAATCACATGATCAACATATTTAACATAATTTTTAAGAAATGATATATGAAAATCACCATGAACTTTCACTGTGGAAGGAAGTGCAAGTCAATAGGCCACTGGTATGATCCTCTCAATGATCCTGAAGGGTTCGAAAAACCATAGTGCCAACTTGGCACATGATCTAATCTGCAAGGAGCTCTTCTTGGGCTTGATACGCAAGTACACCTGATTCCCAACCTGAAACTCCTTGAAAAACTTGTTCCTATATACATAACTCTTCTGGCTATCCCGAGTTGCCTTCAAGTTCTTATTGATCACCTGCATATCTTGTTCCATCTCTGCCAACATCTCTAGTCCAACTAGTCCCCTTTTAACCAAATCACTGCAACTGATAGGAGTGTTGCAACTCCACCTGTACATAGCCTCAAATAAACTCATCCTCAATGAATCCTAGTACGTATTGTTGTAGGTTAAATCTACTGATGGAATATACTCTTCCCACTTGTGTTGTTGATGCATCTCATACATCCTCAAAATATCCTCTAGTATTCTGTTGACCTTCTTTGTCTGCCCATATGTTTGTGGATGATAAGATGTGTTGAAGGCAAAATCAGTTCCCAAACCTGCAAACAACTCCTTCCAAAAATTTGAAGTGAAATTTTCATCCTTGTCGGACACAATCTTCTTCGTAACACCATGCAATCTGACTATGTCACATATAAACACTTGTGCTACATCGCTAGTTGAGTATGTATTCTTCACTGGAATGAAGTGTGCAACCTTTTTCAACCTGTCCACAACAACCATTATAGAATCATGATGCCTAGATGTCTTAGGCAAACTTGTAAAGAAGTCCATGGAAATGACCTCCCATTTCCATTATGGAATTGTAATCAGCTATAGCAACCCACCTGGATGTTTACACTCTACCTTAACCATATGACAATCCAAACATATAGCTACAAACTCTACCAAATCCCTCTTTAGTTTTAGCCAATAGTAGAATTTATTCGCTTTTGTCAAAGTCTTCTAGTAAATTGGGAGACCTGAATATGGTTTCACATGAAACTCCCTCAATATCACCTTCTTGAGCTCAGTATTTTCCGGTACATATATACTGTCTCGAAATCTAACCAATATTCCATTGATTGTGAGACAGTAATCCAATATTGTACACTTTTACTTGTACCTGTACCTGCACCTGCACCTACACTTGTACCTATACCTATACCAACAACTGTTCTTGTACCTGTACCAACACCTTTACCTATGCCTATACCAACACCTATACCTGTACCTATACAAACACATGGAATTGTACCTATATCTGTTGCAATCTGTGCACAATCTCTGTATACCTATGATCCTGCTGGCCTGCTTGCAAGATCCTATCTTGTAAGTCTGTCCCATAGGATCTCATCGTTGCTAAGTGATTTACCTATACCTTCCTGCTAAGAGCATCTGCAACCCTGTTATCCTTTCCCTTGACATACATGATCTCAAAGTCAAACTCACTAATCATGGCCAAACATCTAGCCTGCCTGGCATTCAAATTAGGTTGGTCAAACAAGTACCTCAACCCAATGTGATCGCTCATAATTACAAATCGCATGCCAAGAAGATAACGCCTCCACATCTTCAATGCATGAATGATTTTTTCTAGCTCAAGATCATGTTTTGTGTAGTTCTGCTCATGTTAATTTAGCTTTCATGACTCATAGCATACCACCTGTCCATCCTGCAAAGTACTCCACCAAGTCCTCTCTTGCAAGCATATGTACACATTAAAAACTCCTTGTATGGATATGAAATATTTAACATAGGAGCATGTTTCAACAACTTCTTAAGCTTCTCAAAACTAGCCTCATACTCCTCTGTCCAATAAAATTGCTTACCTTTCCTCTGTGATGATGTAATCGAATAATAAATATGTGAGAAGTTCCCAATGAACCTCCTGTAGTAACCTGCCAACTCCATGATGGCCCTTATCTTATCTGGATCTACACAATTCCCTCCTTAAAGACAACATGTCCCAAGTAGTGTACTTTAGTCTGAAAGAAACTACATTGACTGAACTTAGTATACAACTGATGTTGTCTTAATAACCTAAATACTGCTTCTAAATGTTCGTCATGATCTTCCTCATTTTTAGAATAAACCAATATATCATCAATAAACACAATCACACACTTGTCCAAGTAAGGATGCAACACATTGTTTATCAAACACATAAACATAGCTAGGGCATTAGTCAAACCGAATGGAACTACAACAAACTCATAATGCCCATACCTAGTCCTAAATGCGGTCTTGTAGATGTCGTGCTCCTTGATGTGTACCTGATGATATCCCGATCTCAGGTCGATCTTAGAGAGCACTGCTGCTTCCTTCACCTGATCGAATAAATCATCAATCCTTGGTAGTGGGTACATGTTCTTGATGGTTACTTTGTCCAACTGCCTGTAGTCAATGCATAATCAGAGAGTGTCATCTTTCTTCTTCACAAACAACACCAGCACACCCCATGGAGATACACTTGGTATAATGTACCCTTTGTCCAAAATTTCCTTCAACTGCAATTTTAACTCTACCAACTCTGGTGTACTCATCTTGTAATGTGCTTTTGATGCTGGAGCTTCCGCTGGCGCCAACTCAATAGAAAATTATACCTCTCTATGTGGTGGAAACTCTAAACTCTCTATTTGAAATACATCCTGAAACTACTGCAAAACTTGATACCTATTCAATACATCTACATCCTCAACTTCCTTACCTTTTTCACTAGAGATATGAATTGCAAATAACACACATCCTTTCCTATGACTTCACTTGGCTTGCATAGCTATCACCATCCTAACTGACATGGCTTTCTTCTTTCCTTGTAGGACTCTTGGTTCCCCATTGTCATCCAAGCATTTAATATATTTTTCATAGAAATCTACTTTGTTCCTGTGAAGATATAACTAATCCATACCAAATATCATATTGTAGGAACCCAATGGAAATATGTTCAAGTTCCCTAATGTAGGCATACCATTAAAATCAAATACAAAAGATATTAATCAATGGTGAACTCTTTTCTTCGTACCTATGGCCAACTGAACTAATCAATATTCTACATGCATTTCCTTATTCAAACCACACTTATCGACCAAGTTAAGACTAGAAATAACTTGATCACAAATATTACCATTCATCTCAATGATAGAAGCCTGGTGATTCACATGTCTTTTGTCCACTATGCATAAATGCGAGGCATGCTCTGTCAAACATCCCCAACAGTTTATGCCTCTTGTGCACTATATATCTTAGGCATACCTCCCTGATTATGTGGATAGTCTCTCTTAAGATGGTCATCACCGAATTTCCAACACTCCAACCATCCCATACCACTAACTCCATGTTGCTGATGTGATCTATGTTTTTGTTGTGGCCTATGTCCTTGTATGGCCACATTAAACTCGTGGAAAATTTAGGGGCTAATATTCGTAAGTGGGCTATTTTTCCATGGTTTTTCCAAAAAAAATATTCATGAATTTTCATTTTTTTATAAAAATTATTTGCCAAAATTCTACAATATAAAATTAATTTACGTTAAAAACCGCCAACATTATATAGACAATATATATAATATCATTATAAATTTGAATAATTTTACAAATACATCAATAAACATTTTATAGTTTTCATATTAGGGACTAGTGAGATTTGCCAATTTTTTAAACTTCAAGATAATTTTCCATCCTTAAAATTTTCCCTGTTTAAACTTCTTTTGTGGTGCCACTTTTTCTTTCTCATCTACATGTTGAGATCTTTCTCTATTAGGCTACCATTTACCTTTGTCCTTTCCTTTGCATCCTTGGTGAGACTCATTTTTGTGCTTTGACTATTCATACCAATGATTTAGCTTCTTAATGACTTCCTCAAGTGTATGAGGCTCGTTATACTCAATCTGATCTCTGAATGCTATTGGAAACCCACTGAAAAATCACTAAACTTTAGATTTTTCATCCTCAAGATATGGTACATACCTCAATAGCTCCAAGAACTTTGTTTTGTACTCCTCATCCGTCAGCGATCCCATCTTTAGTGCATAAAATTATTTGGCCTTATTGTCGTAATGCCTCTCTGAAAAGTAATTATTTTTTAAAATCCTCTTGAAATCATGCTAGCTCAAGTCATTTTTCCTGATGTGTCTAACCCACTTCACATATTCCCACCAGATGTATGATTTACCTCTCAAATTGAAGATAGAAATCATGGCCTTCATGATGTCTAATTAATCAGGCAACTAAAATAACTTCTTCATCCCAAGTATCCAAGCCTCTGCATCTTCTGGTTTCTTCAAGTCTCCATCAAAAGTAGGTGTCTTTGCTTTCTTAAATTCATACGACATGTATCTCCCATCACTCCTCCTGTAAGGAAATACTGATGACGATGATGATGTCTATCTAAACAAGAATTGGAATGATACATGTACTCATCACCCCGCCTATCTAGAGTGTCCAACAACCTACCATCTCTCACCGTGCTTGATCTACTTGACTTGTGTATACCAGAAGACCTACTGCCATATGCCCCATTGGTTCTATCCTCATGTCCATAACTAGTCTGTAATGGCCCTTGTTTCTACAAATCCGACAAGCTCTAAAGAAGTATTTCATTGACCTCTACTTGTTTCTCTTGTGTTTGTATGATTATGTCATTATCTTCCTTAAAACTCTTTATTTCTTCCTTTAGGCTTCTCAATGTGTCTTCCATATCAAAAGAGTTCCCACCATGTTGCTCATATGAATCATAAGGGGATTCATTGTAGTCTACCACCTTTCTATCCATGTTGATATTTTCTTCCTGCCAAGCATAATATGTCAGCTAAACCAAATAACAATAAACCAACGCACCTTAGTGTAATTTGGGGAAGATACTTCGTGCAAGAACAACCAATTAGCATAGTACATGTATAGATATAATCATGACAACATATAAACATATAATTTCTAGGCATATAAACATATACATTCCATTCTATTTGAAGTCCAGTCATCCACACATGACCATGCCAAATGCACACCAATGCAAACTTGACCATATGCAATTACAAGCATGAACCATACATGAACATAAGGAACACATAACCCAACATGGCTGACCCATGCACATTCAACATATAACACTACACGTACAAGCACACACATACAATATAAAAGAATCACCCACATATGAACTAATCATAAACAAGAAATGCACACACAATATACAACATGTAAACAAGATTGCATGCATAGTACATGAACAATAACAACACACCGTCAGTCACACATTCATGAAAACATGTTGACAATAAAATCATCATCACTTCCATGGCGACACCACTACCACCATGGCCAACATAATTTGGATGCAACAAACACATGCGACATATATATGAAAACTCATAAGCAATCAACACAAAAGAATGACCAACACACTACCCATCAAGTCTGAAAGTTGAAACATGCTATGATACCACTCTGTAACACACTCTTCCCACATCTACCCAATTATTAACTAGCCAACTGGGGTAAAAATGTGACGAGAGGCTACTAATATGAGAATCAACCTCCTAGATGACCTTAAGGAAGTGGAACCGATAGAAACATCAAAAACACACCTTACACTGCATCATTGCCATCCCCATGAGGTAACCCAAACTTATAGGGCCATGTTCCCTGAGGGGGGACTAATTTTTAGCCCCTTTGAGGTTGATACACGTGCATATAAGGGAAAGGTAATAGCTCAATACCCTAGAGCCATGGGCTAGCCTTAGCAAGGTAGAGACTCATGCCCAAACAACGAATTTTCTACCTGTAGCTTCGGTATTTGTGCCACATTTTCAGCCGCTGAGCCCAGGTCACTACCCAAAACTACCTGTAACTTTAGGAGAGGGTAATTAACATTAAAAAAAACATATGGAATAAATCACATCAACCGAAACTCATCTGACCCCACCCAACCATGACAGGAATTTCTCCAAACATGTCACAAACATAGCAGCTATTTGTGTCAACAACAAATTTAAACAAGGGGGTCACTTTCTTATCTGAGAATGGTTAAGAAGAATTTTTCCCTTACACCATAAGCTATCATAAATCAATGTTACCATAGATACATGGGATATTCATTTACAGGAAAAAACGTGAATAGAGCCATACACCATTATTGATCGAATACATGCTCATAACCAACATATTTATAACAGAAATACAATGGATGCAATAGAAATAAAATCCATAAATAAACTAGTAGATTTGCATACTGAATACTAGAGAAATTAGATCTACATTACTGAATGTAAAACACCAACTAGAGATGGGACTTTCATGTTCCACCTGACCATAGATTGGTTGAGCCAAACCTACTTCATCCAATCACCCTCGTGCCCTATTCAAAGCATTAATGTGTGACTTAAACCGAAGGAACCAACCAGGGCATCCCGAGGATAAACCACCTCACCCTCATCAATAAAAATGTCATAACCAACTTTACCATGATCTGCCCCGATCACTAGGCCAACACAAGCATTGATATCTCTGGATTCTATCCGCCTAAACCGTGAGGAATTTTCCTGTCTCCTAGTCTCTCAAGTTTTACCGCAACCCATAGTCTGAATCAGGGGTCACTAGGTCCTAAACCAAGACATACTCTCTAGGCTTTACCGCAATCCAAACTCGGATTACTAGGCCCTAAACCAAGACAACAAGCGAACTAGTTCTATATCATTTAGAGATCCACCTCACTTAGCTTCAAATCCATCTAGTGATCTAGCTAAACCAAAACATGAGAACACCACAACACCATGGCTATCTAGAAATGCCAAGGCTAGGCTGAATACATTGTCAAACCTGGCAAAACCCATGCCAAGACAACAAAGAAACACATGCGATACCATGCATGCCAAATATAGCAAGGAAAACACACATGAAACTCAATACTTGTCAAGAATCATATTGTAAATGCTTGATATTTGCTCCTCCTTGCTTGCTTCCTCCTTTTTCTTGCTTTCTTGCCTTTCTTTCTAAAAATGCTAAATTTATCCAAAAAATCTAAGTGTCCAAGAGTGAGAGAAAGAGAATAATGAGAGAGCTCCAAAACTAAACTGATAGAAATGTACCAACTGATCCTCATAAGTGCTTTTATAGAAGAGGCCTCTATTTTATTCATTTTCCATTATTTTCCTTCAATTTCCTCCTCACATGCAACCTGTGACCTTTCATCTCCCTTTTTTACTAATTTGCATTATTTTCATAAATAAATATTCCCAAAAATATTTTTTCTTTTTTAATGCCTTAGCCATAGCCTTTTCCAGTTTCCTTGGCCATAACAAACCACGTGAACACCTACACTACGATGTTTTTCCCAACATTCAGCTTGGAATAAGTGACCCATCAGCCGTGGTTATTATTTTTAACTTTATTACATGGAATTTTCACCACGGATGTTACATGGAATACATGAATCAACCTATAATCAAATAAGCTTCATCTATGAAGGAAAGTTGTAGTTCTTGATAGAGTTTTGATAAGGTGTCCAATTTTTTTTGCTAAGTAGAATAAATTGGGACTTGTTAAAATGCATTAGCAATGAAGAATGGATTGTTGCTCCACTTTCATTACATGTAGCCTTGCCTATATATACTAATATCAATCTTTTTGGATTCAAAGGATCAATCATATTATATACATTCTAGATTTGCGTAAGCATTTAGAATATTTCTTTTGCTCTGAATATTTTTCCAATGCTTGCTCCACTTGTAAGGAACAAGTACATTGATTTTTGTATGTTTATGCATTTATTCAGTGCAATTTATTTGAAAATTGTTTTTTGTTCTCTATTATCATTCTTTAAATTCTACAGTATTCTTTTGTATTCAGTGAAAAATGGGTGGGTCATGAATTTAAACTCAGGATTAATGTTTTTTTTCATATTGGGTTTTTGTGAACATTGTGAATCTTCTTGCAAACCATATTCTTTGTAAACATTAATTTTTGGTTGTTATGTTATTATATTATCAATATTCATAGAGCTATCAAGTTGATCAATTTCCCTTTATATATCTCTTCATGAGAGGGTAATGTTGTATATAAATCTAGTTTCATCGGTTTGGATTTTTCTATTGTGGAAACTATATGAATCTTTCCAAGTATCTAAGTTGTGTTTTAATGTGTTATCACCCTTTTTGAATGGAACATATAGAAATAGTTTTTATGTACAAAGGTTTTCGTAGTAAATGTGTTTGTTGTGTTTGAAAAATTTTACTGCATTTGGTATTTTAATTTTTCAAATTTTTGTTCCATTTGGTAGTTTGATATGAATTCTGCAATCATATATACTTAATAGAATTTGGACGGTTTATATAGTAATAAATAATGGAGTGGCACATTACATCTAAGTTGTTAGGTGTTTTTTTTATATAATTTCCAACTCAAGCATAAATGCGTGTTCATTTAGTGGAGATGTGTTTACGAAGATATACTCCCTTGACTTGTAAATCAATGGCAAGGAAAGTGATACGTGGACTACTTGTTGAACTCATATTTGTTGAAGATTAAGTATTTTTGAGCGCACATATCTTTTAGATAGTTCCAGTTTCACTTTTTTCATGTTCTTTTTGTATTCTCTTAAATGCATTTGTCATAGAATTGTCAGCTTTGGTCAAATATGTATGGGATACAATATAATTTTATAGCATATGCATTCAATATGAATTATGGATCTATATTTTGATCTCATAAATTTGGCATATCTATTGCAAAACTATAGTTCCAAATGTGTGAAGTTTTCATTTTAGTAAGATTTTTGGTTGCATTATTGTACATCGAATAAATTGGTTGTAATCTTCTTTTATTAGCCTTATTTCCATTAAGAAGTCTTTTAGTCTTGTTAAGTCATTTTATTTTGTTTGCTCCAGAAATAAAAATAGATACTTTCATTTCTCATCAATATTTTTATCAACAACATTAATCCATTCAATGATTCTTGTTACTTTCATTGGAGGCATAGGGAAATTTTATCTACAATGTGAATTCTTCTTATTTTTACTACTCCTTGTATGGGGATACTTATGCTCTTTAGCAAGATTCATATCCAAATGATCTATGTCATGTGTTATGTATTTGTTCAAAATTCCTAGAATTTCTGAATTACTATCCTTTCCATATATTAGAGGGTATTCAATCAATAATAGTCTATGTTCATGCTCACTTTCGTTATTTTGCAATTTTGTTAAAAAAAATAGTTTAATATATTTCCAAAGAACTTGATACCAATTTTTACGTAGGGGCTTCCCAACTGAAGCTTGCAACAACAACACAGGCTGACTCGGCTTGTTGAGTCTCTTCTCTGTGTATACTTATTCACCCATACACAAACCCATACATGAACCTACTCAGGTATTTCACACTCTGGAGACCTTTCTCTGTGGCTTCCCTTGCCTTTTAACAGTCTTGGTGTCCCTTCTACCCTTTGGTGAACCTCTGGTGAACTTCTGGTGTAAGGAAATAACACAGATACTACCTCAATATACTTTTAAGATAAGCTCAGAGTTTTCAGTACTCAAAACTTGCGAAATAAAAACACACTCTTTATTGATCAGAAGATTTCAAATTACAAAGATTTATGATACAGACTCTGTTGTTATTTTCTGAGATAGACTGTGATGGCATTTACCAGTGTTTGCTTCTTAATAAATAAGATAGATTTCTGGAGGCTACCTGGCCAATTCACAGACTTAGTCTTTGAACAAAGACACACAAACACACATATAGACAATCCTATGTATTCTGACCACTTTAGGTTCTTACCAATGCTCTCACACTGATACACGGGCTTCTCGGAATAACCTAATGACAGGAATCTGGATTTACTTCATGATGCAAGCAGATCAGGCTTATCAGCCTACAAATGTAGAGTAGGAAATAACTCAGACTCACTTGACTCAAAACACAAAGACTCTTTGACTCTCTAACTCTAACACCTGATGCCCCAAATGAGCCTTACTCTCCTTCTTTTATAGGAAAGGAGAGGGGACAAACACTTGAGATTCGGACCTACATGTACCTAAAGAATCTTAGTACCTTCATCATTCAGTCAAGTAGATGTGGGTCAAATCCTGCCAACTGTCGGAGAAGTGCTTTTAGTCTCCTGATAAGATCGAATCTTAGTACTAGGAACAATCATGACTCTATACTGTGGATACTTCTATTCAAAAAGCCCATGAGAAAAAGTAACAAAGGAATATTTACATAGTGGAAGCTTTTTACCAGAAAGCCCATGGGAAAACCGGTCACTTTAAGTCCGTGACTAGACATCATAATAGTGTGGAGACTTTTGAAATGGAGTCCACGAGAACCATATTATGAGGGATCATCAAGAGCATTAATCCTAGGAAAGCAAAATATTTTATACAATGCCTCATCCCAGGCTTTAGTGTATATTCGTCTGGCAATCATTGGTTTATTTAAAAAAAAATTGATGTTTAATCTTTGTCATGAATAACCACTCATAGTGCCTAATCATGTATTGGTTTAATATTTCATGATCTCAAGTCTCTGGAGGTCGCCGGAAATATTACAAGGGGCGTGAAAATATTCAGGAATATTGTTTTCGAAACACCAATTACAATGTAACTGGAAATAGGATTCATAATAGACTGGGTCAATGGTGGTTTTATTGACTCCAAAGTCATTCCACCATTCTTTTAACCACTCACTTTGTCTATTTCGTTGAATAACCCATGTTGGACCAAAATTTATTTTTGTATAATGGGTTTCATTTCTTCCATCCACATTTAGAATATCCCACCCGATTTTTTTGTATCCTGCAAAATTATAAATGGTGCCAGGAAAAATAATAGAAGGATCATTTCCTGGCCATAATGCAAAATTGTTAGTCCATGTAGGATCTCTGGTTCTATTTATACAAAAATACTTATGATAAACTCAGCGCCTATATCCTCCTTCAGTCCAGATCATAGTGATGTCGTGAAAATCATTACTGAGGCTTTCTTCTGCTAAATGGGCTTCCAACTTACTTCTAGAATATATCATGTCATGGATCCATCTACTTCCCTTTGGGTACACCCTTATTTCAGGCACTAGGTGTAAGATGTCAGTATGTGGCTATAAATTGGCATCCAAAACCTTTGTGTTTTTGAGCTGCCAAGTCGGCTTCCACTGGTCACAATATTCTCACCAAATTTTATCATCAGGGATAGACCTGATAATTTCCTTTTGTTGGTTTGGATCCCATTCTGTAACAATTACCATAATATGTACAGGTTGTATATACTCTCTGCTTAAGAAATCAGGAAGACTATTTTCTGCACCTTTAATATGTTCAAATTCAAATTCAAAATTTGCAAAAGAAGCTTGCCATCTCGCAAACTTAGCCTCACCTGGATTTTTAATATCTTTTGTCAGAACTTTCTTGAGAGCAGAGGCATCAGTCCTAAGCAAAAAATTTCTACTTACAAGATGAATTTCAAACTTACCAACAGCATTCCATGTAGCTTTTACCTCCTTTTCAATGGTGGAGTAATTTCTTTTAGTTGGACTCCGTGGACCTGATGCAAACTGTACAATTTGTTCTTTGCCATCTTTTATTTGCTTAAGGATACCTCCCCATCCTTCATTACTGGCATCAGATTCAACAATTTTAAAGGTATCATCATCAGCAACAAATAAAACAGGAAGAGTTTTCACCTTAGACTTGATTTTTCTAATAGTAGCAGTATGAGTATCAGTCCATGGCATGGTAGTTTTCTTCAACCTTTGGTTAAGCAAAGACCTATATTTAGAACAATCTTGATAAAATCTACTTACATAATTGAGAAAACCCAAAAATATTTGCAGCTGAGTTTTATCTGTAATAATGTCTGGAAATTTATCAGCAAATTCTAGAGCATGCCTTTGCAAAGAAATCTGGCCCTCTTTGATAGTATGGCCAAGAAACTTGATAGAAGTTTGAAATAGTTCTATATTATTTTTTCTTAATTCCAGGCCATTTCTTTTTACCACATGCAGAAAAATATTTACATGCTTGAAATGATCATGCGAATTTTTGGAAAAGATCAAAATGTCATCAATATATACAAGTAACCATTCAAAATATGGTTTAAAAATTGAATCCATGACCTTCTATAATTTGGAAGGAGCATGCTTTAATCCGAAGGGCATGACATCCCACTCATAGTGACCTGCAGGCACACTAAATGCAGTCTTAAACTTGTCATATTCTTTTATTGAAACCTGCCAGAAACCAGATTTAAAGTCAAATTTTGAGAAGATCTTGGCACCTGCAATTCTTGCCAACAAATCACCTTTGTGAGGAATAGGATAGGTATTATCTGCATTAACAAAATTTAGAGGCTTATAATTTATGACCAGTCTGGGTATTCCTCTAATTTGTTTTGATCTTTTGTTGACATAAAAACCATAACAGTTCCAGGGACTGCCAGATTCTCTAATCCAACTCCTATCCAACAAATTTGTAATCTCCTTATTGCACAAGTATCTATATTCTTTGTTCATTGGGATTGCCTTACTTTTACATGGTCTGCCTTCATATTCCATCTTATAAGGCAATTCAACAAAAGACTATTTTCTGTGCCAGAAAGCATTTGGTTCTTCTGCACTGTTAGCCACCTATATTTTTCAAATTATATCAGTTGGTGGCTAAATATTCTTTGCAGCCTTCAAGAAACAAATTCAGGCCTAGAAATTGTTGGTGCTTGAAGACTGTTGGTAAGATCACAAACTACTGGTTGGTTCTACGTACTCTTCCTCCTCTCTGCCTCTGATGATCCATGAAAATCCTAATCAAATATTGCTGCATCCTCCTCCTCTTTCCTCTCCCCCTTCTTCCATATTTCCCTCATTTCTTCAAGTCTCCTTTCATCCATAAAAAACCCCATCAATCCCTTTTATATTCATTTCCCCTCCAATAATCTCATTTCCTAAGGTTAAAAACTCATTTTTTGACCTATCGGAACCTTTCTCCTCTTGCAAAAATCATTAAAAAACCATAGAAAAACATGTGTTTCTATGCGTTAGGTTTTAGCCCCTCAGGCTAAGCCCCTTTTCCGTTTCTTCCTCCATATGCCCCAGCGCCGGAACCATCTGCTAAGACCGCCAGGCGCTTAACCCTCAGAAATAATTTATCACCCGAAAACATTGAAAACCTTTGAAAAATGCAAAGCCGGGTTTATTTTATTTTTCCACCAAAGAAAATCATATTAAAACTCCGCCGTCGATCTGTCCCACAGATCAACGGTGCGGAGTGTACCCCTTACCTGGTGGACCCCCCCTTCGCCGCGCTGTTTTCCATTCCCACCGGTTTTGTGCCCGCACCACCTTTCGTCCGGGAGCGGTTTTATACCGTCGGCCAGCGATCCCACACGCTGGCCGACACGTGTTCTCCACCTCACCCCAAAAACCGTCGTGCCATGTATATTGCCCGCGCGTTAAACCTCGTCCTATGGCCCCGCAGCGGGATTCATCCCCACCGTCGGATCTGGGCCCTCCCATCCGACGGTCCCTGATCACCTTTTCCGCTCACCCTTTAACGAACTCGCCCGCCCGTTAAATCTTCCCCGGCGCATTCAAGAGCCGATCCCCACCGTCGATCTCCGCGGATCGACGGCTCTCATTTGTTCTCCCGATTCCGTTGTACAGTCCACCTTTTTCCCCGTTGACTGTTCAATTTGCTCCCAACCGTTGATCGCGATACGATCAACGGTTCCGATCTCTCCATTTTCCCGCACAACTTCCGATGCAGTCTATCCATATAACGCAGGATTTCCTCATTTTTCTTGTATTTTGCAGGTTTTTAAGGTTTTTTCTTCGTATTCTATGAAAATCTAAAGGATGAGGGTGACGACTCCAATCCTTCCGATTTATCCAGGGAATCGATCATACGGAGAAGAACAATGATATCAACAAAGTTTCATGAGCTTTGGTTGCCGCATATCCCTGTAAAGCTCGAAGAATGCCATTGATATCAGAGTAGAGAAATAGTATCAGGTTTTGAAGACAGAATGAACCAGAGCAGCAGTTTTATGAATAAATTGGCGGGGATTACGGCTAAGACGGTTATCAAAAGCCTAATCCCCGGCCCAGAACACGGATTAAAGCAAAACCTAAAAGTGTTCATCAGACAGATCGCCTCCACCGCCATACTTTGAGGCGAATTGATTCCTCAACCACCACAGTGCCACCTATTGCCTCAGAACGATCAGTCAGAGGCCGAATTTATTGAACAAGATCAGATACTATGCCTCGGAGCAACCAAGAAGTTATTTCTGCACCAGATTTTATTCCAGAATATTTGCAGAATAGCCCTGATAATATGCAGAGCCTCAAAGGTCAACAAAAGCTCTCTTCGAGCTTACTTCTTAAGTATAAACACATTAATGCAATGTAACACCTGTAGAATTTCTTCATCGATCCTCACGGGGTCAGGAAGACATTAATTCCGCATTGATTGTGTTTGAGATCTTTTTATCAGATCTCACCTCCTCATCCTGCTATAAATACTTCAGAAGAAGATGAGTGAGGGGTTGGATTAGTTGGTTGTCAATGTAATTGCTGAAGCGTTGTAGCTGTTTCTGAGCGGAAAACTCTTGACTGTAAATAGTGGTTTCATGGGCCCTTGGAGCTCTGCTTGTAACAGATAGATTAGGTTGTGAAGAGAGGTGAATTAAAACATTGGGTTTGAAGATTGTAACCGGTTTGAAGCAATCAATACAAGCTGATTTATGGGATCCTGGTCTATGCTGATGGTGATGTTATTCTCACTGTAACTTGTCATTTTATTTCTGTTTTCAATTTGTTTCCATTTTCCACTATAAAGAACAGTTTAAACAGTGTTAGAGTTTGCTGCATATCAGTGACCTTCTCTGGCTGAAAAATCTTTATCCCAATGTTTTCTTCTAATTGTGTTATTTAGAAATGATTTAATTCAGTCTAAGCACAGAGATGCTGGCATTCCCTCATCTTTTCGTCACTGCTGAATGTTATTTTTAAATGTTACTTTCATATATGTTGTGTAAGGAATGAATTGAGGAAATCAAAGGTTAGCCCTGAGTCCCTTTCTTGTTTGCTCAACTATTTGTCTGTTTCCCTTGGGATGTGTCAAAAGCTGACTAGTTTCAAAGTACTTATCAGATCTTGGGCCATTCTGTGTCATCTTGGTAACTGTCTTGAAAGTAACTAAGTAAAGAAGGACTAAGATGAGGAGAAAGGTGAGCCCTGCCCGCTAGTTCCTGCTCCAAAGGTTGCTTTTAAGTTTCCCTTTGTTTTTAATCTGTGTTCTATTAGAAGTGTATCAAAGGCTGGCTAGTTTCAAAGTACTTACCAGATCCTAGTTTGCTTCTATGTTTTTCTTAAGTGCCTGGTTAAAGGCTGGCTAGTTTCAAAGTACTTACTAGATCCTGGGCTTCTCTTTGTTCTGCATCTGTTAAATTCCCTTTCTTTTTGTATCACCCCATTCCATAAATCAAACTTCAAAGAGATCCTTAGGCCTAGATGACTTGCCCCATAGATTACTCTTGAACCTGGTTGTTTCAATTAAATTCTCTTATGACTCCATAGCCCAATGGATTGAAAATTTGTCATCATCTTTCTTTAGAATCAAAGTTTATTTTGTTCACTTGCAACTTCTCACCTTTGAACCTATTTGCATATAGATCTTTCCGTCTCAGACAACAACTATGTTCAACGATCTGAGAAAACCAAACAAAACCCTTGGCCTTCATAACTAGCCTAATATCATCACCCTAAACTTCAAAGACAATATCCATCTTTGTATATATTGGAGAGATCCCTCTCCGGGTTCAGGAGGGCTAGATCCTAGAATCCCAAAGTTGGTTGAAACGATGTTAACTCTGTGATCGGACTTTACCAATCTTGCTTGTTACAGAGACCTAACATTTCTGGCGACTCCACTAGGGAAGACTTTAACTCAAAATCTCTGGTTCCATGACAATTGTTCTATTTTACAGCTGAGCCACCAGGAACTAACATTTCTGGCGACTCCGCTGGGGACTCCTTACCCAGAATCTTCATACAACATCTTGAGAGTAAAAAGCAACCTTTCCAAGCACTACCAAGAAAATGGTAATTAAGATGAAGGTCAATTGAATCAGTGACAAACTAGGTCATCCTAGGATTCTTTTAAGTTTTTATCTAACCTTGGAAAATCAGCTAGCTTAGCCATAAGGATAGAATGTCTTTGTTTCATAACCATAGCTAAGTTTTGAGGCAAATTTAGGACATTCTTTTAAACCACAACATAAACAATTCGGAAAATACCAAAAACATTTAAGATTGGTAGTAAAACACTAGTTTTGATATCTTGTATACGTCTTTCATGTGTTTTACCCTATACTCTTAGACAGAGTCTGGAAAGGGCCAGGTAGCCTCTGGATCTCATCCTCTTTTGGGGGTGACATATCTGGCGAATGCCCTCCCAGTCAATCTCTGGTTAGAGTTTGTTGTGTTTCGAGACATCTCTGAAAAGGAATGTTTCATAAACACTGTGGTGGATAGTGTACTCCTTGGTAAGTACTTTGAGCCTTTCCACCTGGCGACTCCACCATCCTGAACAGACCTTAAGACTCCATTGGAAAGAACCCTTATCATTATAAAATCATTCAAATTCAGTTAAAGGACTGCAGGATTCGAATTGAGAAAACAGGTTAGTTAACCGTCCAAAGATTGTCATATCTGGTTGAACTTTCCTAGTTTAGATTGGGTCTAATCACATAAACGTTGTGGCTCCTAAAAAGATTCACACTAGAGCCCATCCTGACCCAGATCCTCCTGAAATAGTTGATAACCCAGAAAGAATTCTTAGGAAGTCTCCTAGGATACTATCCTCAACTATCTTCAGACCACCCCTGAGAGCCAATTCAGTTCCTGAAAACCTTTCAGCTCTTCAGGAATCACAAATTGACTTATTAAACCCATTCAAGACTAGGTCATTTGGTTATTTAGATCAGTTAGATTCTGAGCCTACCCTCTCATCTCCTGAAACCAGTAAGACTCTTAGGAATAGAGAATCAACACCCCCTGATTGGCATTTCTTACATAATCTAGGTGTCTCTCATCCAAGGTCAGCTCAAAAATCTACTGCTGTTCCATCCACTTCTGCTCATCTTTCACCCACTGTTCAAACCACTCCACTTCAACCCACTCATCCTCTTGTAAATCCACCCCCACCACATATCATGGCAGCATGGTATGCTCCCTTAGTCCTTCCTGTACCATTAGTCAATCTTCCACAGGACTATCAGTCCAAAATTCCATTATATGATGCTAATAATACCATAACAGCATATCAACATGTGGACAAGATGAATGACTACTTTGACAGAAATGAAATTGATAATGAATCTGTCAAAATCAGATTGTTTGCTCAAAGTTTGGGGGGAGATGTGAGAAAATGGTTTAAAGGTTTAACCCCCCACAGTATTAACGATCTCCAAGCCTTCCATCAAACATTCTTAAACAAATGGGAAGTAAGGAAAAACCCTCTCCAAGTCCTTGCCAACTACAACAATCTCCATAGGAACCCTGGGGAAAGTGTACAAGCTTATTGTACCAGATTTAACAGTGTGTATAATGCACTTTCCCCTGAACTGAAACCTCCTCAGGGATCAACCTTAAACAAATTCCCTGAAGGGTTTGACCTAGACATGACTTATTCACTCAGAGAAAGAGTCTTTGCAACCCTGGAAGATATGCAAAGAGGTGCTCTTTCTGTGGAGGTGAACCTCATGGAGAAAAGAGCAAGGATGAAAACTGAAAAGAGAGTATCTTTTAGAGAGGAATCCACCCCTTCTACTTCGAGCTCAAAGATGGAAAGAATGATGGAAGAAATGATGAAGAAAATGAGCATTCTAGAGAGAGCACAAGCAAGTCTAAATCAAAACGCTCCTCAAAACAGAAACCAAAACCAGAATCAGAATCTTAGAAGAAATCAGCCGCCAAACAGACCCAGGGAAGATGATCAGCAGGTCATTCCTCCCTTTCATCAGAACTTTTTAAGTGAGGTTGAACAAACAAATCAAATAACAGAGGAAGATGATATAAATTTGTTTGGGGTAGATGATGATGACCTTGAGGTTCATTATGATAATAAACAAGGTCTTTATACACCTTATGATGACAGAAGAAATGATGCTGAGAATAGCTATCAAAACATGGAGAACGCTGTCATAGAGCCTTTAAGGGAATATGAACTCAGAAGTATATCTAATCAAAAAACCCCCAACAATAAAACCTCTAACAAACCTTCTCAAAACAGCACTGCAACCAAGTCTAAAACAATCAAACCAAAGGACAAAACGGTAGTTGTTGATTCTGGTATTGATAAAGAGAAAGACACTCAAAACATCGAAAAACAGAGTGCCAACGATAGTAGTACTAGCACATCGGTTAGTACTCCTGTGAAAACAACTGTTTTAACTGTAGATAAACCACATCAGCAAGTGGTTATTGTTGATAAAGTGGCAGCAAACAGGGCTGAAGTCAATACTTTGAAGAATCAAAACCTTTTCAGCCTAGAACAAGAAATCTCAAAGATTAAAATCTCTGTCCCTTTGACTGAGTTAGCTGCCCAGCATGTATATAGGTCTAAAATTTTGAAGGCTTTAAACTTAGAAGATAATGAAGATACTCTCAATCTTAATGATGACCAACCAGAACTTATTTTTGGTCCAAATATTGAAGGAAAGTTCCAAGAAGGTCATGTCCCTCCCTTTTATGTAAGCTTAAACATTCATGACAAAATTCTGCATAATGCTATGCATGATTCAGGTGCTTCCCATAATTTAATGCCAAAAGCTGTAATGGAAAGCCTGGGTCTTGAAATTACCAGACCTTACAAAGATCTGTACTCTTTTGACTCAAACAGAGTTAAGTGTCTAGGATTGATTAAGGACCTCTGTGTTAATTTACCCCAAATTCCAGCCAAATGTTTAGTCATGGATGTTGTTGTGGCTGATGTCCCCCCGAAGTACGGAATGCTTTTATCAAGATCTTGGGGGGCTAAGCTGCAGGGAACCATGCAGATGGACATGACCTATGCAACTATCCCTGTTTTCAATCAGACTAGGAAGCTTTATAGGGAATCCCACATGCAGTACACAGTAACAAGTCAAGATCGACCTCAAAACTCCCCTCTCTATGCTATAAACACGATCCTTGATTCTTTCATCATGTTTAATGATGAAGCACTCACAGAACAAATTGTTTCAACGGAATTAATGGCTGAAACAGAGGAGGAGAACAACGTTCAAATGCCGAAACGGTCTATTGTGTCTGAAGATCCTAGAAAACTTAACACAGACCTTGAACTCCAAGTTATCAATCCTTTGAGCCCAAAACTTGACAGTCAGAAAGACAGTCCTCAACCCGATGAAAAACTTGAGGAATCAAATGATACAACGTCCATTCACCAAACTGAAAATCTGCCTCTCTGGACTATGTATTTTGATGGGTCATGCACCAAAACAAATGCTGGTGCAGGTGTCTGGATCACTAACACTGAAAACAATCATACAGAATGCATCTCATGCAAATTAGACTTTCAGTGTTCCAACAACATAGCAGAATATGAATCCCTTCTCTTAGGCTTGCATCTTTTGAAAAAATTAGGTGCCAACAGAATTGATGTATATGGGGATTCTGAATTAATCATTAGGCAAGTCAACGGGGAGTATAATGCAAATCACCCCAGACTTAGGGCCTATAGGAATGATGTCATTGATCTTTTGAAAACATTTGAGGAGTACACCTTATCTTTTGTCCCAAGAAAAAGAAACATTGCAGCCCACAATTTAGCCTTTGCTGCTAGAACCTGCCCAATGCTGTATGATGACACCTCTCAGATAAAATTCAGACCAGCTATCCCAGATAACAATAAATATTGGCAGGTATTCGATGGAGATAAACAAATAGAAGACTTCATGCAATTCAGAAATGAGTTTGAACCCCATAGTTCAGATTCAGACTATGATACAGACTGCAGTGAAAAAAAATTTCTTGATGAAGAAGAACCATCTCCACAGCTGGTAGATATAAACCTTCAGACTATCTCATCTAGAAGCCAAGCAGAATTAAGTGCAAAATCTAAAACAGAAGAAATGGAAACTCTGCATTCTCATAATGATAGTCTGCCCAAGGGTTTGGCCCCTCTCGAGAAACTGTTTGATTTTGATGATGTGGCCAAAAAACCCAAACTGGAACCTGTGGAAACTGAAGTGGAAGAATGTAATATAGGCAGTGAGGAAAAACCGAGATTGATCAAACTGTCTAAAACTCTACCAGCTCACATTAAACTCAAATACTTAGAGCTGTTTAAAGAATTTTCTGATGTTTTTGCATGGAGTTACGAAGATCTTAAATCCTATAACACTGAAATAATACAGCACAAAATCCCTCTTAAAGAAAACCAAAAACCATTCAAACAAAAACTGCGCAGAATCAACCCTGTCCAGTTGCCATTGGTTAAGAAGGAAATTATGAAGATGCATGACGCTGGTATTATTGTCCCTATTAGATATTCTGAGTGGGTATCTAATCTGGTGTCAGTTAGGAAAAAGACTAGAGAAATCAGGCTTTGTATAGACTTCAGGAATTTAAACAAGGCTTCATTGAAAGATAACTACCCTTTGCCCAAGATGGATCATATTTTGCAAAGGGTGGTAGGGTCTAAAAGAATTTCTTTGTTGGATGGCTATTCAGGGTATAATCAAGTCCTAGTCCACCCTGATGATCAATTAAAGATAGCTTTTACTACACCTTGGGGCACTTTCATGTATGTGAAAATGCCTTTTGGTTTAATGAATGCTGGAGCAACCTTTCAGAGAGCCATGGACATAGCATTCTCGGAAGAATTGGGCTTCTTCATCATTATCTATCTTGATGATGTAACTGTGTTTTCAAAAACAGATGAAGAACACTTAGAACATCTGAGGAAAGTTTTCGAGAAGTGCAGAAGGTTTGGGATATCTTTGAACCCTAAGAAAACATTATTTGGTCTCCAAGAAGGTAAGCTTCTTGGGCATATCATTTCCGAGCAGGGCATAAAGATTGATCCCATGAGGATTGAGGCCATATTGCAAATCTCTCATCCTCGAAATATCAAAGAGTTGCAGTCTTTCATAGGAAAGATTAAATTTTTGAGAAGGTTCATCCCCAACCTGGCTAAGCTCCTTAGGAATATCACAAACATGTTGAAGAAGGAGCAAGGGGTAAAATGGACCGCAGAAGCAAAGACATCCTTTGAACTGGTGAAACAAGCGTTAACCAAAACACCGGTTCTTATAAGTCCTGATTTTTCAAAGGATTTTTATATCTTCTCATTTGCATCAGAACATACTATAGCTGCTGTCCTTTTACAGAAAAATCCACAAGGACAAGAGTAGCCCATTGCATTCTTTAGCAAGGCATTGAGGGATGCCCCTTTGAGGTATAACATTATGGAAAAACAGGCTTTTTCTTTGGTGAAAGCTTTAAAAGACTTCAGGGTATACATCCTTCACTCACACATTATTGCCTTTGTCCCAAATTCAGTTGTAAAAGACATTCTAACCCAGGATCCAGATGGTAAGAGAGGTAAGTGGATTGCTGTTATTCTTGAATATGATTTAGAGATTAAACCCACTAAGCTTATCAAAGGTCAGGGTCTAGCTAGGTTAATGGTTGAATCAAATTGTGAAGTTCTTGATATTAATATGATTAATGCTTTGGATGACCAAGAAGAATTCTCAACTCCCATTGTTGAAGATCATTTTGCGAATTCTCCTTGGTATACTGATATTGTTTATGTTTTTCTTAATTTAAACACACCTCCCGGTTTATCCAAAACAAAGGCAAGATTCCTAAAGTTAAAAGCTGTAAACTATTGCATTATTGATAAATGTCTTTATTGGAAAAATGCTAGTGGTATATTTCTTAAATGTTTGCCTGAGTTTGATGCAGAAAAGATTAAGCAGGAATTCCATGAAGGAGAGTGTGGAGGCCATTTATACTGGAAGTCAACAGCCAACAAGATTTTGAGGGCTGGTTTCTATTGGCCTAATCTTTTTCCTGATGTACATAAACTGACAACCACTTGCCATAAATGCCAATTGTTCGAGGGCAAGAGAAAATTGCTACCCCTTCCTCTGCATCCAATCACTGTTGAAGCCCCTTTCCAACAGTGGGGACTTGACTTCATAGGAGAAATCCATCCATCATCTTCTGCTCAACACAGGTGGATCCTTACTGCCACAGACTATTTCACTAAGTGGATAGAAGCCATTCCTTGTAGACAGGCCAGTGATTCAGTTATCCTAAAATTCATAGAAACCAATATCCTTTCCAGATTTGGTTGTCCTACCAAAATCATTACAGATAATGCTGCAGCATTTGGGTCAAAGAGAATGGTAGAATTCTGTCATAAATACCAGATAGCATTGGGGCATTCCACAGCCTATTACCCTCAAGGTAATGGACTTGCAGAGTCTTCCAACAAAAGCTTAGTGAACATAATAAAGAAACTGTTGGAAGGCAACAAGAAGTCTTGGCACACGAAGCTAGTTCATGCACTTTGGGCTGACAGATTGACTTTGAAGAAATCTATTGGTATGTCACCCTTCCAGCTTGTATATGGTATAGATGCAATTTTTCCTAACAGCCTTGGTGTACCAGTTATGAAGTTAATTCAAGAATTGCAGACTGAAGAGAATGACATAATCAGAAGAATAAATTAGACCATTCATCTTCAGCAAACCAGGGAGGAAGTATACAACAAAGCATTACATAAGCAAGACAATATCAAGAAGATATTTGACAGAAGAACAAAGGCCAACAATTTCAAAATTGGGGACAAAGTCTTAAAGTGGGACTCAAAGAGGGAGGACAAGGGAAAGCATGGTAAATTTGACAATCTATGGCTTGGCCCTTACTCCATTCATTCAGTTGCTGGGAACAATGCATTTTTCTTACAAGAGCTAAATGGAGCAGAATTGTTTGGGGGTCCTATCAATGGCAGGATGCTTAAACATTACCTTTCTTAAGCTATTCTAAGTTTTGAAGCCTTTTTACCTTTTCCATTGTAAATACTTCATCCACCATTGCATTTAAAGTTATGAAAAATCAAAAAATACAAAAACAAAGAAAGAAAGAAAAGAGGGCAGAAATGAAAAACAAGAAAGGCAAAGCCCCATGCCAAAAAAGAGAAATGAATCTGAAAGTGTGCAAGCTTAAATGCCACTCCTTGAAACACGCTTCTAATTGGTCAAACTGTTTAATCTTGACTAATTAGCTTTCAATTCTCTGTTGATAGGGTAGCAAATTTTATTTGCCAAACTGTTTAACCTTGGCTTATCAGTAGATAGATTAGGGTAGAAATGAAGGTTCAAACAAACTCAAAATCTGAACCAAAGTTTCCAAAAACTGACTCAAAACTACTCCAATTTCTGAGTCAAAGAGAAAAGACCTGGTTCTAACTCACTCAAAACCTGAACCAGAAGAGAATCAAAGATAGCTCACTGAAAAGAAAAAACAGAGCTGTGAATATGAGAGAAGGCCATAATGAGAAAATTTTCAGATCTTAAGCCTTCTGTTTTGATTTAAATTTTTCTGCAAATAATAATCTATGTGCAGCTTGTCTTTATGCCATAGATCATAGCAAGTCAAACAGCTCAATCTTGGCTTGACTATTTTTAAATTTCTGTTGTAGAATTTAGAGAATGAAAGTTTGTTGGACTGTTTAATCCCAACAAACAGTAGAATAGGTAGAGGAATATCTGAGCTCAATTGTTTAATCTGAGTTCAGGGAGAAATAAGGAGTAGAAGTAGATTAGATTTCCTACTTTCAAAAGAATAAAATGTTGTGTTAAGAGTTTGCCAATCCAAGTGCACTCTGATGAAGAAAAATGTTAGACCAGTAGGATTGGGGTAGGTAGAAGCTGTATTGATGAAATTCATCTCTCTTTCATGACTGACATTATTTTGTCCAGAAGGAAGTAAGAGCAAGTGTTGGGTCAGACACCAGTCAGCATCCCAGAGAAATCAAGTCTGAATTCTTGATGCCTTCAAGAAGGCACCATCCCCAAGTGGAGCCACTGTTAGCCACCTATATTTTTCAAATTATATCAGTTGGTGGCTAAATATTCTTTGCAGCCTTCAAGAAACAAATTCAATCCTGAAAATTGTTGGTGCTTGAAGTCTGTTGGTGAGATTCTAAACTACTGGTTGGTTCTACATACTCTTCATCTTCTCTGCCTCTGATGTTCCATGAAAATCTGAATCAAACATTGCCGCATCCTCCTCCTTTTTCTCTCCCCTTCTTCCATCTTTTCCTCATTTCTTCAACTCTCCTTTCATCCATAAAAACCCCATCAAACCCTTTTATATTCCTTATTCCTCCATTAATCTCATTTCCTAAGGTTAAAAACCCACTTTTTGACCTATCGGAACCTTTCTCCTTTTGCAAAAAACAGTTAAAAACCATAGAAAAACATGCGTTTCTATGCGTTAGGTTTTAGCCCCTCAGGCTAAGCCCCTTTTCATTTTTTCCTCCATATGCCCCAACGCCGGAACCGCGTGCTAAAACCGCCAGGCGCTTAACCCTCAGAAATAATTTATTACCCGAAAAACATTGAAAACCCTTTGTAAAATGCAAAGTCGGGTTTATTTTATTTTTCCACCAAAAAAAATCATATTAAAACTCCGCCGTCGATCTGTCCCACGGATCAACGGTGCGGAGTGCACCCCTCACCTGGTGGACCCCCCCTTCGCCGCGCTGTTTTCCATTTCCACCGGTTTTGTGCCCACACCACCTTTCGTCCGGGAGCGGTTTTATACCATCGGCCAGCGATCCCACCCGTTGGCCGACACGTGTTCTCTACCTCACCCCAAAAACCGCCGTGCCATGTCTATTCCCCGCACGTTAAACCTCGTCCTATGGCCCCGCAGCGGGATTCATCCCCACCGTCGGATCTGGGCCCTCCCATCCGACGGTCCCTGATTGCCTTTCCCGCTCACCCTTTAACGAACTTGCCCGCCCGTTAAATCTTCCCCGGCGCATTCTAGAGCCGATCCCCACCGTCGATCTCCGCGGATCGACGACTCTCATTTGTTCTCCCGATTCCGTTGTACAGTCCACCTTTTTCCCGTTGATTGTTCAATTTGCTCCCAACCGTTGATCGCAATACGATCAACGGTTCCGATTTCTCCATTTTCCCGCACGAATTCCGATGCAGTCTATCCATATAACGCAGGATTTCCTCATTTTTCTTGTATTTTGCAGGTTTTTAAGGTTTTTTCTTCGTATTCTATGAAATCTAAAGGATGAGGGTGACGACTCCAATCCTTCTGATTTGTCCAGGGAATCTGTCATACGGAGAAGAACAATGATATCAACAAAGTTTCATGAGCTTTGGTTGCCGCATATCCCTGTAAAGCTCGAAGAATGCCATCGATGTCAGAGCAGAGAAAGAGTATCAGGTTTTGAAGACAGAATGAACCAGGGCAGCAGTTTTATGAATAAATTGGCGGGGATTACGGCTAAGACGGTTATCAAAAGCCTAATCCCCGGCTCAGAACACGGATTAAAGCAAAACCTAAAAGTGTTCATTAGACAGATCGCCTCCACCGCCATACTTTGAGGCGAATTGATTCCTCAACCACCACAGTGCCACCTATTGCCTCAGAAAGCTCAATCAGAGGATGAATTTATTGAACAAGATCAGATATTATGCCTCGAACAACCAAAGAAGTTATTACTGCACCAGTTATCAACACCAGAATGTTTGCAGAGTAACCCTAACAGTACGCAGAGCCTCAAAGGTCAATATAAGCTCTCTTCGAGCTTACTTCTTAAGTATAAACACATTAATGCAATGTAACACCTGTAGAATTTCTTCATCGAACCTCCCGGGGTCAGGAAGACATTAATTCTGCATTAATTGTATTCGAGATCTTTTCATCAGATCTCACCTCCTCATCCTTCTATAAATACTTCAATAGAAGATGAGTGAGGGGTTGGATTAGTTGGTTGTCAATGTAATTGCTGAAGCGCTGTAGCTATTTCTGAGTGAAAAATCTTGACTGTAAATAGTGGTTTCATGGGCCCTTGGAGCTCTGCTTGTAACAAATAGATTAGGTTGTGAAGAGAGGTGAATTAAAACATTGGATTTGAAGATTGTAACCGGTTTGAAGCAATCAATACAAGCTGATTTATGGGATCCTGATCTATGCTGATGGTGATGTTATTCTCACTGTGAACTTGTCATTTTATTTCTGTTTTCAATTTGTTTCATTTCCACTGTAAAGAACAGTTTAAACAGTGTTAGGACCTACTGTATATCAGTAACCTTCTTTGGCTGAGAAATCTTTATTTAAATGTTTTCTTTCTTCTGTGTTATTTAAGAATGATTTAATTCAGTCTAAGTACAGAGATGCTGGCGTTCCCTCATCTTTTCGTCACTGCTGAATGTTATTTTTAAATGTTACTTTCATATATGTTGTGTAAGGAATGAATTGAGGAAATCAAAGGTTAGCCCCGAGTCCCTTTCTTGTTTGCTCAACTATTTGTCTGTTTCCCTTAGAATGTGTCAAAAGCTGACTAGTTTCAAAGTACTTATCAGATCTTGGGCCATTCTGTGTTATCTTGGTGATTGTCTTGAAAGTAACTAAGTAAAGAAGGACTAAGATGAGGAGAAAGGTGAGCCCTTCCCGCTAGTTCCTGCTCCAGAGGTTGCCTTTAAGTTTCCCTTTGTTTTTAATCTGTGTTCTATTAGAAGTGTATCAAAGGCTGGCTAGTTTCAAAGTACTTACCAGATCCTAGTTTGCTTCTATGTTTTTCTTAAGTGCCTGGTCAAAGGCTGGCTAGTTTCAAAGTACTTACCAGATCCTGGGATGCTCTTTGTTCTGCATCTGTTGAATTCCCTTTCTTTTGTATCACCCCATTCCATAAATCAAATTTCAAAGAGATTCTTAGGCCTAGATGACTTGCCCCATAGATTACTCTTGAACCTGGATGCTTCAATTAAATTCTCTTATGACTCCATAGCCCAATGGATTGAAACTTTCCGTCATCTTACTTTAGAATCAAAGTTTATTTTGTTCACTTGCAACTTCTCACCTTTGAACCTATTTGCATATAGATCTTTCCGTCTCAGACAACAAACTATGTTCAACCATCTGAGAAAACCAAACAAAACCCTTGGCCTTCATAACTAGCCTAATATCATCACCCTAAACTTCAAAGACAATATCCATCTTTGTACATATTGGAGAGATCCCTCTCCGGATTCAGGAGGGCTAGATCCTAGAATCCCAAAGTTGGTTGAAACGATGTTAACTCTGTGATCGGACTTTACCAATCTTGCTTGTTACAGAGACCTAACATGCACAACATTCTTTTTCAAATTTTTTCTTGAGATCAGAGATATTTTCCTGAATAGCTGGAGAAAGGAGTTGTTCTCCAATTTTCATAGTTGCCTTTAAATCTTTAAATTCAATCAACTTATTACTAGCCATTTCAAGTTGTTCCATAGCCTGGACCATGGTAGAAATTCTGGGAGTAGATATATATGGCAACTTAATATTTTTACAATTCCCATCTGACTTTGGCACAGTAATAAAATAACCAGATCTGTTGTTATACAATCTGGTTGAACCATGAGGTTCCACAACTACTAAAAACACATTGCCTAGAATGCAATCAATAGGAATATCTGCAACTGCAAACTTTAATTTAATGCAATGTTCATCAAAACAAATAGTAGCCTGAGGAACTTCATAATGCAAATCTTTATTTCCCAATCCAACAACTTGTCTAAATGATCTTAGCCAATATTTTGATGGAATAATCTTGCTGTGTAGCACATTCACATCTGCACCAGAATCAATCAATGTTTTAAGGGAAAACATCTGTCCCTCAATACAGATGTCAAGCATGACATGACGCTACTAGTATTGAATGGTTAGAAGTCGCATATCTCTAAAACCAGTAGAAGTATCTCTTCTTCCCTCAAAAATTTCAACATTAGAATTTTTGTATGGTACAGAATTTCTATCTTCTTCTTCAGCTTGAGGATTTTTTCCTTTTTCAAGATGAGAGATTCTATTTTTCAAAGTAGAGTTTTCAGATTTCAAAGAGTGAATTTCCCTACTTACCTCCCCCAAAGTGAGTGTACGCACTTTCTCTTACAGTTGGTCTCTTTGGAAAGCTTTTATATTTCTCTCATAGGAGGCTTCAATAAACAGAGGTTTGTTAGAAGAAGATTTCTTAGTATTGTGCACCTGGTTAAGAAAGGCTTCAAGAAGCTTTTATTTCATCTCACCTTCTTCAAGTGCACGAATTTGGGATAAGACTTTAAGCTCAGCATCTTCAGCAGTTTGTGCCATTAAAAATTTTTCTTTAGGCTATTGAATAGGACTAGATTCTTCACATTCAGAAGAATCTTCATTAGAAAAATCAGATTCAGAAGAAAAATTACAATTGCATTTATCAAAATTAGAACAAAAACATGTGGCCATATGTGCATGGAGTTCTTCATCTGAGGAATCAGAGTAAGAAATTTCAGAATCAGAGGTTTTATCTTCAAGCTTTAATTGCTGGAGTTGTTCTCTCATAAAAATATTTGGACAGTTTTCAGAACGATGACTCCTTGACCCACATTTGAAACACACAATAGGAGTCTCAATCTTAACAACTATTTTGCCTTTAGCTAAGGCCTGTGATTTCTTACCTCTGTTTTTCTTTGATTCTTCACCATCTGGATATTTGTTTGAAGTATGGCCTATTTTGCCACATAACCAACAGGTCAGGTTATTCCATTTTTCTTGTTTTGGAGTATGTAAGTGGATATTAGATGGCTGATAGTAGTGGGTTCTAGGGACATACTTATAATATCCCTTCCTGGATATGTGTTGGATCCTCTTTTAACCTTTATTATACTCGGTTGGGAAGTCTCTGGATTTCTTATTTTCTTTCTTAGCATGCTTTTTGGTTTTTCTTCTTTTGACAATTGGATCATCAATAGAAAGACCATAGTTATTGCAGATTGATTTACTATCAGGAAATTTTGAAAGTTTCTGAAGAGACTTATTAACTTTCATACTTGTACATAAACCAACCAATGTTTTAGTAATTACAACATATATTTCTCCCCATGTAAAAGATTCGAAAGGCAAATGAAAATATTCTTGCTGTCTAAGATAGTCTACAAGCTTGGAAGGCAAAGCAGCAAGATAAACTTGTTTCCATAATAAGTTTTTGGAATCTTTTACCTCATTTATGTGTTGTACCCAATCGCTATGGAAATATTCATACTGAGACATTTTATGAGATTTGAGGTTCATGAGAATCATCTCATGTTTGTCTGCTATCTCAATTTCAGTTCCACACCAATGTTCCAGAATCATAGAGGTTAGGGCTCCTATCATATTGTTTTGAGGAGTCCCGTCAGTGTTGTGAATAATGTCACCAATATCATCTTTCAACATTTCATTTTCCATTTTTGTAATAAGAGCTAGTGATTATTTTGTTTCCCGCCATCTAAGCAGAGTAACAGTAAAACATTGGATTATAGTTTTACAGGCTTCTACTTCACTTTTTCCCCTAAGACACCTAAGTTTGTATTATGTGAACATCATATCAATCAATTGTCTGATCTGACCCACACTCAGATTATCTATGTTCCATTCTCTATGGGCATCTGGATGGAATGTGTGAGTTTCAGGGATCTTCCCTTTACCACTCAAGTTAGGAGCAGGATATCTGGTAAATTGACTCTCTAGTGGCTCATAGATAGGGAGAAATTGAGATTCTAAACCCCAGGAAGATTTATCTTCTGATTCCTTGAATAGAGAGGCTATTGATATCTTCTAATTACTACTTCTGGAAGTAGCTGAGGAAATCTGTCAATGCGTTTGACAGGATGTTGTATTTGAACATTCCTTTTATGCAAAAAGGAAGCTGGGATATGCTTGTCAATCCTTTTTATTTGAAGCTTCTCAAAATGTATAGTAAGCTTCTCAATTAATCCTTGGGTAGAATGGAATTCTTTGTCAACTTTGGATTCTACCAATTCAATTTTTTCTAAGGACTCCCTGACATAATTTTTCAAAGAAGAAGTAGAAAAATGAACATGATTTAGAGAATTATTTACATCATAAATGGACACTTGAAGACCATAAAAATGTTCTTTGACTGAAGCTTCTTTAGCAGTATTCATCTCTAGGCCTTTGATTGCAGTATTTGTCCAATTAATCTGCTCATTGGCCTTCTGGATTCTACCATCAATTCCTAAGGCATTTTCATCTTTAAGAACCAAGGGGATAGCTTGGTGCTTCACCTGAAATAATGCCTTTATATGGAGGAAATGTGGTAGTTTTTTCAACTTTACTACCATCTAAAGCAGTCCAAGAGTGCTGGGCTGTGGAAGATGAGGTTGTATCTGTCATCATGACAGATTCTGATTCTACAATCTTTTTCCAAACATAAAAATATATCCGTATATTGTTAGAATCCATATATGTCTTCCAATTTGTAGCCAATCTAATTATTTCTTCTTTAGATGTGCTGAGATCAAAAGATTCAACATCAGGGTGAGTTATCAAATCCCAATTTAGCATATATTTCATCCATTGGGTAGTTATTTTGTGTTTACTACACCCATCCATTATGGAAAAGAATTTATGCATCTTTGGGATTGACGACTTCTTGCAGTCATCAGGCAAATCAGTGAATCCACTACTTGGAATTAACACATGATCAGACTCATGAGGAAAGGGAATGTCTGAGCATTTAGGATTTGGACATGGATTTACTGATGTAGAAGGTGGTGCTTCTCCAGTCCTTGGATGATGGTTATAATGAAGAACAAGTTCAGCAAGTTGGCTCAAATTTACACTTGATTTACAATTTGGACAAACGACTTCTACAGAGGAAAAGTTAACTAACTGAGCAAACTAAATATGCTAACAATGTACAGAATAATGGGAGGAACAAGCAGTATCAATTTCTTCAGGATTTTTGTACAGAGGATAACTCTTGCAGAGTTGATTAATTCTTCTGTGATCGATGGTTGATCTTCTGGGAAAATAAATTACTGTAGAAGATTTATTTTCTTGGACATTGGTCAAAGTAATAGTCTGCATGCCAGGAGGCTTAGGATTTTGGACAATCCAGTGCTCAGGGAAACTTAGATCTTCCCATATGATTGTTTGGTGTTCAATCTTTTGATTTTTTGAATTTGTCAGAACCACCACACTGGATTTGGAATCTTGACTTGGAGTATGTAGGACAACACGCTATAGTGTGTTGGTATGCCTGAAACACCCTCTTGTCTGGATGGCTATATTATGTCTATTTTTCCTCATATCAAATCCATATGTCTGGATCTCCAGCTATAATATAAAAATTTATTTATGACATGGATTATATGTACATAATAATGGCTACAAGTGATTGGGTGTTTTCTTATGAAGTAATTAATGTCATTGCTTCCAATGTTTCAATATGATTTCTCTTTTTACTTTTCTCTTTTTACTATTTTTATACAACTCAATTAATAGGCTACGTATTTTTTTTCACCAATGCTATACAACTGTAAATATAACCAAAAAACCTTGAGCCCCCTAATTCTCCTATCATTGCATATACATATATAATAATAATAAAGATAAAGTTAAATATTCTTAAAATTTATATATTCAATATCATATTTCAATATTTTTCAAAATTCTCTTCGTACTTAATATCTCTTGCCAATATCTTTGTTGCCCCTAATTGTTCTTTTTTCATTCATATCCATATAAAAGAGGGTGCTTTGACAATTATTATTTGAGCAGTTTTAAAAACAAAAATGTTATGTGATATGAAGTCACCGCTTACTTCCAACAAATCGCAATGTACAACTAAATAGAATTATTTAATTTATAGATTAATTTATGAGTTAATGTGAAATAAAAGTAACAAATTCTCAATTTCATTGGAATCTTAAACTATATTGTGTAGAGATATTTTATTTTATAGAAATTTATTATTTTTTTAGAGAATAGTATTGTTTAAAAATTGTTGAAGTATCGAGGAAGGATACTTTTTTAAGTAACTTTTAACATTACAGTTGAAATTACTTTTCAAGTTATATATATGCATTGCTAGAAATGAGTGTTCATTTTTTTCATATTAAAATTATAAATCTTGAATTGATAATTAAGTTATGGAAAATTTGTTCTCTTTCTTTTAATCAATTTAATATAATTAGATTTAAATTTTTTTAGTATGGAAGATTGAAATTTTTTCTATAGGCTTCTAAGAGAGGAAAAAAGTGAGCACCAACCAAATTAGTCAATGTATAAAAAGTCTTAAATAGATGGATTTGAACCAATGATATCTATCCCTTAGCCCCTTAGTTTGTCATACTTTTTCTTTTTAAAAGTCACAAAGTATGATATGTTTTAGGCAAATGGCTATTGGAATCAACGCAAGGTAAAAACTATTAGCAACCTTGTGTCATCTAATTAAGTGATATCATAACATAGTACAACTAACCTCATTATTGAATCTTTATTGCTTCATATTAATTCTAGTGAAAAAAATGTTTTTTCTAAATTTTGGGGATTCAGAGCTCCAACCTTCATTAATAAGTATCTACTAGCTAAACTACTATCAATTCTTTAAAGGAGAGTAGTGAATCTCTTAATTCAATAAGGGAGCAATTGATGTAATATATATTTATACTAATCACAAGAATTTATTATTAATTATTTAATTGTTGATGCATGAATGAAAATAACAAATTTTGTTTAGTATAAACTCAATATATATATAACAATTGCAAATTTATTCAATTACTACACATTTAGGATTTAGGATTTGAAATTTGTAGAATGATATATGGTGATCAGAACAACCAAGCAACCCAATAATTATAGTTTGCTCAAACTTTTATTAATAAGTATCTACCAACTAAACTACAACAATGAACCTCTTAGTCAATAAGGAAACAATTGATGTAATATATACTTATACTAATCACAAGAATTTACCACTGAATTATTGAATTGTTAATATATGAATAAAAATAAAAAACCTTATTTACTATCAACTCAACTACATGTCTAACAATTGAAAATTTCTTCAATTACTACACATTTAGGATTTTCAATTTGTAGAATGACATATGGTGATCAAAATACATAATGAAAATGAAACAACCCAACAATTATATTCTATAATCACGGCAGGAGACAAATGCGATAAATAAATGTTGCCAACCATAATTGATAGAAAATGTTGTTAAAATTCATCTCACTAAAAATAACATTAAACTCAAAAATTCTGATGGAATTTAGATTGTCAAAGTTAAATTGGAAAATATCTACTAATAAATAAATAAATAAAAACCAATTTCTAACTTGTCACAAAATAAAAATAAAAATAAAAAAATTATACTTACCATTAAACATTAGAAACAAAAAATTAATCAAAACATAAGTAATTCGCTTTCTATATCGACCCCAGGTGGATGAACCCACGTTGAATTTTAATTATTTTATAAATCGACGGTCACAACTGAGCCTGAAGAGAATATGCTTCATTTGAGTATTGCATCTATGACTATGATCTCTCTTCTTGTGCGTTACGAATCAGGAGGACCTGCCACGAGTAACAAGTGGAAACATAGCGGTTGAAATAATTGTAATGAATTTAATTCACAAGGTTACAACGCATTGTGAATTATCCATTTTAGGGGTCGTTTCACTACTGGAGTCAGTAATGGTCGATTGATCGTTTCACTACCGAAGCCGTTCATTTTAGAAATGTCATTTGTTACTTTGGTTCATCTGTATGTGATTCCTCACACAGGTTCTCATCGAGTTCCTTACGTTTTTTTTCAAACAGAAAAAACTTGGTATATATAATGTATCAGTGCATATATCAGTAATTTGTAAAAATAGTTTATATATTGTATATCAACATTTCTATTTTGGTCATTAAAGCCAATTCTCCATGGTGTCTAACTCCTCATAGAGTCCCAAAAATAAATATACAAAATATCGCTGGATATTCAAAAATAAAACACATTGTCCAAGATAAAGTCAACACATATAAAATAGTTTGTGTCCAAAATAGCATATCCAATTGTCCATAGTGATTCAGAATGTATCTTCTATGTTCCCTTGCAGATAAAAAAAATGCATCATGGAAACTTCACGTTGCCCTCACCGTTTCCTGCCCCGTAATCAGCATGTCGTAGTGTATTTTCTCCTTTCTTTCTGTAAGTCCCTTCTTTGAGAGTGCATCTGTTGTCCCATTGTGCTCACGGTATATGTGTGAGATATTTATGGTCCTGAAATGTTCCTTAAGTATGTATATGCCCTCCATCCATGCCATCAAATGTGGAGAGAGAAAATTGTCCTTGTGTTTAGGTGTTGTATTATAATATGTGAATCCTTATAAACGTGTATTGTGTCTAAATCCAGCTGTTGTGCAAACCATAAAAGACTCCATAATTCTAGTATCTTCACTCGTGTGTTTGTACCAGCCTCTCCATTCCAATATATTTTGTATTTGGTGTTGTGATTTATCGTTAGCCATGCCCTGCATCCATAGATGTGATTCTGTTCTACCCCATCAAAGTACCCTGCCAATTATAGTGGTAAGTGCTCAATATATCTTTGGCCATGGATTCAGGGTGTTCTCTACACCTTAACATTTCTCCCTATCCATGTGATGATCTTAGAAATGATATCTCTAGTATTGATGCATTTTCCTTCAAATATGTTAGCATTCTGGGCTTTCCAAATCTCCCAAGTGGTATAGAAAGGAATTGTTTTAAGTCTCCCCTCCCTAGACATCCACCAAAATGTAGCATTCCTGTAGGTGGGCGAAGTCCTTATATGGTAAAAGAATATGCTTATGTATGCCCTGCCAAACCAAGTAAGTTACAGGACATGTGATAAACAAATGCATATTATTTTCTATATCATTACAACACATCGAACACCGAACCGATCTTGGAAAACCTTTTTTCTTTAAGTTCTCCCAAGTAAGATTCCTATCGTGCCACACAATCCAATTAAATAGAGTTATCTTAAGTGGTATTTTTAGTTTCCATACCTATTTATACCAGATGGTTTATAGTCCATGAGATATTTTGATGATGTCCCTTTATATTTTGGCAACCACAGTTCCTTTTGTGCCAAGTATTCTAGCCCATGTGATCCAGTCCTTATCATTTTTGGCACATAGCCCCGCCATCCTTAATGTCATAATGTATTGATTCCAATCATCATGAAATTTTACAAGAATATGCATATCTTCTTCCTCCTTCCAAATAGGCATGGAGACCTACCATGTCCCGATGGCCTAATATAAGAATATATAATCCCATGCGTGCAGACAGTCCACCAAATTTTCACCTGCCAGCCTTGGGCAGGAAGAAAAAGAGTACAAAGGTAGCAGCGGAATTTTGAGTGCACGACACTGTAAATTAAAGAAGCATGGAAAAACAGTAAGGAAGAATTAAATTTTGATGGGCCGCAGCCACAGATTGCAGGAGAAGTTAATATAGTGATGGGCGTAGCCGTTTATTACAAGTGGAATGAAGATTTCCCATAGATCTGAACTACGGAGGAGCAGAATTATTCAGAACAGTTATTTCAGGCGTTTAAAGCCCTCAACAACCAGAATGAAGAAAACAGATTAAAACAGGCAGAAGTCCTTTTATTTTTGAATGGCGGGACAAGTGGTCCCCACCACTTATATGCAAATCGCAATCACAAGTTTTTGGAGCAGTGTCTTGTTGATGTGAAGATTTGCGATGCGATCAAATCGCAATAGCAAATCGAAATATATATGAAACATAAAACAAATGTCTTGCAAATGTGGTAGTGTTCCGCAAGCGGAACGGTTGTACACAATACAACCAAAGTTTATGTTATAAATCGCCCCCACCACAGCGGAGGCCTGTGGGTCCATTTGACCACGTGGCGAAGAATTATGGAATCACAAATTTCAATCGCAAGGTTTGATCGGAGGCCTTTGTTATGTGCTCCGATCAAAAGCTGGACCTGATCGTGTTATATACCACAGTTTAATGTGCCATCGCATCTAGTTGTTCAATCGCAATCGGAACCTCTTTGAAACGAGGCCCAATCGCACAATGTTAAAGCGCGGACCCGATGAAGTTTATGTAGAGGAGTTAAATGGTCCATCGCATCCGGGTCCTTAATCACAATCGGAAGATCGGGGGTTATATGTTTTTTTTAAAGTTCGGACCCGACGCCATTTATATGGCGGATTTAAAATGGTCCATCGCATCCGCGACTCAACCGCAATCACAAGTTTCGGTTGTTGGCACATATTTGTTTTGCCGATTGTGATTGCGATGTGGTCCCTACCTGAATAGCCCGCATTATATTTGTTTTATGTAGACTTTGGTTAAAAAGTTTCATGTTTTTTTTTTATGTAATTTTTTAATATATGCATGGCATATAAAATAGAAAAGGCCCGCGAGCCTGTATGGAGTTTTTTTTGTTTTGTTTGTTTCGCACAGCAGCGCGGAACTGTAATACACAGCAATGTTGTTTTGAGAGACAGAGAGAGTATTGTTTTGAGATAACAGTGAATGTTTTTGTGCACTGCGTCTGTAGTAGTCACTCTTCATGTTATCCCTCTATATTGAGGAAGATTTGTAACAGTTTTTTTTGTAAAATAAATAGAAAGTTAGTTTTACAGTCTGAAACTCTGTCCACTGTCAAAGAAGTTTTAATTTCTTTGTGTTTAGAGGAGAGGAGCTTACTCTCTCCATTTGGAATTCTCAATATTCCAACATGGTATCGGAGCTCAGTTAGGCTCTTTGAAGGTTTCAAAGAAGCTGAAGAAGAAGAAGACCTATTGAAGCGATTTCTCCAGCAGTGTGAAAGCCCAACAGAAGTCAAAAGTTCAAGTATTTCTCAAAGATAACAGAGCTGTTGTTTTGTTTTAAGAGAGTTTGTTCTTTCAAATAAAGAAAAGACAATTTGTATAAGTTTAGTGTTCAGTTTAAAAGCAATGGCTGGACCAAGTACTAGTATGAACATTGGAAATGTTCAGCTTCCACAATTTAATGGAAGGAACTATGATTATTGGGCCATTACCATGAGAGCCTTGTTTGTCTCAAAAGACTTATGGGAGTTTGTGGAAGATGGTTTTGTTGAACCAGCTGATGAGAAGACTTTTAATGCCTTAACTCAAGCAGAGAAGGATTTATTGAAGAACAATAGAAAGAAGGATGCTAAAGCCCTCTTCTATTTGTATCAGGCAGTAAATGAGAGTGTGTTTCCAAAGATAGCAGCAGCCCAGAGATCCAAGGAGGCATGGGAAACTCTGAAAGTAGCCTATCAAGGTATGGAGAAAGTTAAGACAACAAAACTTCAATTTCTAAGAAGAGATTTTGAAACTCTTTGCATGAAAGAGTCAGATAATGTAGACACATTCTTTACACATGTGATTGGGATTGTAAATCAAATAAGATCCCATGGAGAAACTCTTGAAGAAAGAAGAATTGTGGAGAAACTTTTGAGAAGCTTACCCTCAAAGTTTGATGTTATTGTAACCACCATAGAAGAGACCAAAGATCTCTCACAGTTCACAGTAGATGAACTTCATGCCTCACTAATAACTCTGAACATAGATTGAGCAGAGATGAACACTCATCTCTAGAGCACACCTTCAAGACCTAGATGCCTTCAGGAAGAGGAAGGGGTCAAGGCAAAGGAAGAGGAAGAGGCAGAAGCAGAACAGAGGTGGAAGGAACAGCTCTTCACATTCACATGGAAGGAGCAACAGTCAGAGTCAGAGCCACGACCAATGCAACAGCCAACAAAGTGGACATCAACACCAACATGCTCATGGAAAAAGGTATTACAAATCCAATGTCCAATGTCATTATTGCAAGAAATATTGGCACTATGCCAATGAATGTAGAAAGAAGCAAAATGACATGAAAAATAAGCAGAATTCTAATGTAGCAAAAGAAGAAAAGAGCCCAAGTAGTGTGTTGTTAGCATGTAATGTAGCACAGGATAGAAAAGATGATGTTTGGTTCTTAGATTCAGGATGTAGTAATCACATGACTGGGAACAGAGCAATGTTTGCCAATCTAGATGAAGAAGTAAAATCTGAAGTGACCACAGGGACTGATACTAAGATCTCTGTCAAAGGAAAAGGCAGAGTTAGTATTCGAGCAAGAAATGGGGAGCAGAAATTTGTCCCTGATGTATATTATGTTCCAGGTCTGAAGTGTAATCTTTTGAGCGTTGGGCAGCTCATAAACAAAGGTTACAATGTAATATTTAAGGATGATGCGTGCACAATAAAATATATTCCTCCAAGAAAGAAAATCATTGCTGAGATAAAAATGACCAGCAATATAATGTTTCCTCTCAAGCTCAACACTGACTTGAAGGGAAAAGGAAAGAGTATAGCAGCTGTAACACAAGAAGCCTTTCAAAAGGAAGAGAAAGATGAAAATTGGTTATGGCACCTGAGATTTGGACATCTCAACTTCGGAGGATTAAATTTGTTGCACAGAAAAGGAATGGTAAGAGGTTTACCATTGATTGAGAAGCTTGACAGCCTATGTGAAGGTTGCATCTTGGGAAAGCAACACAGAGAAAATTTTCCATCAGGGAAAAACATAAGGGTAAAAGCACCCTTAGAAATCATCCACTCATATTTATGTGAGCCAATGCAGACAGCATCAGTTTCAGAAAGCAACTACATGCTGACCTTCATAGATGATTTCACAAGAAAAGTGTGGGTTTATTTTCTGAAATATAAGAGTGAAGTTTTTCAGAAATTTTGCCACTTTAAAGCTCTTGTAGAAAAACAGAGTGGGCAGTATATTAAAGCTCTCAGAACTGATAGAGGAGGAGAATATATATCAAAGGAATTTCTGCATTTTTGCAGAGAGAACGGCATACACAAGCAGTTTACCACAAGGTACACACCGCAACAGAATGGAGTTGCTGAAAGGAAGAATCGGACCATAATGGAAATGGTGAGAAGCATGCTAAAGGCAAAACACTTTCCAAATGAGTATTGGGCAGAAGTAGCAAACTGTGTTGTGTATATTTTAAATAGATGCCCTACAAAAGCTATGATGAACAAAGTTCTAGAAGAAGTGTGGAGTGGCAGAAAACAGGGAGTCACCCACGTGAGAGTTTTTGGATGTGTGGCATATGCACACATTCCAGACAAGTTGAGAAAGAAGTTGGATAGTAAGTGGGAGAAGTGCATTTTCCTTGGATATTGTGAGGATTCCAAAGGATACAGATTGTATAACCCATCCACAAAGAAGTTTGTGATAAGCAGAGATGTGCAATTCATTGAAGAGGAAGCATGGGATGGAAGCATTGAGAAAACAGTCAATGTTAAAAGCTGTTTATCTCATGATGAAGATGAGGAAGATGTGGTTGAAATCAACAACCCATCTGTAGCACAACCTCCACCAACACAAGGACAGCAAGGGACACCTCAAGCAGCAGCGAGAACACCCTTGAGAAGAAGCGGGAGTGCATCTCCAAACACACCACATGGAGCTGAAATGAGTGCTTCATCAAGCACGGCTACACCAAGTGAAAGAGGAACAAAGTTCAGAAGCCTTAGAGAAATCTATGAGCAAGGAGAAGCAAACGAAGGTATGAATTCCTTATTTGCTTTGTATTGTCAAGTTGATGATCCTATTCATTTTGAAGATGCTATTAAAGATCGAAAATGGATAGAAGCTATGGATGATGAAATAAAAGCCATAGAGAAGAACAAAACATGGGAGTTGGTTGATCTCCCAGAAGGTAAAGAAGTCATTGGTGTTAAATGGGTCTATAAGACCAAAAGCAATGCTGAAGGAAAAATAGAAAGACACAAGGCCAGACTTGTTGTCAAGGGATATAAGCAGAAGCATGGGATTGATTATGAAGAAACTTTTGCACCAGTTGCAAGAATGGAGACAGTAAGAGCAGTGCTGTCAATAACAACACAAAACAAATGGAAAGTATACCAGATGGATGTAAAATCTGCATTTTTAAATGGAGTTTTAATGGAAGAGGTATATGTGGAACAAACTCTCGGATATGAGAAGAAAGGCCAAGAGCATAAGGTCTGCAAATTGAAGAAAGCTCTTTATGGGCTGAAGCAAGCTCCAAGAGCATGGTACAGTAGAATAGACTCCTATCTACTGGAAAATGGATTTGAAAAGTGTGAGGGAGAACCCACCGTCTACATCAAATAAAGGATGGTAAGATTTTGATTATTGTTTTATATGTTGATGATTTAATTTTTACAGGTAATGATGATTACCTTGTTGAAAATTTTAAAACAGTCATGAAAGAAGAATTTGAAATGACTGAAATGGGTTTGTTGAGATACTTCTTAGGAATAGAAGTAGAACAAAATGAAAAAGGAATTTTTATTTCTCAAGCAAAGTATGTGAATCAAGTTTTAGAAAGATTTAATGTGCAGGAGTGCAAAGCTGCAATTACTCCCATAGTAATGGGATTGAAGTTGAGTAAAGATGACAACAACAAGGATTTTGATCCAAGTTTGTATAAAAGCATAGTAGGCAGCCTCATGTACTTAACTGCAACTAGACCAGATATTATGCATGATGTTAGCTTAATTTCCAGATTTATGGAGAAGCCAAAAGAAACACATTGGCAAGAAGCAAAAATAATTCTGAGATATGTTAAAGGACCTAAAAGGTTTGGTATTTTATATACTACTTCAGAAAATTCAAAATTAGTTGGATACACTGACAGTGATTGGGCTGGAAGTGTAGATGATCGAAAGAGCACTTCCGGTTATGTTTTTCATATGGGTTCAGGAGTCATTTCATGGGCTTCTAAGAAACAACCGATTGTAGCATTATCTACAACAGAGGCAGAGTATGTGGCAGCTACAGCAGCAGCATGTCAAGAAATTTGGATGAGAAGGATTTTGAGAAGTTTATGCCAAGAACAGGTAAAAGGGACAGTGATTTATTGTGACAATAGCTCAGCTATTGCATTGTCAAAGAATTCTGTATTTCATAAAAGAACAAAACACATAGATACAAAGTTTCATTATATCAGAGAATTGGTAAACAATGGAGAAATTGTTTTACAGCATTGTAAAACAGAGGAGCAATATGCAGATATTTTAACAAAGCCATTGGGGCAGAAGACATTTGAATTCTTAAGAAAATGCTTGGGTATGAATGATAACCCAGCAGCTGACTTTAAGGGGGAGTGTTGAAAATATTAAAGTCACCTGCCAGCCTTGGGCAGGAAGAAAAAGAGTACAAAGGCAGCAGTGGAATTTTGAGTGCACGACACTGTAAATTAAAGAAGCATGGAAAAACAGTAAGGAAGAATTAAATTTTGATGGGCCGCAGCCACAGATTGCAGGAGAAGTTAATATAGTGATGGGCGTAGCCGTTTATTACAAGTGGAATGAAGATTTCCCGTAGATCTGAACTACGGAGGAGCAGACTTATTCAGAACAGTTATTTCGGGCGTTTAAAGCCCTCAACAACCAGAATGAAGAAAACAGATTAAAACAGGCGGAAGTCCTTTTATTTTTGAATGGCGGGACAAGTGGTCCCCACCACTTATATGAAAATCGCAATCGCAAGTTTTTGGAGCAATGTCTTGTTGATGTGAAGATTTGCGATGTGATCAAACCGCAATCGTAAATTGCAATATATATGAAACATAAAACAAATGTCTTGCAGATGTGGTAGTGTTCCGCAAGCGGAATGGTTGTACACAATACAACCAAAGTTTATGTTATAAATCGCCCCCACCACAACGGAGGCCCATGGGTCCATTTGACCACGTGGCGAAGACTTAATGAAATCGCAAAGTTCAATTGCAAGGTTTGATCGGAGGCCTTTTGTTATGTGCTCCGATCAAAGGCCAGACCCGATCGTGTTATATACCACAGTTTAATGCGCCATCGCATCCGATTGTTCAATTGCAATCGGAACCTCTTTGAAACGAGGCCCGATCGCACAATGTTAAAGCGCGGACCCGATGAAGTTTATGTAGAGGAGTTAAATGGTCCATCGCATTCGGGTCCTTAATCGCAATTGGAAGATCGGGGGTTATATGTTTTTGTTAAAGTTCGGACCTGACGCCATTTATATGGCGGATTTAAAATGATTCATCGCATCCGCGTCTCAACCGCAATCGCAAGTTTTGGTTGTTGGCACATATTTGTTTTGCCGATTGCGATTGCGATGTGGTCCCTACCTGAATAGCCTGCATTATATTTGTTTTATGTAGAATTTGGTTAAAAAGTTTCATGTTTTTTTATGTAATGTTTTAATATATGCACGGCATATAAAATAGAAAAGGCCCGCGAGCCTATATGGAGTTTTTTTTTGTTTTGTTTGTTTCACATAGTAGCGCGGAACTGTAATACACAGTAGTGTTGTTTTGAGAGACAGAGAGAGTATTGTTTTGAGAGAACAGTGAATGTTTTTGTGCACTGCGTCTGTAGCAGTCACTCTTCATGTTATCCCTCTATATTGAGGAAGATTTGTAACAGTTTTTTTTGTAAAAGAAATAGAAAGTTAGTTTTACAGTATGAAACTCTGTCCATTGTCAAAGAATTTTTAATTTCTCTGTGTTTATAGGATAGGAGCTTACTCTCTCCATTTGGAATTCTCAATATTCCAACAATAATAATATGTGTCCCTTTTCCAAATCTCCATACCAGTTTTTGTAAATATATACCTCTTACAGATTGTAAACTCCTCTATATGGATGATCCATCACTTATATCGAGCATGCCTCTCCTGTACCAATATGTAAAGTATTTACCTCCCATATACTTCGTAGTGATAATGTCCCTCCACATGCCACTAATATGAATTTACCTCCACATAGATTTTAATAGTAGTGCCCATCTAAATGTACTCATGTCCAGGATGCCCCAGCCTCCAAAATCCTTTGGAACAACAATGCTAGCCAGTTTTTTCAGGTGGTATTTTCCAGCCATCTTGTTACCCGCCCAGATGAAGGTATTAAAAATGGTATTATATTTATGTATGATACTAGAAGGAATTTAGTATAGCAATGCCAAGTATGCCCCTATCTGCTGCAATATGGCTTGTACCAAGATATATTGCGCCCCAAAGATAGTCACTGATGTGTCCAGGATCCAATCCTTTCCACACCTTGTCCAACATCCACTGCCAATTCACATTCTTATAATTTACTCGTTTCAGTTTGAAACGAAGGTATGTAAATCCATCCTCTAGTGGTTGGAATTTATAATTAACCATGTTGGAAATGTCCTCAATTAATCCTAGATCGCCATTTGAATATAATATAATAGGATTTCCCTCATTAGCCCGCAACCCTGTTGCATTTCCAAAGAGATCAAGTATAAAATGTAGTTGTAACCACTGATCTCTATCCAACATTCCAAAAACTAGTACATCATCCACAAATAAATTATGTGTCGTCGATATATCCCTGTAGATATAGACACCTCTGAAACGACCAACACTGGTCGCATCCTTGATCTTTATGCTCAAACAATCCATAACAAGGATAAATAAGAGCGACGATAGTGAAAATCCTTGCCTGAGACCCCGTTCTGTCCCAAAGAAATCTGATGGATACCCATTAGTAATTACAAAAAATTGAGGCTGAGTGATGCATGCCATTATCCATTCAATGATGGGATTTTTTAATCCAATCCTCAATAGTGTGAGCCAAAGGAAAGCCCAGTCCAAACTATCATATGCCTTAAACAAATATATTTTCCTCTCCAAGGCTTCCATTTTCTTTATGTGTATGAGCGATTTTTTTCCTGTGCAATTTCCACTATGTCATGGATAAATCTATTGTGCAGGAATCCAGTTTGTTCATAGCTAATATAATTTTAGAGAGATATTTTAATGTGCTCAACAATGATCTTCGATATCAATTTGTATAAAATGTTACATAGTGATATGGGACGATAGTCCATACATGACTGGGTATCCTCCTTTTTAGGTATTAATTCTATGAATGTCGAGTTTGTAGCCCCCAAAATATTTCCTCTAAACCTCGTCTCTTCTACCATCTCCCTTAGGTCCTTTTCGAGCAACTCATAGAAAAGTATGAAAAATTCTACTGGCCACCCATCAGGGCCTGGACTTTTATCCCTAGAAAATGATTTTAAGGTCTTGAGAATCTCATTTGTTTCCACCTTGGAAAATATTTTTTTGTTTTCCCCCTCGTTAAACATCAATGGATATCTCGTAGTTCCCCACATCCGATCCTCTATGTAGTCCTCTATTATATTTTTAAAGAAAGTGTTAAAGTACATAACCGCCTCCATAAGTATGTCATTTGTATTGTGTATGGGTTGTCCATTTGATCCTCTTATGCACCATATTTCATTTCCCATTCTACACTGATTATCCATGCAGTGGAAATAATTCGTGTTTCTATCCCCCTCTCTAAGCCATATGACTCTTCTTTAAGCCTCCAAGTCGACTCTTGTATCAAGAGTAATTGTTTTTTTTGCCGATCCAGTCCAGACTGTCCATATGATTTTTGATTTCATGTGTAATATGGATTAATTATTAGCTCTATTCCTCATTTTTACTCCCTTCCCAGTCCCCTAAACTTATTATTAAATCAACCAATAATTTCGTCAGTATTTTCCGAGTGATTTCCCCTCCTCCCGGTGATGTGCTATCATATATTACTTAACCATCTGCTTGAAACCCTCATCTTCCAACCAGGTATGATTAAATTTAAACTATAGCCCCCTGCGAGGTGTGTCATGATGGCATTGAATGAATATAGGTAGATGATCGGATATAGGCACCTTCACGATTTCCGATATCATAGAACCCATAATGTCAATGAGTTTCTCTTTCACCAATAATTTGTCGAGTCGTTTTCCAGTGAGCTCATCCCCTTATTGACCATTGTACCAAGTAGGGGCCAATGGCCAAGGTATTATATTGCACAATTGATGTGCACAACTAATTAATGACAATCGATTAGCCAGAGGGTCTCTTCGGCGCCTCCTTCCACATCCCTCTGATCCCCGGAATGTTGCATTGAAGTCCCCTGCCACTATAATGGAGTACATATCCAGGATACGAAAACTGTCCATCCTATCCCAGAATGTTATATGATCAATTTATGGAGCATATAAATTCAAGATATGTATATGGGATGAAACTCCATGGATGGATCCAGTTAATAAAATTCCCGCAAATAGAAGGAATGCTTTAAACGTAGCCCTCCTAGGATCCCCTAGAGCCACTAAGCCTCTAGAGTGCCCTATCGAATCCACAACAGTAATGTGTCAGTCTGGATAAATATTCCAAAAGTAAGGATATGAATTCTCAGTGAGAGTCATAGATTCCTGAATCAATATAATAAAAGGTGATAATTCATAGAAAAAAAATTTAACAACGAGAGATTTTTTTTGGTCTCCCAAACCACGCATGTTGAGAGATAAACATGTCATGGATCAGGGTTATCATCATGCCACAATGCTCTAAGTGTTCGGAAGGATAGGTAAGTAATGGGGATTTCCATGAGAGAAGATGTATAAAACTTTAGGGCCCATTGACGTAAATGGTTTTCTGTCATCCCTTCTTCCTATGGGTAGTTACATTTCATACAAATTGATGGCTAATGGAAATTATGGGTGATGTCGTAGTCCCCACATGGATTAAAAGAGGGTTTAGGTCTAGTGACAGGTTCTGTAATAGTGCTTCTATATCACTCCCCATAGATTTATGGGGTGACATAACCTTATCTGGTCCCAAAGGAAGCATGTTTAAAGGGGAATTATACTCCACAGTGTTAGTCTGAGGCATATAGGTTACTGAGGCCAGATGATGATTTTTATGGCCCGTCTCGAATCCTAGGCCACCATCCCCCATATGTGAATAACTAGGTGGCTTCGGCCGTGAAACGACACAAGTGATAGGGAAGCCCATAGGTCATCAACCAGAGGAGAAGGAGGAGTAAAATATAGTGGTGGAAGGGATAGGGAACATTTATGTCTGGTTGTAGAATCATCTGATATCAGAACATGGATAGGAAGTCGCAAATCCCTTGGTGGAGTTTCGAAAACAGGAATACCGTGAACATATTTATCATAGATTTGGGTCCAAGATGATTTTCCTGGTGACAGTAGGTGTTCCCAAAATTCTACCCTCCATCCATATGGGAAGTCCCCCTTTTTGCAGCTCCCATCCCATATCCACGCCATTTGACGATGACGTGTATCCGCCAGGTGACCCATTCGATGACAAATTAGACAACGGAACAACACACTCTATTAATCAAAGTGTTGTATGTGGGTCGCCAATTCCCACAGAATGTGCATCTCTATAGGAAATCTTCCATATAAGTGAATATCCACCAGTATCTAGGCAATTATTTTTTCCATGGCTCCCATACACACAGGGTCGACATATATGAATTTCGCAATGGAATTGCCAATGTACATCAGTGCCCTTTTGGACCAAAATTCCAACGAAATAATAGGTAGTTTCACCCACATATAATGGTTCTTGGATGTGTCGTGGAGCGGGTTGAACCAAATATACCAACTGTGTAGTGCCAAAAATATTCAACCCCTCACCCACGACAATTCCAATATTTTCAGCATGTCTTCCCTATGCATAGAGTGTATGCTATACCACGACCCCATTAATCTACATACTTTTGGCAGGTAACCCACCAGAATGCTCCATTTTTCGTCCACCTAGCTCTGCATCTCCACCTCTGAGATATCCCCAAAATACCACTTGTCCACTGACGCCCTTCGCTCCAGACTAACAACCCTATCCCACATGAAATCATAACACAAACTGTGCAAGGTCATAGATGTCACAATTTTGATCGACTTCCTTCAAAAATTTGTTTTAGGAGTTTGTTCTAGTCGGATAGTATTACTGCATGTCCCCTTCTCTGCATGAGCTACAAGTGTTGCGCATACATACTTTTGTTGTGTTTTCTGATTCTTTATTATGGTCCTTTCTTCCTCCACAGTTGTTGCAATGCACACCTCATTTATAACCACATATGCGTCTAGGCTCGCCAACACATCAACGAAATGTTCCATCATACCAAATATACCTTCAATGTTATAGTTTGGGTATCATACATCACCTTTCCTAAATCAGATGGAATATTTGTGGGTATTTAATAAATTCTCTTGTATACGCCAGGATGGATGAAGTCTTTATTGCCATCCTCAATACCCCATGTTAATTTAGAGTGTGTACCCTTTAGTAAGTACCGTTCCTAGCCGCCATTCATAACATCAATACACCGAGATTATAAAACCCCTCTCCCTCTGGGAATCTCTTCCATTATATTTTGTCGAGTCCTCCCTGCTAAACCTTATAAAATTGTCCTTGTTGTTGGTATTGTAGTTATGAGCGTTGATCCCTCCTGTCAACTTCAGGTACCTTCCTAGTTGATGTAGATTGATACTGTCCTCTAAGCCATTATGTGGTCATCCTGCAAATAAATGTCAAAGGTTATATGTACCAAAATTTTTAATTTTTAATTCTCGCCTTCTTCCAGTCCCACAAAATTTTGCACCATGCTTATTTCCACAGTGTCGAAGTCAGTAAAAATTTTCTATCTTCCTCTGGTACCCCACTGGCTCCCTTCCAATGTTTGTTACTTCCTTTTCCAGTGTCTATATGTCTTGCATTCGATTCATATCCCTAGGAATCCTAGCATCTAATTTTGCCCCTCCGATAGTAATTATCTAGACTTAGATGCAATTCTCCCATGCCCAAATTAACTATTCTCACTCCCGTTCAACCTCTAGTAATCCTAACTCCACAACTCAATATCGAATCCCAATATCAGAACAAAGGAATTGAGGGAAACAAATCTAACCCATCCAGCAGATTATGCAGAAGAATAGAAATGACAATCAAGGAATTCGTTCATTTTAGAAATGTTGTTCGTTACTTTGGCTCCTCTATATGTGATTCTCCACATAGGTTCTCATCGAGCTCATTACTGCTACAGAAGAATAGACACGACGATCGAGGAGTGGATTCGACCTCGGGTTCAGACTGCTTGTTCCTTGTAGACTATGAGAAAGGACGCAGGTGGTAATGTGCCACTACTTATTGGAAGTAATTCTTCCGTGACTTCTAAGTTGTCATGGGGTGTAAGTTTGTGAGTTCCTAGGTTATTAGTTGTATCAACTATGTTTATTAATTTAGATCCACCATTCTGGGATCTAGAAGTATCATTTATTCCTATATATGTAATATTTGTGAGATCAATAAAATCATTGTGCGATTTGTGTTGTGTGAACAATCTCTCGCTCTCTCTCTATTTTATAACATGGTATCAGATTTAGTTCTAGCTTGATTCCCTTATGGGACGACCAAGAATATGTGAGAGTTGTGAGAGCTAATCATCTATATATAGATTAGTTAGTGTTTGATTTCCATGTGTGTGCGAGTACATTTTATTCTTTGTTTGTCTTTGTTGTATGTGTTGGAGATAATAGCCATCACTCAAAGAGGTTTATAGTTGGTGCTTGAAATAGTTCAACGGTCTCAGACTAGACAAAACGTTGTTCAATTTTTTTTTTTCATGAGGCATCAATGATTCAGTTTTAAAGGTTTCAAATCGGATATGTTTCCCTATTATCTAATTGGAAATTTTTAATTGTTTGGGGGATTGGATATTGGCATATAATAACCTGTGGAGATATTGAGGATAAGTAGGTTGTTGGCTAGATTTGGAGAAATAAATTCAATTTATTTCTGCATCATCAAGCTTGAGTTCCACATCTTCAATTCTTGAAAATGGTTGAACCACTTGCTTCGACCCGATGCTCATTGGGATAGGAAGTCAAAAATCCATAGAAATGTTGATAAGACTGGGTAGAATTCCTAATTTGTACAATGAAAGGCTTGGGGAAATCAGGGTTAAAACTCCAAAACGCAATGGATGCTACTCTTCAGCAATGGTTCCTTTCAAATATTTCCAAGCAACTACAGTAAATCGTGGTGGTAATGGCTTACTACATCATGTCTTATCGCCTCATTGGTGACCTTGGCTCTTGGGGCGTAGCATATTTCATTTGTTAATGTCAACAACCACATGGATTTATATTGTCATGTCACCATTATAGCCACAGAGTGGAAATAATTTTCATAGTGTTCGTTCCAACATAGTTGTGCCTCCAACAGTGTTGCCTCCTTTTCTAACAGGAGATCACATATCATGACTACCATATTCAATTCATGCTACCGGGAAACCAATTTTTCATGCTACTACAGTTTCTCAGAATGACTGTCTTTGTGAATCGCCTCTTCCAATGTGCAAGAAATTTTCAATACTAAGGGTTATCAATGAGAATGTTTCCCATTGGATACACAATAATATATGATGTTTCACCATACAAATTATCGGAATGAAATCCATAGAGGTAAATTCCTGGAAACACGTAATACATTCTTTTTATGAAATTGTTCTAAGAGCTGACTATTTCTAGAGGTTAAAATGTGTCAGTGAAAATCTGGGAGGTCGTTGACTGCAGAATTCTCTGGGCATGGCTTGGTTGATCACTTTATTTTAGAGATATTAGTGGTGATATGAATATAGGATTGATTGAGTACATGTGTATGTAATTTTGCGGTGTGAGTTGTTGTATGTTATCATATTGTGCAAAAATTAAATGATGCAAAACCAAAAAGAAAAATTCGACTATTCAACAGACTAATGTGATGTGTCATGCTCCTAGAGCATTAGTTATAGAAAATTATTAATAAGGTGAAGCTAGTGTGACCCATAGTGCTTCGGGAGTATCGTTAAACGTTATTTATACACGGTCAAGTTATAGAATTGTTTGCTGAAGACATTTTGTACCCAAAATGCTATCCTAGATAACATGTGAATATAACATAAGGCCATATATTCAACATATGGTGGCAGTTCCATAGGATGGTTCAGTATCAAGATTGACCAATTGCACTCTTAGAGGTTGAGAAGCCTCAATTTTGAAAATCACATCAACAATGGTCTGAAGCTGTTATGCCTTAAAAGGATCAAGTGGGGAGCTCGAAAGTGTGGTGAAGAAAAGAGCAGAAACTGTGAGATTTCAGAGTGGATATGAGTGATAGTGATGACCATATGAGACAAATTTGGCAGAGATTCATTCATTGTTGTAATTTCTACTTCCTAATTTTTTCATGTAAGCATTAATGGAGGGTATTGAAAGTAATGCTTCCATGATTTCTAAGTTGTCATGAAGTGTAAGTGTGTGAGTTTCTAGGCTATTAATTGTATCAACTATTTTCAGTAATTTCGATCCACCAATCTTGAATCTAGAAGTATCATATATTCTTATATATGTAATCTTTTTTTTATCAGTAAAATTATTGTGTGATTTGTGTTGTGTGAACAATTTTTGGCTCTCTCTATTTTCTATAATTTCTAACCAAATTCTTGGTTATGATTCTTATTTAATGGACTTGGGTACCATCAATGGTGGTCAATTCGCCGAGAGAAGTGACTATCAACAGGTCGTCATTGCAATTCGGATGCATAATATTTTCAATTTTGTTTCCCCACACATAGCCCATTGAACGAATTTTCACCTTCAGAATCCAGCTATCCAATTGCATCATGGCACAATATGTCAAATACTGCAGAGCCTTATGTCTCTCGCTACGAGAAATAATACTATAAACACCCAAGAATATTCGACTACTATACTCTCAAAGATATTGTCAAGAAACTCTCGTGGGGTGCTACTCTTAGCCTGCAGACCATACAGAGTAATGAAAACTCACCACAAAATATCTCTCAGATAGTGGCCCCTAAATTTTATACAGATCTAACCTCATCGTCCCCATCTGTGTTAATGAATCACTTTGTGCTTTTACTGTACATACATGTTGCTACTACGATTATGCTTGCTCCTTTTCCCTTCTTCATTGAAAGGTAAACCTATTATATTCATACATGTCCTTGAAACCCCTCTTAACAACCTCTACACTGAATGATAGATAGTTAGATCATGTGTTAACAACTTAGAATTAATTGCAGGAAAGTGCGACCCAAACTCATTTTTCCTGTAATTTTACTTGTTTTCTTTCAATAAGGGAAAAACGCTTAAAGATTTTTTTCATGATTGATTTAAAAATTAGGATATGGGGATATGAAGGTAAATTATAGAGCACAAAAATTGTTATTTTGGGTGCAGGGAGTGGTGGCATCAACAATTGCGTAATAGGTACAAGGGTTGTGCATATACGTTGTTGTATCTTAGGAAAAAATCCCTTGGCTGTGGTAAGGAATCAGTGCTTAATACATTTTATAAATGTATGTCACAATTACCATATCAAATGGCCTTTGTTTAATACCCTTGGAATTCAGTTACTTAATACCCTCAATAATTTGATATAATGAAAGCCTTCACAATGCCATAAATTGTTATATTTGAATGGAATGAAAAGAAGAACTATAAGAGAAACTGAAAATGATATGTTGAAAACACAAAATCTACCACTTTTTAAGTTTCAGAGGAAATTCATGAAGGAGGAGAGAACTTGAAATATTATGATGTAAACACAGAATCTATCACTTTAAAGTTCTATCAATCGTTTATGAAGAGAGAAGAGATGAGGTGAAGGAGTACAAATTAAGGTTATTTAACTCTTACTCGCAAATGTAATTAAGAGACAGACTGCTACATTACTTCACTTCATTCAAAGAGGAATAACCACAAAGCGAAACAAGAAATATGTATCAACATCAATGGGTGTAGGAAACTTGATCTTCTTTCATTAATTTCTAAGAGAATTTAGTAATATAATAACAGTCATCCAATGGTCCAAAACTCGGAACCCCTTTTATTTATTTCTATATCCTTAAATACATCAGAGTAGTTCATAACTGTTGAACTTCTTCAACTATTTGGCTTCCTAAACTGTTAGTATTACTCATGCTATTATAACAAGAAAAAAAATTGAAACATGGAAATACGATTCATTTTGCTGAATCTGATGTTGCTGAAGCGTCCTCCCAAAGTGCCAAGCTGGCCTTTCTAGTCGTGATGCAGTGGTTGCACAGCTCTGTAATAGCGCCTCGATGCCCAACTTGATCCAGTTGTTGTGCTCCTAATGGTGCCGCTATACACTTTTCTGACCGACTCAGCCTATGCCCCTGTAAATTCAAACGTTGTCGCTCATATCGCCTTCTACCTGACTCTGCCTCTTCTCCTTTGTTTTGTGTTGGGTCACTTACCCAAGTTTGTCTGTCATGTTCTGCCTATTTATTCATTGCCAAGGTGTTTCACTGATTTCATGTTATAACGCTATTTTCTTCCTCTAACACATTTTAACACACGAAAATGACTTACTTTCGAATCCGAAAACCTTTGGAATTCACCTTTGAAACCGCATCGCATTCACCTACACATCGCACTTCGGAGACTTTAGCAATTATCTCCCACGATTATCCTTTAAAATCCGCGACTTGCGACTTGCGATTGGGTCCTACCGCATCGCATATCGCACTTCGGCTCATTTAACATTTACCTCCACATTTATTCTTAAAAAATCATGACTTGCGACTTGCGATCGGGCCCCACCGCATCACATATCGCACTTCAATGCATTTAACATTTACCTCCGCACTTATTATTTAAAAATCACGACTTGCGAGTTGCGATCAGGCCCCACCACATCGCATATCGCACTTCGGCGCTTTTAACAGTTACCTCTGCACTTATTCTTTAAAACTTGTGATTGGAAGTTTTCGATTTGATCTATGTTGTCTATTTCTCCACTCTAGTTCTGCGCTTTGATCCTGACCATCCTTTTTTCCCTTTTCACCTCCTCCAACTCTCTTAAGTGTTCAAGGGAAATGTGCCCTTTCTACGCCTTTTGTAATTTAGTTTGTTAGCTCCTTGGTGACACCCTCCTGAGTTTATCCGATGTCCTGCTACGCTAGTCTTTCCTGAGCTTGCGAATGAGCCTGACTCGACCCTGTTCGGTGTGAAATGCTCTGAATGCGCCCATCGGTCTGGCTCTTGAACTGTTTTGCACGTGAATGAGCCCAACTCGGCCCACATTCACATCTCATCATGTAATGTTCATGTACCAATATATAAATCAAAATTTTTCTATGACACAAAAAATTTTACATTTTCTATCATATATGCTTTTTTTGGTGTTTTGAAAAATATTTCAAAGGTAAATGGAAATGACCCACAACATCTGGCTCCACTTGGGAATAGTGATTTTTCCCACGGAAGTGCTAATAACCACAGATTAGTGCCTTATCCATTGGGCATGGAGTCAAATATTTCTTGGTGACATATGAACAATGAGAAATCTGGTATTTACAATGGTGGAATGTTGAATTTTAATGCTGGAAATAATGCTTTAGATACTGCCTGTTCACAGGCAGCTGCACTGTCTCTCCATCTAGATCTTCCAAAATAAAAGTGTTATTTGACCTTGCCTTAGAGATCTTGTATGGACCATATCACAGAGGGTCAAATTTACCATGCTTCCCCTTTTCTTCTCATCTGGTGTCCCATCTTAGTACCAAATCTCCTACTTAAAAGAGAACTTATTTTGCTTTTCTGTCAAATATAGACTTCATCTTTTCCTGACAAGTAATCAAGTTATCCCTGACTTTGTTAATTTTTTCACTTGATTCAATTAGTTTGTTCAATCTCCTTACTAGAGCATTAGGTTATTCCTGAGCTTCTTGAAGGAAAGAAATCACTGGTTTAGCCAGCTGAGTAGGAAACAATGCTTGAGTTCCATAAACCAGTTCATAGGGGGACTTTGCAATAGATCTCTTGATAGTGACTCGAAGTACCCAGAGGGAAAACTTCAACTTCATGGCCCAATTCTTCTGATTTTCAATGATTGTATTCTTCAAGATCCTGACCAATGTCTTGTTTGAGGACTCTGCCAATCCATTCCCTTGAGGATGATATCTTGTGGAACGTGATAAGATTACATTATATGTTTGATAGAAATTAATGAAACGAGCAGAGTAAAATACCTGAGCATTATCAGTCACAATTTTGACTGGACACCCGAATCTGCTAAAGATGTTTTCCTCCAGAAACTTCATCACTACTTGGTCATTTTCCTTCTTCGTGGGTATTGCTTCAACCCGTTTTGTAAAATAATCAATGGCTGTTAGAATCCACTTGAAATATCCACTTGATGATGGATTGATCTCTCCAATAAAATCCAATCCCCATTGCCTGAAGGGCTCTTCAATAAATACATGGATGAGAGGTAATGGAGCCAATTTTTTCTTTTCAACAAAAAACTATCACTTCTGACAACTTCTGACTAGTCTATACACATCTACAAACAAGGTTGGCCAATAGAAGCCTAACTTGAGAATCTTATGGGCAATGACCTTCCAGCTATAATGTCCTCCACACAGACTTTCATGATATTTTTTAGTGGCTTCAATAGATTCTCCTTCAGTCAAACATAACATCCAAATACCAGAAAGATCTTTCCAGTATAGCTTTGCTTCTATGATAACATATGGCTGAGGCTTGAGCTTGAGAGCTTTGTATTTTGTTCTATTTCGTGAAGTTGGATAGGAAAATAAACATAGGAAGTGCACAATATCCTTATACCAATCAGAGCACAAAAAATTGTATTGAATAGTTGCTTTAGACTTGCTTTGACTTTCTTCATTAACAACTCCATCCACTGGTGCCAACAGATTAATTCCTAAGGTTTGAAAATTTGTCTCTATCAACAACTTTGCTAAACCCTATCCCTTCACTAGCTTGGTGGGTTTGATGTCCAAATCATACTCTTGGATTTTTGCTATCCACCTCCCCCTTTTTCCTTCAACATCACTTTGGACCAGCACATCTTTCACAACAGAATTAGGAACATAAGAAGTTATTTGGGACTGCAACACATAAGTCCTGAAGGCTTTTAATTCTTTGACCAAATCATATACTTGTTTCTCCAAAATATTGTATTTGAGCTCAACATATCTCAGAAATTCACTGAAAAATGCAACTGGTTGCTCCTTATTGTCTTCATTTTTATGAAACAACACAACAACAATAGTAGTGGGGTATGCAAATGAGAATACCTGAAAGGCTTTTTTATAGTCTGGACTAATCAGAACTGGAGCTTCCTGCAATGCTTCTTTTATTATAAAAAATGCATCACTTGCTTCCTTATCCCATTTCACTTCTACATTTTTCTTCAACATATCTGTTATACTTCTCACGATCTCAACATAATTGGGCACAAACCTCCTCAGAAAGTTTATTTTTCCTAGGAATCTCTGGATATCTTTCTTTCTTCTGGGTAAACGAATAGTCTTAATGGCTTCCACCCTTTCTGGGTCAATCTTTACTCCTTGTTTAGAAACTATGTGACCCAATATCTTACCTTCTTCGAAGGCAAATAAATATTTCTCGGGATTTAATGATAGACCAAAAATTTTTCACCTTTGAAAAGTTTTTTGCAAATGATCCAAGTTTTCATCATATGACCTCGAGAAAAAAGTTACATCATCTAGATATATAACTACAAAGTTGTCACCAATGAAGGCTATGTCCATGGCCCTCTGAAATTTTGCACCTGCGTTTATAAGGCAAAATGGCATCCTTACATACATGAAGGTTCCTTAGGGTGTAGTGAAAGCAGTCTTCTTCTTATCTTCTTTTTCCACTGTTACTTGATTATACCTAGAAAATCCATCGACCATAGACAACCTATGAGCTCCTGTCACCTTTTGTAAGACATAATCCATTTTCGGCAAATGATAATTATCTTTTAGAGATGCTCAGTTCAAGTTCCTGAAGTCTACACATAATCTTATCTCTCCATTCTTCTTTCTTACAGAGACCAGATTGGAAACCCAGTCTGAATATCGGAGAGGGACTATAATTTTTGCCTGCAACAGTTTCTTCACTTCTTTTTTTATTGGAGCTAACAATGATCTGTTTGAGCTTCTATCTGTGTGGTTTGAAACCTTCCTTCAATGGAATCTTATGTTGAATAATTCTTTTGTCATATGTTTTCAGGTCTTCATACGACCAGGAATACACATCCATATACTTCTTAAAAAGGTCAATGCATCTTTCTTTGTAGTTTTTGGGAAACCCTTTGAAAAATTTCACTATTTTGGGTTCCTGCTGAGTTCTCAAATTACAATATTCCATATCCTCTTCTTGATGTTTTTTCTTCGAATCAACAACAACATCATTAGCATCGAACAATCTTTCAAGGGGAACCAACTATTTAGGGAGCACATTATCTTTCAATTGGATAATCTTCTATTCACCTATTGACTGCTTGAGGTTTCTTATTTCTGTTCTCTGCTCTGTTTGTTCTTCCTCTTGGTATATCTCAGCATCTTCAAATTTTCCAATCATTGTCAGGAACTGAATTATCTGTTCATCATCATCAAACACCTACCAATGTTTCACATTGTCAAGGATAGAAGGTCTATGTCTAACTTCAATTTTGTACCTTAGCCGGGGATTTATGGGAGGTTTGCAGGTGCTAGCTGCAACTACTAAAGAATCGCCCAATATATTCTCCTCCCTCAGAATATACTGAAGATTGAAGGCTTCAAATATTTTTCTACCAGATCCCAAACTTCATTCGTGTACGATCTTAATCTCGGATGCTTGGTTTGAAAATGATTCTTGATTTGCCTTATTATCAACTCAGAGTCACCATAAATTGAAATACATTGAACCCCCATATGTTTAGAAACTTGAAGGCTTGAGATTAAGGCCTCATATTCAGCCACATTGTTTTTTGAATCAAATTCCAGTTTAAAAGAGAATGGCATGAGGTTACTTTCTGGTGATATTAGCAAGAATCTGACACCTGCACCTTCCTTGGAGTAGGTTCCATCAAAGTAGCACTTTCAAAACTTATTGGAGTGAAACTCTTTATTTACAACTACTGAAGAGAACTTCTTCCCTGTGTATTCAACAAATTCTGCATCTTCATGCAGCATGAAACAAGAAAGATATTATGTTTCTTGACTATAAATGGGGGAATTTCCTACATCTTTCTTAGAGGTGGTATTCACAAACATTGTTTCCCTATACAATCTCCTTTAATCCCCTTTAAAAATCAGAATGATAGCATAAGTGAAATCTAAATTTAGTATACCTCCCAACTCAACCCCCGAAGACCTTGAAAAGAGCATTCCAAACCTGGCTGGGATGTTTGAAACCACTACATCCATGACTATACTCTTCGCTGGGATTTGTGCCAACGAAACTCATACATCTTTAATCAACCCAACACATTTCACCCTTTTGGAATCAAATGAATACATATCCCTATAAGGTTTGGTAATATGTAGGTTAATATCCTTCATAACGGACAATGTCATGAGGTTATGGGACGCTCCTGAGTCCAGCATGCAATTATGTAGAGTAAAATCATGAAGCAACAAAAATATATAAGGGTGGAACAAAAGGATCTACTTCTTCTACATGAGGGCCAAAGGTGACCACTAGCTTTTCTTCTTATAGGTTCACCGTGTCACTTATATCTTCCACCTGTGTGAGATTAATAAACTCCGAAATTTCTTTCTTGTAAGCTCATATTTTAGCCAATTCTAGAAGAGGTACCTGAATTTTAACCTTCTCCAACTCTTTGGCCAAACTAAAGGCATGAGTTTGCTTAACAACTTTTTCAGGTTCTTCTTCATTCTTTCTAGAATCTTTCGTTTTTTCGGGTACAGGAACAACTCTCTCCAGAATATTAGTGTCAACTAATTTTTCCTGGGAAGATTCATTCTACTGCACATTTGTTCTCTTAAGTGAGTTTGTAGGTTGTTTCCCATTACTGACCTATTTCACAGTGTCCTTTTGTTGTGGAGTCACCATTGGAGGAGGAATGGAACCTTGTTGTTCACCTGCATTATCCTGCACTCTAGATCTCTTTCTAGACCTTAAATCATACTTTTTCTATAACTCATATTGCATAAAGTTTGTGAATTGTCTACAGTATTCATCCATCTCATCTTGACCAAAATATACTTGGGCTTCAGCATATTCTCCCTCATAATCTTCCTCTTCATTCTCTTCTATTGTGTACATAGCAGATACCTGATCCTCGGCCTCCCTTTGGTCATCTTCTGCTGGCTCAGCAGGTGCTACTTATCTATACAACGGTGCTTGAACCTAGTCTTGATCTCTTATTTCCCTCTACAAAAATTTGCAGGGGATGTCTTCTGAATTGAGGGTTGAAACCCCCTCGGTTTTGTAGTACGTGCCTTTGGGAGTTTTTATTTTCCAATTCTATCTTAGGTAGCTTATTTGTCATATTTTTTATCACCCTTTCCATATCTTCTATCCTCAGATTTGGTGATGATTCTTCTTTCTCTTTCGCCTGCTCTTGGGTTGGCTATTTATCTTTTGCCTTTCCAACTGCAGTCATATTAGCTTCAATATCTAAAGCGTCTGTCTATATTTGCTCAAGAGTAGGGGCTCTTCTCTCTCTCAATGTAAATCTAAAATTGGCTTCAAAAGCCCCAGCAAAAACTACCTTTTCTCCTACATGGGGGGGCTTCATCTCTGCAGATAAACTATTGTACAATTTGTTGAATATTTTTATAAACTTAGAAATGTTTTCATTAGGTTTTCTCTTAATCACATTAAACTCTGTTAATGAGCAACCATGATGTCTCTTCTCTCCCCATCTCTGAGTGAATTGAGTTTATAACTCTTCCAAATCATTTATGGAACCATTTGGAAAACCTTTTAACCACTTCCTAGCCTCTCCACTTAGAGACTGCACAAATAGTCTCATCACAACATCAAGATGTTCTACATTTAAATTCTCATCAAAAGTGAAAAACAAGGGTAAATTTTTTTTTATAGTTACTTCATCTTCTCCAGTGAAACGAGGAAGTAATTTTAGGTATTCTTAAGGCATGGCATTCATTGGTTGCAGAAGATTTAATGGTGCATAAGAAAGTTGGTGCCGCCATATTAACAACTTGGTTAGCTGCTTCTTGGGTGGTTGAGGTTGATGAACTTGCTATGAAAGTGAATGAAGGTGGAGGTAAAACTGATATGGGGGTAGGATGATGGACAATAGAAGAGGGACCAACAACTATATTTGGTTGAGCTTGAGTATAGGTAAAAGAAACAGACTCGAAGGAATGTTCTTCTAATTAAGGTTCTTGAAAATAAATGGGTGTGGAAGGGGTATCTTGTTCCAATAAAGGGAGTTCCTTGTAAATATATTCAAACAAAGGGTTATAAGAATTGCTGCCAGGAGCAGGCAATGTAGGATTAGGTATTAAAGGAGTTTCAGGTTTCTGAGCCTTTTTAGAAACCAGTCTTTCTAGATCTGAAAAAGAAGGTAAAATCTGATGCGAGGTATATGACCTCGTGTGAGGCCTTTTGGAAGCTATAAAAATTGAAAATAACAAACACAGCCGAATGTTTCCTCCTCACTGAACAACCAAAGGAAATAATATGAAAAACCTAGGGAAAATAAACTTTGTTTCTTCGTCCCCAACAACGATGCCAGAAAATTTTGTATCTCAAGAAACAATCCCTTGGCTGTGGTAAGGAATCAGTGCTTAAGACATTTTATAAATGTATGTCACAATTACCATAACAAATGCCCTTTGTTTAACACCCTTTGAATTCAGTTACTTAATACCCTCAATAATTTGATATATTGAAAGCCTTCACACTGCCATAAACTGTTGATATTTGAATGGAATGAAAAGAATAACTCTAAGAGAAATTGAAAATGATATGCTGGAAACACAGAATCTACCACTTTTAAGTTTCAGAGGGAATTCGTGGAGGAGATAACTTAAAATAATATGTTGTAAACACAGAATCTATCACCTTAAAGTTCTATCAAGATTTTATGAAGAGAGAAGAGATGAGGTGAAGGAGCGTAAATTAAGGTTATTTAACTCTTACTCACAAATGTAATTAAGAGACCGATGCTACATTACTTTACTTCATTCAAAGAGGAATAGCTAGAGAGCGAAACAGGAAAGATGTATCAAGATCAACAGGTGTAGGAAACTTGATATTCTTTCATTAATTTCTAAGAGAATTCAATCATAAACTAATAGTCATCCAGAGGTCCAAAACTGAGAACCCATTTTCTTTATTTCTATTTCCTTAAATACATCAAATTAGTTCATAACTGTTGAACTTATTGAACTATTCGGCTTCTTAAAATGTTACTATTACTCGTGAAATTATAACAAGAAAACGAATTGAAACTTAGAAATATTCTTCGTTTTGCTGAATCTGATGTTGTCGCGTCCTCTCGAAGTGTCGAGGTGGAATTTCTGGTCGTGATGCAGTGGATGCACAACTCTGTAACGGTGCCTCCATGCCCAACTTGACCCAGTTATTGTGCTCCTAACGGTGCTGCTATACACTTTTCTTCCAGAATCTATCTATGCCCATGTGCTTTCAAATGTTGTCACTCGTATCGCTTGCTACCTGACTCTGCCTCTTCTCCTTTGTTCTGCATTGGGTCACTTACTCGAGTTTGTCTGCTGTGTTCTTCCTATTTCTTCATTACCAAGGCATTTCACCAATTTCACATTATAACGCTCTTTTCTTTCTCTGACATGGTTTAACACATGAAAATGACTTACTTCCAGATCTGAAAATTCACCTTTGAAACTGCGTCGCATCCACCTGCACATCGCACTTCGAAGACTTTAGCAATTATCTACCACGATTATCCTTTAAAATTAACGACTTGCGACTTACGATCAGGCCCTACCGCATCGCATATCGCACTTCAGGGCATTAAACATTTATGTCTGCACTTATTTTTTAAAACTCATGACTTGCGACTTGCGATCAGGCCCCATTGCATCATATATCGCACTTTGGCACATTTAACATTTACCTCCGCACTTATTCTTTAAAACTTGGGACTTGCGACTTGCGATCGGGCCCACCACACCGCATATCGCACTTCGATGCTTTTAACATTTACCTCCGCACTTATTCTTTAAAACTTGCGATTAGCGGTTTGCGATTTGATCTCCGTCATCTATCTCGCCGCTCCAGTTCTCCGCTTTGATCCTGACCGTCCATTTTTCCCTTTGCACCTCCTCCAACTCTCCTAAGTTTTCAAGGGAAATGCATCCTTTCTTCGCCTTTGGGAAATTAGTTTGTTACCTCCACGATGTAACCCTCTTGAGCTTATCTGGTGTCCTGCTGCACTGGTCCCTCCTAAGCTTGTGAATGAGCCTGACTCAACCCTGTTCGGCGTGCAATGCTCTGAATGAGCCCATCGGTCCAAATCTTGAAATGTTTTGCATGTGAATGAGCCCGACTCGGCCCACCTTCACATCTCATCATGTAATGTTAATGCACCAATATATAAATCAAAATTCTTCTATGACACACAAAATTTTACATTTTCTATTGTATATGTTTTTTTTGGTGTTTTGAAAGATATTTCAAAGGTAAATGAAAATGAGCCACAACATATGTAAAAGGACCTGTGTTTTCCACAAAATTCAGTCCATTAATGATGATAATCATGGCAATTATGGGGTATACTCTATTCTATGGGAAAAATTGAAGGTTAGCGAGATCTCAAAGCATAAATATATTGATTTATTTTTCATTAGATAAGCAATTTGTTTTTTAGATTTATAACTTTTTATATAATTTTATTTATAATAATAAGTGGATTTAACATTATTTATAACTTATAAGTAGAATGAATATTATTTATAACTTTTTAGAGAAAAAAATGCTTATTCTTTATATTAGATATAAAGTTTAAGTTCATTTCGACATCTTTCTAGATGTTGGTGATGATTATGAGTTCCATAGTTTCCTCTTCCTGTTACATACATCTACAAGATCCACAAAACAATTGTAAATAAAAAATTTTCCTTTACATATCACTATGTGTCTACAACTCTTTATTTCCTTGTTACTTCATTAGATTTCAAAAATAGAAAAATAGCTTTTGTACCATAATACAAAATTTTCATTTTTCTTCTTCTTGTTGATTCATTTTTCTCCTTCCAAGCAATTTATGAATAGCTGATTTGTCTAGAATTGTTTAACTGCCCCTGAGAAAATTTGTTGAAAAAACACTTACCAGTTTCCTTTCCTATCTCTCTTTTTGACAAGAGGTCTTCCATCCAATTTTGTTCTCTGTAAATGTGTTGAAATTGGATGTCTTGAAAGCATGTGACTTCACTAGCGTTATGATTTTCCTCATCTAGTTGCATAAGATGGGAGGCTTGAAATTTGAGTGCTCTTTCACCCAGTCTATGATAGTTTTGGCATCTCCCATAATCCTAATCTTCTCCATTATGAGCCACTTCACCGCTATCAATACTCCCCATAAGGAAACTAGCTACGCCTTGTTATTTGTTCCTCTGCCACTCTCCCACCATAAATGGAAGAATATGTTAGGGCCTATGTATATGACTACCCCACATCCACACATTCTCCTCTTACTTTCTCCATCGAAGAATCCTATGGGGTAGGATTCCCATATTTCCTTATGTATACAGCTCCTATTCTTCCTTGTCTTCATGTCCATACCTTGTTCTTTATATAGAGAGACGGCTTTAATGATGCTTTCTCGTGCATTTATTGGCTTTCCATCAAATATATGTGCATTTCTACCTTTCCAGATGATCCATATGATAAAGAAAGGTAGGTTTTTATGCCTTTTATTTTTCCTCTGCCAGCTCTGAATGCTAGATAAGAGAGTGTTGTTGTCCCATTGGATGCAACTTCATCATTTCGCTGCTTCCTTCCCAAACCTCCTTCGCGTGTTTACAAGTGACTAATAAGTGATTTGGATTCTCTGTGTCTCCCCTTCACACCAGGCATAAGCCCGAGCCAATGTATCTTCTTTTTTGCATATTGTTCCATGTCAATATTCTACCATTAACCACCACCATACAAAAATTTTGATTTTGTATGGAGGCTTCCCTCTCCAAATTTTCCTCATCCAAGTATTGCTGCAAAATGACTTTTTAGTTATGGGCAAGTTATGATAGATTTATTTTACTCTCGGCCTCCCTCCCCATACCATGTCATCTTGTAACCCTACTCCTCTATTCTTATTCCAGCTTGTCTAAGTTGTTGAGATATCTCTCCCACTCTTCAGTGTAGCTTGTCGTGATACCCAGTTCTGCTACCCCCGATCCAGGTGGATATTTGTGGCCACCTGCCTATTCAACTTGGGGCCCCACCATTGTCTCTTTCAATTTTTCAGTTTCAGCACAACTTACTATTTTTAGCATTTTTTCAGGTCATGAACTTCTGGAGCCGTTTTGAGGCCCTAAACGATGTTTTTTTTGGGAAAACCAGGAGCAACGTCAGTCCATGGATTAATGTTACTCACATTGAAAGTTTTAGTCCTCAGATAGAAATTTATAACAAGGTATGGTACACGTAAAATGGAGATAGTATGCCAAATTTATGTCCCCAGGAAGTTGAAACACCGATTTACCCAAAAGGGGCCCATAGTTTTGGCGCTTCATCTCCTAGGGTTAGGGACCAGGGTTTTGGATGTTTATGGTTTTCCATTGTTTCAAAATAATAAATAGGCCCTCGAGCCCCATTGTAACACAATTCAGAGGCCTATAGCCGCAACATCTCTTCTCAGAGATAAGCTACCAGCGCCCTAGCTAGTTTATTTCCATTTTGTCTCTAAGAAAATTCCAGTTCTTTGATATTAATGAAATGAAGAGTTATTTCCATTGCATCTTTGTATTTATGGTTATATTTGTATTCTGTTGCATTCCTGCATAAATCTGGATTAGTGGTATCAAAACAATATGCTTTTTCTCGATCCTTCTTTGCATGTCCCCAACAAGGTCATGGTATAAGGAGTTAGGGCTCGATCTAGTGGAACCTTTGCAAGGTCAGCCTCGCAAACCCCGACGGCCACCCATGGGGGATGAAAATAAATATGAGGGAGCAGGAGATCCTATCAAAATATTCCTTGAGGAAGCCCTCGAAAAAAAAAGGAACACGATGATGGATAAATTTTCCCATACACTTCGATGAATGCCCATCGATGATGCTTCAGCATCCAGCAGCCACTCTAGAGGCACGACTCCCTTTAAGGTATGAGTAAACTTTGACATTCCCACATTTGAGGGTCAAATAGATCTAGATGTCATAGATAGCTGCTTGAATATATTAGAAGGATGTTTCTCGGTTCATGACTTTTCTGATCAGGAGAAGATTATTTTTGCACTCCTCAAAGCTACCCCCCATGTCAAGGACTAGTGGGAAACCTACTGTGAGAAAAAGGATGAGACAAAACCCTATCTATTCTCAGTCGTACCCACTTGGAATTCCTTTCGAGATGCCATCAAGGAACAATAATATCCCGTGGGGAGTTATGAGGACAAGTACATACAATGGACCACGCTGCAACAACAAAGGGATCAAGATGTGCATGAGCTGACGAATCTGTTCCATACCCTATGCACAAATTTGGGTATCAAAGATTTGGAGAAAAATTTTGTGCTAAAGTATCGAAGTTTTCTGTACAGATTCATTCAGGAGGAAATGGAGTTTTTCGACATCTCCTCGTTTGATATGACATACCGGTATGCTGCCAAGATTGAGCAGAAATTCAAACAGAAGAAGCGAGACTTTGGATCTGCGAATCAAAAGCAAGGGAAAGGTTCCCCCAAACTACAAAACAAAGGAAAAATCCAAGGCATGGTAGCCTAAGACAACCTTCCAAATCCATAAGCAAAGAACAACATTGGGAAGCCAAAGAAGGACACAGGAAAGTGGTGTGAGTTCCATAAGAGCTCCACTCACAACACAAGTGAGTGTCGGGCCAAGCAAATGCTGGTGGTCGAGATGAGGGCTTCTAAGTCAGATGCATGCTCCGACTCTGAATTAGAACCTCACAAGGGGAATGAAAAAGGGAAACTGATTATTGATGTGGAGCCCAATGCCACTGTTGCCACTGCGAATATCCAAAAGGAGGAATCGGAAGATCCATGGGAGGAGGAGCATTTCTTCCACTCGTAAATGTGGGGAAAGGTGTTCCCCTCTACAGTGCATTATCAACAATGGGAGCCAAAATAACCTCATTTCAACAAACGTCATGAAGAATTTGGGCTTGCCGACCACAGCATACCCACAACATACACCATCGGGTGGCTTCACCAAGGACATGATCTCCGCGTCAGCCATCATTTTCGCCTTCCCTATAGAACCAAGCCCTTCACAAATGAGGTATTATGTGACATTTCTCCTCTTGATGTTTTTGATGTATTATTAGGCCAACCATCCTTGTGGAAGAGACATGCTGTGTATGAGTCCAGGCCTCGCGCTGTTATTTTTACTTTGGGAAATAATTTGTACAGGATACCAGAGGTACCACCTCCTACTACTATCTCTTTGGTTACAACAAAACAATGCAATAAGCTCATTTCCCAAACCAGGAATTTTTTTTCATGATGATTCGCCCCCAGGGAAAGAATAAGACTGTGGCCACGACCTCTAGATATGGATTCTCTGCACGAGAACAACAAATGGACAAGGTTGTGGAGGAGTATGGGGACATCTTCACCTCACCCACAGGGTTTCCTATGCACTGTCAGGTCAAGCACCCCATTTATCTAACCCCAGGTGCATTGTTACCCAATGGACTGATCTATCGGTGCTCTGTTCTGGAGAACGATGAAATCAAGAGGCAGATTCAGGAGCTGCTATGGAAAGGTCACATCCGACCAAGTTCATCACCCTGTGGGAGCCCGATCATGTTGGTACAGAAGAAGGATGGGACTTGGAGACTCTGTATTGACTATCGGGCGCTGAAAAAGATCACTGTCTGGAATAGGTATCTGATCCCACGGATTGATGACCTTCTGGACCAACTGAAAGGGCCAAAATATTTCAGCAAGATCAACTTGAAGTCTGTGTAATATCCCAAAAGGGAAAATTCAACAATATAGACCATAAAAATGTTATTTCCAAAAAATTACGCTATTACAGGGAAAAATAACACTTATATCCCTTAGCACATGTATTATGGCCCTCACATTCAAAAGGGGATGAGAAACAAATCCATTTTGCTAAGTTAAATAGATCTCCCGACCTCAAAATGGCTTAAAAACACCCAAACCCCATGACTTACACCATGCAGAATTTATGAAGCAAGTGACTGTGTGTTTTAATGAGGTTTTCTACAATAGTATGATAGAAAACCATAGACCTGGAGTTTTATTAAGCAATATGATGAGAAAACAGAGATCTAGTCTCCTTAATACATTATGGAGATAACCCAGCAAGGGTTTCTTGAAAGTATGAGTACAAAAGAGTAGATCTACACAACCAGCTATGAAATAACGCAGTCTTACTGTAGATTTACATACATATAGCTAAATAGTACAAGAAAGAGATGATAATTCCCTTTACTAGCTTTCTGGAAGAAGTATTGACCCTTTCCTTAGGAAACTAGCTCAAAACTAAGAGGTTTAACCCTGAATACAAAAATGCCGGAGTTGCAGTCCTCAGACTAAATAGAAGCTGCAACTCAAGAACTAGATGGAGATGGTTGAAGATGAAACATGAGATAAATGAACCTTCTCCAATGGATCTTCTAAGTGAAAGGTTGATCCTAACACTGAAGATCTCACCCTCCAATCAACACTGCAAACCCTCACTACAAATTCTCACTGAAAATAACGCAGTCAAGGAGAGGGACTACGCTGTAGGAGATAAAAAATGTGTTGGCCAAGCGCCAAGATCTGAAATCTACTCCAAAGGCTTCCTCACTGATCTCCCAAAGGAAAGAAAGCTTCCTCCTCTAAAAAATAAGATCCGGAAGTGGTGTTGTGAACCCTCCACTGCAACACCGTGCAACACAACTTTATACTGCTGAAGAAATAACGTTGTAGCTGAAGGAGGTGGCTTGGCTTGAAGCCTGGATGTGGAGAAATGAAGTACAAGCTCCTTCAAGAGGCCTCTCAGTAAAAGAGAAGGAATTCCTAAACAAGAATGCCTTGTGCTAAGTAGCACAACAATCTCAACTAAACAGTTGGAGAAAGCACAAAGTCATACAGACCATAAAATAAATAATCAATAACATATCTTCATATGGCTACCTTGCCCTCCTTTTATACAAATGAAAGCCCTCTCACCTTGGGTCCCACTCATTAGGGTTTCCTCCACCAAGGAATCTTCCTCCCACTATCTCTGCGTTGTCTCCAAAGATGATCTCCACCTCTTGTCCCAGCACTGTTGACTTGGTCAAACTTGACCTTGTCCACATGAAAATGTCCCTTTTCACACATGAGGGTGTGAAATCTAGCTCGTATGATGATCCATTTTCACATTATGAGGGATTTTATTCCTATTTCTAAAATGTATTGGCCTCCTTACCCATTTATTCATCTCCTATGTGTAAACAACAAAAATCAATATTCCAATTGGCTACATGCTAATTTTGGAATATTACAGTCTGGGTATCACCAGGTACCAATCAAACCCTCTGATGTGTGGAACACTACCGTAAAATCCAAGGAGGGCCTTTTCGAATGACTAGTCATGCCTTTCAGGTTAACGAATGCTCCCAAAAACTTCATGAGGTTAATGGACGACATCTTGCAGCCATTCACCAACTCATTTGTAGTGGTGTACTTGGATGACATTCTGATCTTCAACCAGACTTGGGAAGAGCACCTCCACCAAATTCTACAAGTCCTCCAAACACTGCGGAAACACAATTTGTGTGCCAATTTGTAGAAGTGCACTTTTGACATGACCTAGGTTCAATATCTGGGATACATTATTGATGAAAGGGGGGTGCATGTTGATCCAACCAAGATCAAAGTCATTCGGGATTGGCCAGCCCCAACCACTCTAACACAGCCTCGCAACTTTTTGGGTCTTGCTAATTTCTACCGCAGGTTCATGTTTGGATTCTCTCATATCACTTGGCCCTTGAGTCAAGTCACCAAGGGAGGAGCGAAAGCAATATTCTTTTGGTAGGAATCTCAATAGAAGGCGTTCGTAGAATTGAAACATCGCCTCTGTTCTGCCCCAGTGCTCACATTACCAGACTTGCAACAACCATTTGAGATCGAGACAGATGCCTCTGACTATGCTATTCGGGAAATTCTTACTCAACAGGGGAATCCAGTGGCATATCATAGTGCGACATTGTCTGGCATAGTTCACAAGTATCCCACTTATGACAAAGAAATTTATTCCATTGTGCAGGCTTGTCGACAATGGAAGCATTACATTTTTGGGAAGGAAACAATCATCCACATAGACCATCACCCCCTGTAGCTCATATAGGCACAAGGGAAGTTGCAGAACAATCGCCATCAAAAGTGGTCCACATATTTGTAACAATTTCATTTGAACATCAAGTACAAAAAGGGTCGCACCAATAATGTTACAGACTGCCTCAGTCGACCACCGATCGTGGTGCTAACCACTGTTCTCAACTCCTGTGGGCATGAGACTTCTGATTGGCCACTTCTCTACAAGAGCGATCCAGAATTCGACCACACATACAAGGCATTCTTGGGGGTACTCAAGTTCCAAATTTTCACCTCCAAGATGCACTGTTATGTCACCTGTGACACCTTTGTGTTCCTTCAAGCGAGCGTACCAAGATGATATGGGAAGCACACTACAGTCAAGTCGATGGGCATTTCAGGGTTGAGAAAATAGTGGCAGTACTGCAAAAGTATTTCTATTGGGAAAACCTTCGACACGATGTCGGGAAGTACATCAAAATCTTACACTGCTTGCGCCATTGCCAAACTGACCATCAAGAAGCAAGGCTTATATACTCTGCTACCTAACCCTAGTCGATCTTGGGAATCCATATCCATGGATTACATGTCGGGCCTTCCTTTTACTAAGCATGGAAATGACTATGTTTTCGTGGTCGTCGATAGATTCTCGAAGATGGCCATTATGGCAGCCTGCAAGAATAATATCACAGCAAAAGCCACTGCTAAACTCTTCTTTGATCAAGGGTCGATGCACTTTGGGATTCCACAGTCTATCATATCAGATTGGCACAACAGGTTCCTCAACACATTTTGGTCCAGCCTCTGGTCAATGCTGGACACCAAGCTCACCAAGTCCATAGCTTTCCATCCCCAAACTGTGGCCATACAGAGGTCATTAATAAGATGATTGTACAGATTCTGCGTATGTACAATTCAAATCATCCACGCACATGGGATGAGAGAATCCCCTATGTACAACACAGTTATAACCGAGCTCTCCACAGCTCAACCGGCCACAACCCCTTTTAGGTGGGCTTGGGATTTTAGCCACAATGTTCCATTGACGTAGCCATCCCATTTGTGACTACTCAGGCCGATTTGGCTCATGTCCAGTCTGAAGCTGACAAAGCGAACAACTTCATCAAGCACATTCAAAACGTCCTCCAACAGGTTCATGACATATTGGATAGAGCCAATGCAAAGTACAAGCAACAACATGATCAACATCAGGTGCCACACAACTTCTAGGTGGGTGACAAAGTGTGTGGCTACATTTGTAGAAGGAGCGTCTCACTAGACCCCACTACAAGCTTTGCCTGCTCCGATATGGGCCATACACCATCACCAAGGCTGTAGTGAACAATGACTTTGAGCTCAGTATTCCACCATTTTTTGGTCTGCACGCAATATTCAATGTGGATCACCTTCATCCCTACTTCCCACCTCTACTAGACACCTCTGACATTGCAGAACAACTCACTCCAACAGAGCTAAACCCAGATTGCATGGAACAGGCCACCAAAGATTGTATCATGGACATGAAAATCAAGAACACTCGCCAACAGAAGATCCAACTGTATTGGGTTTTCAAAGCTGGCCAACTCCTGCACCAAGGAAAATGGTTCACTAGTTTCCTCATCTCATGGAGGAAGTCAATGCAATGGGGACCATTGCTTCCTAAGGGGGGAGGAATGATCGAGGCGGATATTGGTGGCCACTTGCCTATTCCACTTGCGACCCCATCATTGTCTCTTTCAGTTTTTTAGTTTCAGCACAACTTACTATTTTTAGCAGTTTTTCGGGTCTTGAACTTTCAGAGCCGTTTTGAAGCCTTAAATGACGTTTTTTGGGAAAATGAGGAGCAACATGGGTCCATAGACCCATTTTTGTCACATCAAACGTTGTAATCCTCAAATAGATATTTCTAATGAGGTATGTTTCGCGTCAAACGAAGATCATATGCCAAAGTTACGTCCCCGAGAGGTTGAAACACCAATTTACCCAAACGAGGCCCATAGTTTTGGTGCTTCATCACCTAGGGTTAGGGTTTTGGATGTTTAGGGTTTTACATTGTTTCCAAATAATAAATAGGCCCTCGAGCCTCATTGTAACACAGTTCAGAGGCTTGTAGTCGCCACATCTCTTCTCAGAGATAAGCTACCAGTGCCCTAGCTAGTTTATTTCCATTCCATCTATAAGAAAATTTCAATTCTTTGATATTAATGAAATGAAGTGTTATTTCCGCTGCATCTTTGTATTTATGGTTATATGTGTATTCTGTTGTGTTCCTGCATAAATTTGGATGAACTCATTTCCATGCTTGGTTGTCGATGCTTTGTTTGCTTGTCTTGTATACCTGTCTCAGCTTGTGTATTCCCTTTTCATGTAACTCACTAAGTGTAATGTATGAAATTTATAAATTATTAAATATATTTATTTTTCATTGATTTATGATTATAATGTTATTGTTATGAAAAAATGTCATTGAAAAGAAAAATCAAATCTTATTCTTGCATTCCTTTTCACTTCCAATTACAAAACATGGATTCAATTTGTTTTCCATTGATATAAATTATCTTAAATTTATAATCTTTTAATATGATTTTTTTAATAATAATTAATAGATTCAATATTAGAGAATGAACGTTTCCACAGTCATAAACATAATGTTGAGAAATGATGGAGAACTGTGTATTTTTCTCGATGAGCCCGACATTTCGAGTGAACACTTCACCTATCTTCACATGCTTTGGCTTCTTGCCCATAAAGATGAGTGAACACTTCACCTATCTTCACATGTTTTGGCTTCTTGCCCATAAAGATAAGTGAAGGGTTCACTCAAAACATTGAACTCATTTACAATAGAAATATGTATTTACAAATTTTTTTTTAATAAAATGAATATTATTTTAACTAATTAAATAAAAAAAAAACATTATTGTTCATACACGTTATTACTAATATGATAACATTTTGAAAACGAAATAATTATGCCAAAAAGGGGGAGGTGGATGGAAATGCAGAAAAATATATTGGTTAAAGTCGTACTTAACCTTCCTTTAAAAAAAACAACGACCATAAAAATATTCACAACGTTCGTTTCGTTTTAAATCATAACTCATAAACCAACACCATCATTAAAAATCTTCTCCTTTTGCACTTAACGTAACCGCAGTGAATTTTAGGGCATACATTCACTTATTATTAAGTTATATTCCATGTTAAAATTTTCATTTTTCAAACGAGTTTTTTTTATCGAAATAAGAGCAAGGAATATTTATGCCTTTTAGTTTCACAGCAAAACACACCATACTGGGAAACAATAGTCGTGTTGCAATCATATTACTGTTAATTCTTTTGATTTTTCCATCGACTCTCTAATTTAATTTAAATATTTTATTGAAAGGTATGAAGTGATGAGTTTACTACTCTCATGTCAGGTAATCTAATTTTGAGAATAATATGTTACACGCCCATCGTAAGTTACATTCCCATCTACAGATCTGTATTGAAAAATATGTTATTTATTAAATTCTTACTTCTTCTTTTTTTTTTAAGTAATTTAGGGGTTATAAATTTTAAAAATTAAAAATTATTAATTTTTTTTTTATGAATTTGAATATTTATGAAACTTATTATTTAATGTTAGATTTAAGATTTTTGTGATTTATGATGTAGATAGAAATTTTTTTAGATTAATCACATTATTAAGAATTAAATGCAATGTTACATTTTAAGATAGAAATTTTAAATTCATTTGATGTTTAACTCTATATTTTAAAATAAAAATATTAAATTCATTTAATGTGTTCAAAATAATCTAACACTTTTTATCTACCAATTAATTATAATTTAAATTCATAATAAAATTCATTTTAATGTGTAATTTTTAATTTAACCATTATTGATTAAAAATTATATCTTTAAATTTTAATAAAAATAAATAAAACCATAAAATAATTCAACCACAGTTTAATTTAAACATTGTTTACTATAATGCATTGTATTATGATTAACTTAAGCTTTCTCAAATGCGCAAAAATCCTAAATTCACTTAACTATTGTAAGTACATTTTCCATAAAAATCATTAATTAATTTAGACATTGCTTAATAGAGTTGATGGTTAACTTTACACATTGTGAAATGCTTGAAAACCCTAAATTAATATTTTTATGGTAATATGCATATCTATTTGAACTTCTAGATGTTTAAGTTAGGAATACATATTAATGAAAAGAACAATATATTAGTTTTTTTTTTAAAGAAGGTTTAATATAATTTTTTTTTTTCATTTATAGAAATATGTAGAACGAATAATTATTTTCATTGAAATTTTGACACTAATATATTTTAAACAAATATTCAAAATAATAATATGACCATATTACAATATTGATTAATAAATTCAAGGGGTTTAAATTATAAACCCTTGTGATTAATATTATAAATTCGAGAGATTATAATATTATAAAATCAAGGTATTAATCACTTTAATAATATAATAATAATAATAATATATTAAACACAAGGGATTATATTATTAGTATTAGAAACTTAGGGGAATAATAAATCCAAGGGATTAATATTATAAATCCAAGAGATAAATGTGGTTATCTATGTTAGGGTTATAAAATTTATACATTAAAACATGTTAAATATGGTTGATTATTGTTGACATGGTCAACTATAGTCAACATGAGCTTCATAGTTAGCAAACATCAACGCGACTACCATGGTGAACGATACTTTGTCCAAGAAAAATGATCTATCTATAAATGACCTGTAGTGAAGAATAATGGATGACCATGGTTGACCATGAAGTCTTATAGTGGATGAATAGGGTTAACAATATTAATCCTTAGGTTTATAAACTTAGGGTATATAATAATAATATGAAAATCAAACATGGTCAACCATGGTCCAACGTCGCATTGTGACAAAAAATGTCTCACTATGAAAATCAACCATGGTCAGTCATGGTCAATCATAGGTTTATTAATTAATTAGTTTTATAATATTAATCAGTCCAATTTATTGATTTTTTTGGGTTAAAATATTATTAATTCACTGGCTTCATTTTAATCCATTATGTTCATAATATTAATTTCCTTGGTTTGTTAATCCATTGGATTTTTAATCCCTAGGGTTCATAATATAAATCCCTTGTCACGAAGATTGTCTCAATATGAAAATCAACCATGGTCAAGTACGTTCAACCATGGTCCAACTTCACATTGTGGAAAATATTGTCTCAATATGAAAATCAAACATGGTTCCATGGTCCAACGTTGCATTTTGACAAAGATTGCCTCAATATGAAAATCAACAATGGTCAACCATGGATAATCATGGTCAATGAAAGCCAACCATTGTCCAACATTGCATTATGACAAAGATTGTGTCCGTTGTTCCTATTTCCCATAGGTATTCCTTGGCTGCAAAAACTATGCCAGGAAACCGACTCAACCGGCTTTAGGTTCAAGCTGGCCCTGGAACTAGAGGGGGCTCCCTTGGTTGTTATGAGGCCTTTTTTAATGTTGTTCACTGTCACCAAACAACAACCTTTGAAGCACAATGGCTAGATTTATGGTTTTTAATTGGGGGTGGTTGGCTATCAATGACAATCCCTATTCATGAATAAATCACTCCTTCACAGAGTCCTTTCTCAAAGTGTCAGCTTCCATCCTAATAGAACAACTTGATTTGTATAATAATTTGACAGAAGAATGTAAGGGGATCCCAAATATTGGAGCAGCCAGACTGACTACTTAACCACTAGGGAGATGGACAAACAATAACAAGCTTCAAATAGGAACTTGATTAGACAAACAATTTGATATACTAATCTCTTTAAACAATTATAGTTTTCAGAAATTATGAAAACTATGTTTTCATAATAAACAAAATATGATCAAGTCTTTATAGAACCTTCTGTAATTTAGATTTCAAGAGGAATTTACAATAACAGATAGCGATGTAAATTAATCTCTTAATCCAATTACAACTTTACAATGAATCAGAAATGAAACTAAGATTCAATTAAATTTCCAATTGGGTAACTGTACATGAATTAAATCATATGAAGAAAATATATATGGAAATACTGGAAAAATGAACGAGAAACACAAATTATGTCAAAGCGAGAGCTAAAATACTTTAATTAGAATTTTTGGAGAAAAAAATTAGTAAGTTGAAAGGGTCTCATTCTCAAAATCCCACCCTTTCTTATTACAAATGATCAAATATATAGAAACTATAATAAAACACATATTTCATTAAATTTGGAATTAAATAGTGGATCTATAATTTCAAAATAGATAAAAAGCTCAATTTAATTGAGGTTCTTGTAATAAAAAATTTCCAATTTTAATGAAATAATTGATATAATCTAGCTGTTGCTAGCTTTTAGGAAAATAAAACAAAATATACTAAAAATAAAATCTAATTTATTATAAACTTCCTAGAAATAAAATCAAATAAACTAAATATAAGAAATTGATTGCAAATAATTTGGAAATGTTGGAGCTGCCGATGCCAAATTCTATTTCAATCTGAAATTATCCCTTTTGATATGCTAATATTTAAAAACTTTGAATGCTGAATACTCTGCCACTTGTGTCCTTCAAGTGTTTTTATATTTCCTGAAAATGTTGGTTGAATTCTTGACCCGCTGATCCTCCTCGTTTAAATATCGAGCTATTGATGTCGTTCCTTGAAGATCTATCAAATGTGTTTTAAACAAGGCAAGCTCTGCCACCTATCTGATATCTAGCCCTTTCTCATCCATTAAAATAGAAGAAGATGTCAAGGAATGGATCTTTTCATCTTAGTAAAACTTCAAAATGTTATTCCTTACAAGAAAACATGATAATATTGCATAGATACCACAGGATATTCTCCAAGCACACTTAACTTTGGATAACCAAGTACATAAAATTATTGGTCCTCAAAATGCAGCCCATCCTGCAGGTTGAGATTGAGTTATAGATCATGAAATTTGGCCATCAGATTTTGAACTGTATGAATCCTGCTTAAATAGATATATACACATTTTATATATAGAGGCATGGGGGGAAACATAGATTATAGCGCAACATTATTTATATAGTATTTGTATTAGCAGATTGGGACTTAAGTTGCGGTGACTGCCATCTTCATTTTGGCAGTGTACTGGTCGGGAGCACCGCAGATGAAGTAATTTATGCCCCTACTCAGAGTAATTTTATCACTACCATAAATGAGAGGATGAGACTCTGTCGTGCTACATATCCTGTACGCTCCATCGTTCACTACCACCAGGTTGTGCACTGATGGATTGTAATTAAACGCCAAGTGTCACAGGCCTTGAATATTTTCCCAACAGCCCATGACTTGCTCCGTAAATACCAGCACTAAATATTTTCCCATCGACGTAGGTATCTCCTTTAACAAGATGCACACATCGAAGAACACATAGGAGGAAGAGGAGCATACCTCCCACCACCACATTCTTGTTAACTACTCTGGCATTGCCTCCTCCCTGGGCGATTTTTGTTTTTTCTCAGAGACTCTCATCAAAACAAGATTAGATCTCTATTCTCTTCCCCTGAGATATGGATAATATGAGCAATTGGAGTGATGAAAGAGGGGAAAAGGGTATATATAATAATCCCAAAAAGGTCCTGCAATTCAGTGGGTTGGGTTTGTTGTGGCCTTTGGGCTTCTTCCCATCTTACACCCTCCTTCAATCTCTACAGGGACGCCTATGAGAACCACAACCTCTTTTATGAATGATTCAATTTCCTTAGAAAATAGGAAGTTTGGACTGACCATATTTGCTTCCAAATAGCATCTGGGAGATGATTTTGAGAAACACAAAATCACGTATGCTTTTGAAACAACGATTTCTCCTCTCTGATACGAGGAGAAAATATTTTCCACCATGGCTAGGAATTCTTGTGTCTAGACATGCGCCTGGGATTTATTCTGGCAGGAGAGAACAAATGTGTAGCATATTAGATATGATCCCAATTATTTCCATTATACAAAAATTAGAAAAAAAATAAAATAAAAAATAAAGAACCATTCCCAAACCAAGCCAAGAAAAGGTCGGCTTCCTGAACCTACTGATCGTAGAGCTGGGCAATCGAGGATGAGCTGAAAAATCAAGCACAATCTCCAAAATCTGCAGTCGAATTTACTGTTTGGAAAACCTTTTGTTTGCTGTGCTGTCATTGAAAACCATGAACAGATTTTCAGACGAGGTCTTCAATGGTTTCTAGTTTCGCACCTGGAGGTGCGAATTATTTTAAATGATGCCACGTGCCCCAAAAGTAGTTTCGACAAAATAAGATTTCGGACCCCCTCCTCAACAAAGTGTCGAAAAACTCGAGGGGGTCGGCAATCAATGGAGACTGTCCTTCTGCTTTTGACAATATTAGCCATTCAAAACTGCCCGAATGTTAGTCCCTTCAATGAATTTGACTTCAGCTTTAAAATTTTATTAATTTTATAATATAATTTTAATTTAAATCAAATATTTTCATAAAAATGTATAATTATATTTTTATAAAAATAACATTTTAAAATAAAAATTATTATATAAAATGAATGAACCATTTGACAGCATAAAAAATTATCTCTCGACATTTTAAGCTTAATAGGAAATTGGCAAATTTTCACTGAAAATTAAAAAAAATTTAGGCGTGCCAAAATATGTTACAACATCAGCTCAAATGGGGACTGCTTCCCCCTGTGGGATGCAGAGACAAGAAAATCAGTTTCCTTTAGCGTTGGGCATGGATTCATACTGCAAGCCTGATCATCAACCATCATCTGCCATAACCAACTTTCCTGGATCAACCCTATCATTTGAATAGCCTACTAGTGCAGACTCCAACCTGCAACTGTGAAATGCAAGCATATGCCAGCACTAATCCAGATATTATTTCATACTGAAAACTAATAAATTCTATACTGAAAATATAATTTGATCTATCACACCATTCATAAACAGTAAACACGCTAATCTACTGCATACTAAAACTCTAAATATCTATTCAATCCCCACACTTTTATCTAACTGAACTGGAAACATTACACTGTTAGGTGTAATTTGTTTTCCAATGTAACCAAGTGCAGAGTGGATTTATTGACAAACCACATTGCCATTAGCTGAAAATCTGAAGAATATATACAATATGAACATAAAATCACATGGAAAACTTATACTCATAGGTGTACTTTAAAAGCTGCATCCTCTGCTGAAATTCAAAATTTCTGATCATGGCTGAGGGGAGAAAACATATACTATTGATTTCAAGTATCAACAAACCTTGCATAGTAGTAAATGCAGCTAAAATTTCAAAACAGAAGGATCGATTTCCCAGTGGAATCTCCATCTGTCAATGTGGAGTCGCCAGGTGAAAATAATGCAACCAATAGTAGTGCCTATTCCTTATTCACCGAAAAGAAATAGATCTAAACTTTATCGTACTCCGGGGAAAATATATTTGTTAGTTTGCTCCCCGAAAATGGTGACAAATGTTTTTCCTATTTCTCATACGCAGTCCTTGGCTGCGAAAACTACGCCAAGAAACCAACTCAACTGAATTTAGGTTCAAGCTGGTCCTTGAACAAGAGGGGGCTCCCTCGATTGTTACGAGGCCTTCTTTAACATTTTTCATTTTCACCGAGCAACAACCTTTGAAGCACAATGGCCAGATTTATGGTTTCTAATTGGGGGTGGTTGGCTATGAATGACAATCCCTATTCATGAATAAATCCCTCCTTCACAGAGTTCTTTCTCAAAGTGTCAGTTTCTAGCCTGACAAAACGACTTGATTTGTATAAGAATTTGAAAAAAGAATGTAAGGAGATCCCTAATAATGGAGCATCCAGATTGACTACTTAATCACTAGGGAGATGGAAAAACAATAACCAACTTCAAAGAGGAGCTTGATCAGACAAACAGTCTGATATACTAATCTCTTTAAACAATTATAATTTTCAGAAATTATGAAAACTATGTTTTCATGATAAACAAAATATGATCAAGTCATTACAAAAACCTTGTGCAATTTAGATTTCAAGAGGAATTTACAATAACGGATAGCCCTGTAAATTAATCTCTTAATCCAATTACAACTTCACTACGAATCTTAAATGAAACTAAGATTCAATTAAATTTCCAATTGGGTAATTGTACGTGAATTAAATCATATGAAGAAAATAGATATGGAAATACTGGACAAAGACAGAACTAAAATACTTTAATTAGAATTTATGGAGAAAATTTTTAGTAAGTTGAAAAGGTCTTGGCCTCAAAAGCCCACCCTAAGCTTATTACAAATGATCAAATATATAGAAATTATAATAAGCTAGTTGTTGCTAGCTTTTAGGAAAATAAAACAAAATATACTAAAAATAAAATCTAATTTATTACAAACTTCCTAGAAATAAAATAAAATAAACTAAATATAAGAAATTGATTGCAAAGAATTTCGAAATACTAGCGCTGCTGATGCCAAATGCTCTTTAAATATGAAATTATCCGTTTTTATATGCTAATCTTTTGCCTGAAGATATTGATTTAAAACTTTGAATGTTGAATACTCTACCACCCGTGTCCTTCAAGTGTTTTTATATTTCTTGGAAATGCTGGTTGAATTCTTGACTTGTTGATTCTCCTCCTTTAAATCTAGAGCTATTGATGTCGTTCCCTGAAGATCTGTTAAATGTGTTTTAAACAAGGCAAGCTCTGTTACCTATATGATATCTGTCCCTTTCTCATCCATTAAAATACAAGCATACGTCTAGGAATGGATCTTTGCATCTTAGTAAAACTTCACAATGTTATGCCTTACGAGAAAACATGATAATCTTGCATAAATACCATGGGATTTTCTCCAAGCACACTTAACTTTGGATAACCAAGTACCTAAATTTCTTGGTCCTCAAAATCCAGCCCATCCTGTAGGTTGAGATTGAGTTATAGATCGTGAACTTCGACCATCATATTTTGAATAGTATGAATCCTGCTTAAATAGAGATATACACATTTTATATATAGAAGCATAGGAGGAAACACGAATTATAGCAAAACATTATTTCTGTAGTATGTGTATCAGAAGATTGGGACTTAAGTTGTGGTGACTGCCATCTTCATTTCGATAGTGAAGTGGCTGGGAGCACCGTAGATGAAGTAATTTACGCCCCTACTCTAAGTAATTTTATGACTACCAGAAGTGAGAGGATGAGACACTGCCGTGCTACAACTCTTGTATGCTCCACCGTTCACTACCACCAATTTGTGCACTGATGGCTTGTAATTAAATGCCAAGTGTCACCGGCCCTGAATATTTTCCCAACATCCCATGACTTGCTCTGCAAATACCAGCCCTAAATCTTTTCCCAACGACGTAGGCAACCCCTTCAACAAGATGCACACATCGAATAACACAGAGGAGGAAGAGGAGCATACCTCCCACCGCCACATTCTTGTTAACTACTCTAGCATTGCCTCCTCCCTAGGCGATTTTTGTTTTTTTCTCAGAGACTCTCATAAAAAAAAAATAGATCTCTATTCTCTTCCCTTGAGATATTTAGAATATGAGCAATTCGATTGATGAAAGAGGGGAAAAGGGTTTATATAAGAATCCAAAAAAGGTCGTGCAGTTCAGTGGGTTGGGTTTGTTGCAGCCTTTGGGCTTCTTCCCATCTTATACCTGCCTTCAATCTCTGCAAGGACACCTATGAGAACCACAACCTATTTTATGAATGATTCAATTTCCTTAGCAAATGCGAAGTTTGGACTGACCATATTTTCTTGCAAATAGAATCTGGGAGATGATTTTGAGAAACACAAAATTACATACGCTTCTAAAATGATGTTTTAGCCTCTTTGAGACGTGGATAAAATATTGTCCACCATGGCCAGGAATTCTTGTGTCCGGATATGCGCCTGGGCTTTATTCTGGTGAGAGAGAAGAGATGTGTAGCGTATTAGAGCTGATCCCAATTCTATCCATTATAATAGAATAAGAAAAAAAAAAACATTCCCAAAACAAGCCAAGAAAAGTTCGGCTTCCTGATCCTACTGATCATAGTCCTGGGTAATCCAGGACGAGCTGAAAATTTGAGCAAAATCTCCAAAATCTATAGTCGAAATTACTATCTAGAAAACCTTTTGTTTGTTGCACTGTGATTGAAAACCATGAACAGATTTTCAGAGGGGGTCTTCAATGGTTTCTGGTTTTGCGCCTGGGGGTGCGAATTATTTTAAGTGATGCCACTTGCCCAAAAAGTAGTTTTGACAAAATAAAATTTCGAACCCCCTCCTCAACAAAATGTCGAAAATATGGGCCAGGGGGGGGGTCTGAAATCAATGGAGATTGTCCTTTTGCTTTTGACAATATTAGTCGTTCAAAACTGCCTGAACGTTAGTCCCTTCAATGACTTTGACTTAAGCTTTAAAATTTTATTTATTTTATAATATAATTTTAATTTAAAACAAATATTTTCATAAAAATATATAATTATATTTTTACAAGAATAAAATTTTTAAATCAAAAATAATATATAAAATGAATGAACCATCCAACAGCATAGAAAATTATCTCTCGACATTTTAATCTTAGTAGGAAATTGACAATTTTTCACTGAAAATCAAAACAAATTTAGGCATGCCAAAATATGTTACAACAGTGTCATGGTCCAATGTCGCATTGTGACAACCATGGTCATCCATATTCAACCATGGTCCAACGTCGAATTGTGACAAAGATTGTCTCAATATGAAAATCAACCATGGTTAACCATGGTACAAAGTTGCATTGTGACAAAGATTCTCTCAATATGAAAATAAATCCTGGTCAACCATGCTCTAACGTCGCATTGTGAAAAATATTTCCTCAATATGGAAGTCAATTATCATTAACCATGTTTGTTTTAGGGTTTATAATATTTATATTAGGGTTTATATACCTTAGGTTTACAATATTAATCCATTGGGTTTTAAATATTAATCCCTTGGGTTTATAATATGAATCCATTTTGTTTATTAATATAAGGGTTCATCTTCATAGGGTATAATATTATTGATAATGTTTATAATATTAATCTAGGTTTTAATATAAATCCATTTGGTTTATAATATAAATTCAATGGATTTATCAATCCCTTGGATTTATTAATCGCATTGTCACAAAGATTGTCTCAATATGAAAATCAGTCATGGTCAACCATGGTTCAACGTCGCATTATGAAAAGGATTGTCTCAAGGATAATGGTATAAGGTAATAAATAATTTTTCCTAATTTCTTACTCTAAATTTTATCAACTTTGAAATGTTTTGTAACTTAATTTTTTACTTCAAGATAAAATAACCAAGTATTGAATCATGTAGCCTCCTACAGAGGAGGTGGGGATAGTGGTATAACAAGAGTACACTGAGTTTTTGTTTTAATATGCCTAAGGTTATGTATACCATTCAAAATTATCTCAAACTTTTCATTTAGAGGTGGAGCCCTTAATTTAAAAATAGAAATCTTAGATTCATTTGATGTGTAGTTCAAAATTATCTAACACTTTTCATCTACCAATTAAATATTATTTATAAACCCTAAGGTTTATAATATTTTAATGTGGTTTTTAAGGTTTATAATATTTATCTTAGGGTTTATATAACTTGGGTTTAGGCTTGTATCAATATGAAAATCAACCATGGTCAACCATGTTCCAACCTTGCATTGTGAAATATTGTCTCAATATGAAATCAACCATGAAAAACCATGGTTAATAACCATGCTCACATTGTGACAAAGATTGTCTCTTGGTCTAACTTCACATTCTCACAACCGTGGTCAACCATGGTCCAACGTCACACTGTGATAAATATTGTCTCAATATGAAAATCAATCATGGTCAATCATTGTCCAACATCGCATTGTAACAAAGGTTGTCTCAATATGAAAATTAATCATGGTCAACCATATTCTAGTGTGACATTGTGACAAAGAATGTGTCTATATGAAAATCAACAGTGGTCAACCATGGTCAACCATGTTTATTTTAGGTTTTATAATATTTATCTTAGGGTTTGTATAGTTTGTCTTTATAATATTTATTAATTGGGTTTAATATTATTCCCTTGGGTTTTTAGTATTAATCCCTTGGGTTTATTGTAAATCCCTTGGGTTTATTTTCCTAGGGAATAATATTATTTATAGGGTTTATAATATAAATCCTTCGGTTTAATATAAATCACTTGGGTTTATAATCATGGTCAACTATGGTCCAACATCACATTGTGTCAAAGGTTTTCTCAATATAAAAATCAGCCACGATCCATCGTCGTAATGTGACAAATATCGTATTGATATGAAAATCAATCATGATCAAGTGTGGTCCAATGTCACTTTGCGACAAAGATGGTCACAATATTAAAATGAATCTTGGTCAACCATAGTCAACCATGTTTATTTTAGAGTTTATAATATTTATCCTATGGTTTATATACTTGCATTTATAATATTAATCCCTTGGGCTTATAATAACTTGGGGTTTTAGAATTAATCCCTTTAGTTTATTGTTTTCTTTCATTTATAATATCAATCCCTTGGGTTTATTAATCTAAGGGTTGATATTCCTAGGGTACAATACTATTCACAGGGTTTATAATATTAACGCTAGGACTTAATATAAATCCATTGGGTTTACAATCATGGTCAAACATGGTCAACGATGGTCCGATGTCACATTTTTCCAAAGATTGTCTCAATATGAAGATAAATCATGGTCAAACATGGTCTAATGTCACATTGTGACAATGATAGTCTCGATATGAAATTCAACCCTGGTAAACCATGTTCCAATATCACACTATGACAAAGATTATCTCAATATGAAAATCAACCATGGTCAACCATGGTCAATAGCCATGGTCACATTGTGACAAATATTATCTCTTGGTCCAATGTGGCAATGTGAAAAAGATTGTCTCAATATGAAAATCAACCATGGTCAACCATTGTCCAACTTAACATTGTGACAAAGGTTGTCTCAATATTAAAATCAATCATGGTTAACCATAGTCCAATGTCGCATTGTGATAAGTAATTTCTATATGAAAAACAACCGTGGTTAACCATGGCCAAATGTTTTTCTTTTAGGCTTTCTAATATTTATCTGAGGGTTTATAACGCTTGGGTTTATAATATTTATTACTTGGGTTTAATATTATTCTCTTGGGTTATAACCTCTTGGGTTTTTAGTATTAATACCTCGATTTTATTTTTCCCTTGTTTTCATAATATTATAAATCAACCATGGTCAATCATGGTCAACCATGGTCCAATATCAATCATGGGTTTACTAATTGCTTGGGTTTATAAGATTAATCAGTTAGGTTTATTGATATGTTGGGTTTATAATATTATTAATTCATTGGGTTCATTTTAACCCATTGGGTTTATAATATTAATTCATTGGGTTTGTTAATCCCTTGTGTTTTTAATCCCTAGAATTAATCTCTTCACTTTATTTTTCCTGTGCATTTATATTCTCCAATCTTAAAATTACTCATTTATTTACTTTCTGTGTATAATCATCAATCCTTTTATTTTATTTTCATACATGTTTTATAATAATAATCACTAGCAATTTATTAATCAGAAGTTTCACTTCATAGGAATTAATACTATTGTAGGGATTTATAATATTAATCTAGATTTAATATAATCCTTGGGTTTACAATCATAATCACTTCATCTGAATAATAGCGAGTCTAAAATATCTTTATTATTTTCGATGCACAATATGAAAATCAATCATGGCCAACCATGGTCCAATGTCACATTGTGACAATGATTGTCTCGATATGAAAATCAGCCATGGTCAACCATGTTCCAACATTGCATTATGACAATGATTGTCTCGATATGAAAATCAACCATGGTCAACCATGTTCCAACATCACATTGCGACAAGGATTGTCTCAATATGAAAATCAACCATGGTAAACCATGGCCACATTGTGACAAATATTGTCTCTTGGTCCAACGTTACATTCTGAAAACCATGGTCTAACGTCATAGTGTGACAAAGGTTGTCTCAATATGAAAAAGAAACAATGGTAAATCATGGTCAACCATTGTCCAATGTTGCATTGTGATAAATATTTTCTCAATATGAAAATCAATCATGGTCAACCATAGTCCTACGTCACATTGTGACAAAGATTCTCTATATGAATATCAACCATGGTTAACCATGATCAACTATATTTATTTTAGGGTTTATAATATTTATATTAGGGTCTATATAGCTTGGGTTTATAATATTTATCTTAGGGTTATACACCTTGGGTTTATAATATTAATCCCTTGGGTTTATAATTATTCCCTTGGGTTAATAATACCTTGAAGTTTTAGAATTAATCCCTTAGGTTTATAATATCAATCTCTTTCATTTCTCAATATAAGGGTTCATATTCCTAGGGTATATTATTATTCATAAGGTTTATAATATTAGTCATAGGGTTTAATATAAATCCCTTAGGTTTATAATCATGGTCAACAATGCAAAACCATGGTCTAATGTCACATTGTGACAAATATTTTCTCAATATGAAAATCAACCATGGTCAACCATGTTTATTTTAGGGTTTATAGTATTTATCTTAGGGTTTATATACATAGGGTTTATAATATTAATTCCTTAGCTTTGTTAATCCCTTGGGCTTTTAATCCCTAGAATTAATCCCTTAAGTTTATTTTCCTATGTGTTTATAATATCAATCCCTTAGGTTTATTAATCTTAGGGTTCATATTCCTAGGGTACAATACTAATTATAGGGTTTATAATATTAATCCTAGGGTTTAATATAAATCCATTGGGTTTACATTCATGATCAACCATGGTCAACGATGGTCCAATGTCACATTTTTCCAAATATTGTCTCAATATGAAATTCAGTCATGGTCAACCATCGTCTAATGTCGCATTATGACAACGATTCTCTCAATATGAAAATCAACCATGGTCAACAATGTTCCAACATCACATTGCGACAAATATTTTCTCAATATGAAAAGCAGCCATTGTCAATAGCCATGGTTACATTGTGAAAAAGATTATCTCTTGGTCCAACGTTGCAGTGTGAAAAAGATGGTCTCAATGTGAAAAAACAACCATGGTTAGCCATTATCCAATGTTGCATTATGACAAAGCTTGTCTCAATATGAAAATCAATCATGGTCAACTATTGTACAATGTCGCATTGTGACAAACATTGTCTATATGAAAATCAATAATGGTTAACAATGTTTATTTTAGGGTTTATAATATTTATCTTATGGTTTGTATAGCTTGGGTTTATAATATTTATCTTAGGGTTTATACACCTTGGGTTTATAATATTAATCCCTTGGGTTTATTATTATTCCCTTAGGTTAATAATACCTTGAGATTTTAGAATTAATCCCTTAGGTTTATAATATCAATCCCTTGTGTTTATTAATGTAAGGGTTCATATTCCTAGGGTATAATATTATTCATAAGGTTTATAAAATTAATCATATGGTTTAATATAAATCCCTTGGGTTTATGATCATGGTCAACTGTAATATTCCTAATTTAGCTTCAGCTAATAGGAATATTAATTTTTCTTTTGAAATCTAGATGCATGAATAATTGAGCAAGGAGGCTCCTAATTTGCTCAAGTATGAATAAAATTCCTTCCTAATGTGAAAGGGGATCATGTAATAACTAGTTCAAGCATCCACATGTGTGAACAAGGTCTAAAATATGTGGACAAGGTCAAGTTTGACCAAGTCAATGTGATTTATTTTCAAAGAAGTGGATTCTAAATAAAACCAGCTCATTGTGAATAGAGATCAATCCAGCTAGATAAAATGAAGGCACCTTGAGTGTGAAAAGGGACATGGCATGAAGAATCAGTCAAGGTTGACTAAGTCAACAGAGATGTCTAGATACATTGCACCATCTTGATGGACAACACAGTTTTTGCGGAGGAGACTTTGCATGGAACCAACCTCATAGTGGGTGGGACCCTTGGTGAGAGAGCTCATCAATTATATAATGAAGGAGATGGAAAGCATATGGACATATTGGAGATTATATTTTCATGTGGTCTGCTTAGAATTCGTGCATACTTGGCTGTTTAGCTAAGTTGCTGCACTGCTTAGTGCAAGGGTTTGCTCGAGTGTGGATTCCCTACTCTTTCTTAGAGATCTTGTCTAAGAAATCTAAGAGGAGGTTTCTAATCTGAATTTTCCACTACCTGGTGTTGGGCCAAGCATCTACCTTCAGCAAAAATGTAGTCCCTTAAGAAAACTGCGTTATTTCTTAAGGTGTGCAGTGGAAGGGGTTAAAACCCCATTTTGAGGAGCTATTTTCCCAAGAGGAGGATAAACCTTTCTTTGGGAAAGCTAGGAGAAGCATCTACAACCATTCCTTTGTTTGCTCAGCCATTTTTATGCAGAGCTTCAGCTACATAGCGTGATTCAACCACAGATCTGCAACAGTTCTTTCATGTGTATCATTTCTGTCAAGAAACTCTTGCCAAGTCTTCTTAGATCTATATAAAAGAGATTGGATCTTTGTTTTTGTACCTCATTGAGTATTCTAATAATATTATCATATATCTTTCTCTATTTTCTAAGTTAACCTCTATTTAGACTGCACAATCTCTTATGCAGCAGCTCCGGCATTTTGCAGTCTTGGGGTTTTGGCAATTTCTAGCTGTCTTGAGCATGGGAGGCATGTTTAACTAGGCTAAAGGCATTTGTTTCTGAATCTCTTTTGCATGCATGTCCTATATTGTTCATTATAAGGGACACAACCATTATTTTCCACTGTTATAACTCAATATTCATAAAATAACATTTTTGAGGCAAAAACAACTGCTTGTCCCTACTTGGTGAAATGTATAAAGGCATAGTTTGTTGCTGTGATTGTTATTATGATGGTTATGGGTTCAAACACACTACATGAGTTGATTACTTGTTGTTCTCCAACTTTGGAATACCTTAAGGTATTCTTATTGTTGTAGAAAATTCCAGATTTGGAATATTACATCAACCATGCACAACCATTGTCCAATGTCACGTTGTGACAATGATTGTCTCATTATGAAAATCAACCATGATAAAATATCTCATTTTGACAAATTTTGTGACAATATAAAAATCAAACATGGTAAAACATGGTCAACCATGTTTATTTTAAGGTTTATAGTATTTATCCGAGGGTATATATATATATATATGGTTTATAATATTAATCCCTCAGATTTGTCCCATGGGTTTAATATTACTCCTTTGGGTGTATAATCCCTTTTGTTTATTATTCCCTTGGGTTTATAAATTAATCCATTAGGTTTATTAATCTAAGGATTCATTTTCCTAGAGTGTAATATTATTCATAGAGTTTATAATATAAATCCTTGGATTTATAATACAAATAAAAATAATATTTATATTAATAAAATAATATTAATTAGATAATATTAATTATTTATTAATTAATTATGAATTAATTAATTATTAATATAAATGAATAATATTAACACTATTGAATGAATATTAACAATGTTTATAATGCATATATTAACAATATTTATATTAATTACAATATTTATATTAATTACATTATTTATATTAATATTTAATTAATGATATGTATATTTCAAATAAATTTTTCTGGGAAATCACATCATAAAACATACAGTCGATGTGTTTCAAACTACCAAGTATAATTCATCATCAAGAGAATGATGATGATTGATTTGATCAATTACAGATATATTATGCAGAAATGGAAATGGTAAAAAACCCAAAGATAATAAGAAATTAATAAAAATAATAAAATAGGCTTCAAGAATCTAATATTAGTAATTACAAATTTTACCTATTTCAACTATCAAATCAAATAATATTAATTACAATTTTAAATTTAGAAATAAACTTAGAAAACTAAATGAAAATAAATCGAAAATCAAAATAAAAACAAAATTAATAAAAATAAATAGTAATAAAATTATAAATTAAATCTTTTATATATATATATACCAAACAAAACTAATGAAGAACAAGTCAACCAAATAAAAATTAATACTAATAATAATCAAACAACAAAATGAAATTGTAATATTAATAATTCCAATCTCTAATCTATTATAACTATAACTCTATGTTTTATGATGTGATTTTCTTGAAAAAAATATTTAAATTATGGATTTAGATCACAAAAAAGTTACTCTCAAATATTTATATTATTTAATAAATTAATTAATAATATTATTATTTAATAAATTAATTACTAATAATATAATATTATTAAATTTAATTAATAATAAAAATAATAATATTAATTAATAATAATACTAATATTATATATCAAAATATATATATATATATATATATATATATATATATATATTTTTTTTTTTTTCGGTAAAAATCACACTCAAATAGATTTAATACTTATGAATCACAAAAACCAAATTCCAAATATTAATAATAATTGTATAATTAATCTCTATATATGATTGTTAATATAATTGTGTTAGTGTAAAATCAACTATATAGCTATAAAGCCATCGCTATAGCGAGTAGTAAGATGAAGAGGAAGCCAGGAAAGGCAATATGATCGAAGGAGGAGACGGGAAAAATGCATGATAGCAAGTTTGCAACCACCGCGTTTTTTTCTTACTGAAAAAAAGAAGTTTGCAACCACCGCCGCCTTCCTTTCTTGTTGACTTTCAGTTGGCTAACAGCTGAGATATGGGGAGTGCCGGGGCAGCCACACGAGGAGATGCGGACAGGCTTTAGAAAAAAACTCCATTGCGATGGCCGGTACTAAGTACCTCATTTCACGAGGCCTCAAGTTTCAAATTGTTCTGGTTCAATTCAATTGTTAACGAGTCCATGAGTTCAATTCAATTATTGAGTCCATTGTTGTACGTTACTTATTTTTCGCTACGGATTGACAATGCGGTACCACCTCGACTTTTTTACTACCTGTGAGATTCAAATGTAATTTTAACAATTAAATTGTTAATTTTATTTTATAGTTTATTTTAATGATTTAAATATTTATTAATTATTAATAAAAAATGTAATTGTAGTCAATAATAATTTATATAATAATCTTGTTTTGACAATGAACTATATGGGATGGTTTGAAACGTTTTGAACAAAACATTTTTTTATGTGATTTCTGTCAAAAGATTTTTCTAAAATTCATATTATTCTTTATTTTATTGTTACAAGACATTGACCACATTTATGCATATTTAGAATATATGATTTTAATAAAAGTAAGCATAAATTCAAATGGAATAAAAGAGAATATTTATCCAGAGCAATACAAAGTAAAGAATGGAAATACAATCATTTTTGTTTTTATTGTCTCATGTAATATTTTGAATGAATATGGTAAGTCACACATTTTAATTAATCAACCTTTAAAAACACATATAAGTAGGCCATGGGTCTTGACTTTGAAACTACTATTTGAAATGAAATTTATGTATAGCAAGTTGTTTCATTTATACTTTAGTATAAAACACTTACATGTTAAACTCTATTTTTTTATACTAGGAATTTTTATAAGACTTGATTGAATAAGAATGATAACATTATGTATATATACACATGTCAAGTTGTTATATCATATTTATGTTTCAAATATAAAATTTGTCTCGAGTTGTTTACAATCAAGAATGGATGTTATTTTAATGTTTTGAATGTGTTTATGTATATTTTTCAATTTTTTAAAATTTGAGACATACACATTTTTTACCTTTTTTCCAATAAAAAATAAATAAATCATATCTTTATTCAAGGTGAAATAAGATACAATCTACACATGTTAAGGCACCTAAAAAGAGAATGTGGACCTCCTTGATAGAGGGTCATTTTTTTTCATTAAAGTCAACCATTATGGCTCAAAATTTTACTAGTCCTAACATGGATCATTACAAATTTATTTGAAAACTACTAAATAAAATCTTCATTCATCTATTGGAGAATATCTTCTTACAAACATAACATTTTCATTGCTTCTATCAACTATCTAGAGAAGATTCAGAAAAGGGTACCAATAATTTAACATAAGGTCCTCATGGAATTCCTTTAATTCATAAACTTTCTCTTCGAGCTAGAATCCTTCCTTAGAGAACATTTTTGCCTCTTGGTTCTATTACTTATAAATGTGAGCAAAGGTAATCTAGTGGAATAGAGAATCCATCGTTTTTAATTTCTTTGCCAAATGAATTAAATTGTTGTTTACCACTCAAACCCCCTTAAACATCCATTGTGACAAGAAGAAGAGAATCTCCTAGAAGATACAATGATCAAATATGTAAATTGTGAAAATTTCAATAAATAAAAAAAGGGTTTCATCTCTCCCATAGTATTGGTTCCTTGACCAAAATTTTCTCAAAAATTAAAGACATGAATGTTAGAGACATAGAGTGAGATTCCCAACCCTATAAATGCACCTTCCCAGTTTCATGCACCATCGAAGAAGGCATGAGCTTGGTTTTTGTCTATAATTACTTAATTGGGAATTCATTTATTTTGCAATATTTCTCTCTAACTAAAAACATCGATCATAACCTGTATTTAAGCCATCATTTGATGGGCAGGAAATAATATATCCTCGAAGATTGTCAAGTTCATTGTCATCCATTACCCCCGAGAAGCAATGAATGGAAGGTTTCACCATCTCATTAATGCCCTAACTCTAAACCATTTATGAAAACCTTCCTCTATTGTGCCTCCATTCTAGAGATATTTAGTCCCTCCGCTTTATTTCAAATCTTTCTAAACATTGAATATGTATGGAAAATTTTGGAATATATCTTCATTAGATTCAAAATTATCAAAACATAAAGGGAAAACTCCCAGAGAGTCCTTAATTAATTGCTACAAACACATTTCCATTGAATACTAACCACATCAATAATTTTTCTTTCAAAAGAGCTATAACCTTCCGTATAATTTGTAACCACCATTTTATCTCCCTACCACCTACCTCAATAGCTACTCAGTATCCAAGTTTTTCTATATTACACATCCCCCCCCCCCACATTCCTCATTCATGACCCATACCAAGGTATATTGATTGAATCACAATCAAATGTAGGTGTTGGAGACTTTTATTTTCTTGTTAAGAACATTATATATCCACTTAGCATAAATTATCAACCAAAGTAAGTTTTCTCATTTCAAGGCTATTGTGCACAATATGTGCAAGAAATAATCATTAATTGACATTAAATATTTCCTAAAAAACAATCTACTATTATTCCATCCTCAATAAGAACACAACCCTCAATCAAATCTTGGTGCTTACAACAAAATTTTTCACACTTGCAAGAATTAAAATCACACTTCACTCAATTATGGAATTAAAGCTTCACTATCTAAAATTCCACTTATGTGAAAAGGAAACATGTTGCACTCAGTTCAGGAAATGTAAATCACACTTGTAGGAAAATAACAACATCCAATCCCTCTTTAGTAGAAAGAAAATCATACTCGATCTCTTAACACAACTAAATTCTCACTTAAATTAAGTATTTCATCAACTCAATCAAACATAAATCATTTATCAATCCCAGGTAACATAAGCAATCAAGAAAAGTAAGATGTTACTATTGTAACTTCATTAATCATATTGGGATGGAAATAAATAGAGAACAACATAACCAAATGTATCAACTACTTGTAATAACACTACTTAACAACCATCGCTAACATGATTTAAGTAACAACAAACAATAATCATTAATATGTAGCAACAACTTAGTCAAGAATCTGTAATAGCAAAAGGCCATAATAATCTATAAAAAACATAAAATAATAACAATAACGATACTACTCATTAAAAAAATATAGTGGCTATAGTTGATTTACATAAACCTTTATTCAAGAACTCCTTGCAAGTGTCATGCGTAACAACGATATGATAATCACAGAAAGGTTCAATAAAAATAATTGATTTCAATCCTAGGAATCTAACTCAAAAACTAAAGACACAAACAAATATGCTATTTTTTACAGTCACAACAATCCATGCTAAAGAGAAGGATCGTTCTTCCTTAGTATGGAGTTCAAGGAAAACTCACAGCTTACATATTATGCACTAATTCATGAAATGAACCATGAACTTGTTGAATCTTTCATTTGCTAAAAAGGTACAAATGCACAATTTTAGAGAAAATAATGCGAGTCAACCAACCTCAAGTAAGGGGTTACCCTTCTTATACATTTCCCTCTACATCCAATTTTGGAAATAGATCAAAACAAGGATGACTTTGAGAATCTTTTGATTCTCAAATTACTCGAATACAGTCAACTAAGGGTTTTTTTTTTAATGATTAATTACAAATAAAGTTACTACTAAAGAAACCATCGATCATCAAATAAATAGGAAGCTGAGGAATCATAACTATTGTGGCCAAATTGTTCGGAGAATCAGGTCCCTACTGATACAATGATATGTGTTGACTGTATTAAGTGACAATGCACATATCCGAAAGTAGAGGTGAATATTTAGCAGTAATAACATGCCAAAATAACAACATATAGGTTTATTTAAGTAACAACAAAGCAATATATCAGAGTAATAACACCATAAAAACCTAGAATAACAACATTTCGAAGAAGGTGGAGTAACAACATTTCTTAATCAAGAGTAACAAAGCCCTAAAAATGATTGAGTAACAACATCCTGGGCTAGCCAAATCATCCTGTAGTATGGAAATAAAAGGTTCAATAATAACAATTTATTTCAATCCCAGGAATCTAACTCATAAACTAAAGAACAGACAACTATGCTATTTTGTACAGTCACAACAATCCATGCTAAAGAAAAGGATTATTCCTCCTTAGCAAGGAGTTCGAGGAAAACTCACAACTTACACATTATGCACTAATTCATGAAATGAATCACTAACTTGTTGAATCTTTCATTAGTGTTGAAAAATTACACATGCACAATTTTAGATAAAATAATTTGAGCCAGCCAACCTTAGGGAAGGGGTTCCCCTTCTTATAGGTTTCCCTCTACATCCAATTTTGGAAATAGATCAAAACAGGGACAACTTTGAGAATATTTTGATTCTCAAATTGCTTGAATAAAGTTAGCTAAGGGTTTTTTGATGATTAATTACAAATAAAGTTGCTACTAAAGCAACCATCGATAATCAAACAACTAGGAATCTGAGGAATCATAACTATCGTGGCCAAATTGGCCAAATTTTTAGGAGAATCAGATCCCTACTGACACAATCATCCGTGTTGAATGTATTAGGTGAAAATGCACATATTTGAAAGTAGAGGTGAAGATTTAGAAGTAACAACATGCCAAAATAACAACATCTAGGTTTATTGAAGTAACAACAAAGCAAGATCTTAGAGTAATAACATCATGACAACCTAGAATAACAACATTCTGAAGAAGGTGGAGTAACAACATTTGTCAATAAAGAGTATAAATACCCTAAAAATGATTGAGTAACAACATCATGGGCTAGCCAGATCATCCTGTAAATATTTCCTCAACATATTATCAGTAATAACACCCAAAAAAACTATTCCCATTTCAAATGCAAGTAAAACTTACTGGATTGGAGTGACATAGAGATTTGGAATACCCAAATAAAATTATGGAATATTAGATATAAAGAAATGGCTGTTAAGGGTGAGAATAAGAAAAAAAATGAGGAAAATGATGATACATATAATCTAATTTTCGAACCCAACATATCCCTCCAAATAAGGCAACTAGAAGTCCCCATGTAGACCACTAATCAGTCTAACTCTCCCTTGGAGTGGGATTTTTGTAGATGAATTTCTGTGAAATCATAGGTAATTGTAGTATCATCCACAATAGATTTGTAGCCATTAGAAACAATTACCTCTAGACAACAAAATTTTGCATCTCCTGGGTTGAGATTATAATAATACTGATATTTTTTCCACATGGAGGTATATCAAGGGAAACTACATTTTAAGGCCAAGACAATTAGTCCCACATATTCTTATATAATTGATATACTTTGGCACCCTTGAGAGATCTTGGATAAAATTAGGATAGAAATACATGTCTCTTTTCTTCAACTCCTCATCAAAGGTATCCCATCTAAGTCTACTACCATCCAAAACATATTGTTTATGTAGGTCAATAGTTCTAGAGAAATATCTAGGAATTTATGTTAAATAGTGTCCACAGTCACAACTAGTTCCTTGGATCTAATAAAACCTACATAAGTCTTGATTAACGAAACAATAAGGGTTTCCTCTCCTTTAATCCATAACCTCTTCTACTCTTGATTTGTTGTTACATTCTCATGGGCCAATTTTCATTTTACCTGGTTATTTAAAAATAAGGTAAAGACCTATAGTTGGATGTCTTCGACATATGGGGAGAGTTTAAACTTCCTCTCTTAGAACTAGAAAAAATCATGCATATATAGTTGACATAATAAATGTTGTTCCACATTGCTAGTCTAAGAAAAAGTATGTAAAAAGATAATAATGGTGGTCAACTCATAGGGTCTCTTCTATTTTATTGTTTTCATCCAAAAAATAACTTATTATTAATGAAAAAATAAGGGGTAGGATGAAGAAGGTCCTTTAAAGCTAAAAAAATTCATGTACAAGGTCATATAATTGATCCTTTTCCTGTTGTAGCACATGAATTTTATCCTTAAGCTACTTCGTTTTTTGTTTTTCCTTCCTTCTTTATTCTCTTAGCTATTCCCACTTGAACCTATGGAATGTAAGTTCTTCTAACCAAGCCTGCCTGAGATCATGAATAGTTATTTTATGATTACTCTAGGGAATCACATCAAAATACAACGATAGGGTCAATTTCCTCCATTCTTCTTTCTCTATGACCAGAGCATCAACATTAGAGTTGGCTACCTCAATTGTTTTTTCTTGAGTAATAGTGTAATGTCCTTTAGATTTTTGTAAATATATCAAGGTTTCTTCCTCCACTAAAGGGTAGATTGTCTTGGCTACTAGTTCTTTTTTGTTAGGTTGAGTTTCTTCTCCTTCTTTTGTAGGCTAAAATTCCTCAGTTGTTGGTTCTTATGCGTTAGGAACATCATCAACAAGTTCTTATGCTTCAACCACAAATTTTCCTTTCTTAGGATGAAGGGATTTAACTATTGGTTCTTTTTTTTCACCTGTAACCACCCCTCCCATATCTACCCACTTACCCAATTTCACCAATCCACTAGGGTAAATATGTGATGAAGGGTTAATATGATATGAATCAACCTCCTAAGTACAGTTAAGGAAGTGGAATCGACAACCTAGAACTTTAATGACCTCCCGTATGAGCTACATGATCCCCAAGAGCTGAACCAATCCTCCAGGTTCCCAAAAGACCCAAGATCTTTTGCTTAACGATGCATTAAGAATTACATGTAACGAATAATTTTAACCATAAAATACTTTAAAGTGGACATAAGCAAAGAGAATAATAACATAAAAACATGAAAAGATGACACAAGGAATTGATTATGAAGTTCTTCCAATTTGAACTACGTCTCCAGGCCCTGCTCAACAGTGGGGAGGCCTTCATTCATTAAGTGGCAAGAAGAAGAAGAAGCATAAGTAAAATTACATAAAGAACCGTTCTACCTCCAATTTGTAAAATGGCTGAGAAATGGAGAGCTCTGATGGAGAAACAAACATCTCCATTGAGTTCCCGTCGTCGAGAGGTGTAAAATCGACATAGAATTTGTCCAAAAATGACACTGTCAAGTTCTACACCCTAGGGAATATTTTTGATGCCCCTCAATATTCCCTGGGCATGGTTCCACATGGATCTGGGCCACTCCAGGTTCCGCTCCGATCTGTTGCTCTGCCTGGGCGCACTGGAAAAATAAAGGTTTTATATAATTTATGGGTGCAATTTGCCACATGAAGTTGTTTGGCGTATTGGCTAAAAAATGAAATTCGTTGAGGAGAGCTCGAGGGATAAAATCCCACCCCTCGCATTTTGGTTGCATTTTTTATAATATATATTGTGTGGGCAGTGGGTGGGTCCGATCCACGCGGCCCGACCCAACCACACCTTGCCTCCATCGTTTTCTTTTGGAATGGTGCAGGTTGTTTTATATGGTGTCGCCGGTGGTTTATGTGGGCACCTTGACACATGGGGCCAACCATCGGGGGCTCTCCCACATGGGCTGTGCAGGTTCAAGTCCCGTCGGCTCCACATTTCACTGTTAACTCATATGTGGTGTTGGATGTTAGCGGTTCCCATTTTATGGTGGATGTTCCGGGGTGGCGGGTTTGACAACCCGCCCCCCAACCATTATGCATATAATATATATTATAGTTATGGGGTGGTGTGGTTGGTGGTCCGCCACCTCATTTATTTTATATTATTTTGATTTTTTTTAATAAAATATGACCCATTTTAAAAATTCTCAAACCAAAGGTTATTGGGAAAACTAAGTATCCAACAAATTCACCCACTTCTCGAGTGCTGGGTTCCTTACCGGTTTATGGTGAAATTGTGGGACACTTTTAACCTGGCCCACTACCTAACTTTGGCCGCAACTTTTTCCTACTCTAACGTCTTCATATGACCTCGTATTGAGGCGTCGTTTGCACCGTTGGATTTAGAACGAAGAACACTTCGACATGGTTCTAGTCTTGTTGTCATTTGGCCACTTTTAATTTTGAGCAATTTTAAGCCACTTGTCCTCTAAGATCCTCCTAGATCAATCCTCCCCATTGAGGAGCTTTTGGACCATGAAAAGCATTGCCACATCCATCACACTACTTGTTTCCTCGCCAAACCACACTCTCAATCACCTACATGAAAATCTGATACATCCTTTGCAGTAATATACAAACCATACATGACTCAATCATCCCCACACTTTCCAAGAGTTTATAACACACACTCTTTGGTCAAGGATTACATAATAGAAACCAATACTTCATCTACTCATAAGAAAAGTCCAAAAATATCATTGTTTCATTTCAAAGCGATGGAATACACATCATCACTTTTACATTTATTCGCAACGCATGATTTACAAATTGTGGACATAAAAAACTAATATCTCTAAAAAAACCATCTTTTACTTAATAAAGTAAATGGGTCATCTCCCTGTCACAGATTTTCTTGTGGAATATCTTCGATTACTGGATTCTTCATGGGTGATTTTTGGGCTTGAAGTGTTTTACATGCATATTTCTGGTGTTCATCCTTGTCGCAATGATTCTTCCTCTTCCATACTTTCCGGATCATGTTGGAACGCTTCCTCCCAATGTGCCATTGATAAGTGTTCATGGATCCCTCACTGTAGCTGGAAGGTGATGAGGTACTCTCATCATCAGTAGTTGCTGGGTCACTAGATGTTTTTGAGCATTCTTCGAATTCCTTTCTGACATATCCAAGTCTTGCATGGTGGGGTAAATATTCTACTTTAATGGGGTTTATGATGCCTTGGCCATCAATGCCGAGGCCCCTCCCTTAATACCCCATTTTCTTCAACAGTTTGGATCCAATTCCTATAGTATGTTTTTCAAAAGCAGCGAAATCATCATCATGAAAAGCATATGAAATATAAGAATTACTTTTTACCCTAAGGTGGTTATGCTGCAATTTTTCCAAGGCCTCATCTCTAGCTTGAAATTGGAATAGCAACCTTTTTTTCTCCTTTTCTGCTTCTTGTAGGAGTCTCCTTAGCTTAGTTTTCTCTGTTTGAATGCTTTGATTGATCTCCTCAAGCTCCTAGAGCCATGCCGCATTGGGTGTTCTTTTCATCTTTGTGCAATATTTGTTGAAGTTCTTGTTTCATCGCCCAAATCGAAACCCAAATCGATGGGTCTATTTGCTACAATTCCAAGAGTTGCAATCCTCCTTTCATCACCGGAATCTGATCCCAAGTCAATTGGTCTAGCTAGTGCAACTCCCATAGCTACAACCTTCTCATCTTCATCTAGTTCAGACTTTTCATCTTGTTGCAGTGTGGCTTCTATCTTCTAACTATCCTTCATGTCATCCCTCTTTCTCATAATGGATACAAGGGGGCTTTGCTCCTCTTCTCTTGGTTGTTGTGGCTCTTTTTGGGTGGTCATTGCCTTCACACTAGCCTCATCGATGGTGGTAGGCTCAAACAATAATAATGAATTTCTTATGTAACTATGTAAATAGCCGATATACTTAGTTACAATTTTTGGTGAATCTAAGGGAATGCCCAAATTCAGTGCTTGTTTTATAAATTCGCCAGTGAATTTTTGCACATTTCGACCTTTTCCTTTCCTTAGGTGTTTCCATTCCATTAATGAATTTTGCTTATATCCCAAAGAGTAAAATTGATTTTTCAATGTAGAAATAAAATTTGACCATGAGGAGAAAAGGCTACCCAGATTTTTGTTACCTTGCAATTTTCTCTCCCACCAAACGAGAGCGGTGCCACTCAACCGAAGAGATGCCAACTAGATATTTTCCTAGTCTTTCTTGATCTATTGAATCTAGTAGTATACCTCAATCTATCTAATCCAATTGTTGAGCTTTTCTACATTACATTCTCCTGTATACATGGACAAGTCAAACTTTACATCTAGTTTAAGGAAAGGTTTCTTAGATGGATGCCTATGACGTCTGTGAGAATGATGAGTAGAAGAAGAGGAACTGCCACTAGAATATGGAGAGGGAGGGGGATCTTCTCCACCATCTCCATGATTTACTGATATGTGGTCATCTGCATCTTTCTTCTCGGACTTGACGGTCTTCTCATACTCTGCAAATAGTTTGTCTAATTTCTCTACAATGTTTAGTAGAATGCCTTGTGGTAATTCTGCTCTTATTCCCAATGAGCTTTCTCATCTTCCATGTTTCTTCTTCGTGGCACATGTCATGCTTCGGGATCAAAGGAATTAAGCTTTCCTTCACCTATTTTCAACTTGTTTCTGGTTAGCATATACTCATGTAATTCACATCGATAAAGACTTGCTCTAATACCACTTGATCCAAGATCTTTTTCTTAATGATGCACTAAGAATTACATGTAACGAAGCATGTTAAACATAAAAAACTTTAAAGTGTACATAAGAAAAGAGTAGAAGACCATAAAAACATGAAAATACGACACAAGGAATTGATTAAGGAGTTCGTCAAATTTGGACTACGTCTCTGGGCCCTGCTCAATAGTGGGGAGGCCTTCATTCATTAAGTGGCAAGAAGAAGAAGTACAAGTAAAATTACATAAAGCACCCTTATACCTCCAATTTTGAAAATGGTCGAGATATGGAGAGCTCTGACGCAGAAACAAATATCACCTTTGAGTTTCTGTTGTTGAGAGGTGTAAAATCGATGTACAATTTGTCCAAAACTAACACTGGCAAGTTCTGCACCCCAGGGAATATTTTTCATGCCCCTCAATATTCCCTTGGCATGGTTCCTCCCCTCTGGCCCGCTCCACGTTTCACTCTGCTCTACTGCTCTGTCTAGGGGCATTGGAAAAATGAAGGTTTTATATAATTTCTAGGTGGATTTTACCACATGACTTTGTTTGGCGTATTGGCTAAAAAATGAAATTCGTTGAGGAGAGGTCAGGGGGTCAAATCTTTCCCCTCCCATTTTGGTTGCATTTTTTATAATATATATTGTGTGAGTAGTGGGCAGGTCCACTCCACGCGGCTCGACCCAACCGTACCCTGCCTCTGTAATTTTCTTTTCGAATGGTGCGGACTGTTTTATATGGTGCCGGTGGTGGCCTGTGTGGGCACCTTGCCACATGGGGCCGCCCATCGGGGGCTGGCCCACGTGGGCCCGACGGGTTCAACTCTCGTTGGCTCCACACTTTATTGTTGACGCATATGTGGTGTCAAGGGTTGGAGGTTTCCATTTTATGGTGGAAGTTTCGGGGTGGTGGGGTTGACAACCCGCCCCCTAACCATTATGCATATAATATATATTATAGTTATGGGGTGGCAGGGTTGGTGGCCCGCCACCTCATTTATTTTATATTTTTTGATTTTTTTTTAAATTATGGCCCATTTTAAAAATTCTCGAACCCAGAGGTTATTGGGCAAACTAAGTATCCCAAAAATTCGCCCACTTCTCAGGTGTTGGGTTCCCTACTGGTTGATGGTGAAATTGTGCAACACTTTAACCTGGCCCATTGCCTAACTTTGACCACAAATTTTAATTGCTTTAAATTCTTCATACGGCCTCGGGTTGAGGTGCCATTTGCATCTTTGGATTCAGAATGAAGAACATTTCGACATGGTCCTTGTCTTGTTGTCATCTGGCCACTTTTCTTTTTGAGAAATTTTAAGCCACTTTTCCTCTGAGATCCTTGTGGATCACCAAACCATGAGTCAGATTTATTTTTCATTAAATTATACTCCTAGTCGCATGCATAATCCTGCATCCATTCGGTTGCAGGCCTCCAGTCGCATGCATAATCCTACAAGCCAACAACTACAATCCCAATTTCATAGTTTTGTGTCTGTAACCACAAAAGCTATGCCACCTTTTGAGGGCCATACTCCAGATCACTGCCTAGAACATGATGAAACTTTCCAAAACAATAAATGAAACAAATACAAAGACTCTAACACAAAACTTGATCAACGACTTGACCTAGCTAAGACAAACCATGACAGTCATTTCATCAAACACATTGTGAACATGTACTATACAAGTAATGAATGCATATTTAAACATATGGGTCTGATACTAATATGGGAATCATCAAGAAGGTCTAATTCCCTCTCACAATAGCTACAATAACATCTATTAGGTGAATGGTCATGCATTCAATAACCATTCATTTACCAATCAAAACATGTTAAGAGACAAAACTAGAATTAGTCATGAAACCATGCTTATAACCAACATATATCCATAATAATAATAATGATAGAAAACCCATCAAAGAAAAATCATAACAAGTAAATTTACTCATAAAATACAAGAGGAAAAGAGATCTTATTAGCATAAGAAAAAACCAACCAAGTTAGGGACTTCCACGTACCACCTGACCATAGATTGGGCTGAACCAAATATTTCTTTTAACCAATCAACCCCATGCCATATTCCAAGCATGAATGTGGGATTCAATACAAAAATAACTAAGATTCCTCAAGCTTTATTGCAAGCTCGCCAAAACCAGTCAAGGGACTTCTAGGCCCGAAACAAGCACCTACAGAACCAGGATTTACCGTAATCTCGCCATTACCGGTCAAGGGATTCCTGGGCCCAAACAACAAACATACACTACCAGGATTTACCACAATCCCACCAAAATTATTCAACGGATCACTAGGTCCTAAACAAGCTTGGATGCCTTTGGATTCCTTCACCAATACCTTTAGGAATTTAACCATCTCCACCCTCGGGCTTTACCACAATATTTCCATTACTAGTTAAGGGATTCCTAGGCCCTTGGGAATTTTACTAAGACCACCTCACTCAATTCCAAAACCATCTGGTAATCCAAATATCAACCAAGTAAAAGTAACCCATTACACTATGGCTATATGGAAATGGTCAGGCAAGGCTGAAACCACTGTCACGCCTAGAAAAACCCATGCCAATGATAGAAATAGAACCAAATAAACACATGCATGTACCATGCATGCCAAAAATAGCAAGGAAATCATACATCCAACTCGATACATGTAAGGAATTTCACTATAGCCACTTGATCCAACTCTCCCTTCCTTGATCCTTCCTTTCCTTTGCTTTCTTTTCCTTCCTTTGCCTTCCTTTCTCCAATGCTAGAGTACTCCAAGAATTATCTAAGTCTGTAAGAGTATGAGAGAGAGAGAGAGAATAAAGAGAGAGCTCCAAGCTAAAACTAACAAAAGTCTGTGAACATTATAAGAAGCCTTTTTATTATTGAGGCCTCTATTTTCTTCATTTTCTACTATTTTTCCTTCAATTTTCCTCTTATGCAATTTTGCGACCTTTCACCTCCATTTTATCTTATTTTCCTTTATTTTCATAAATAAAATTCCAATTAATGCCTCGTTGACTTTTCAAAGCCTTTTTCAATGCCTTTTACAATTTCCCTTAGCCATAATAACCAAATGAACAACCACTAGGATGTTTTCCCCAACATTCAACTTGGAATACCTGTCCCATGACCTTGGTCTTATTTTTTCCTTTATTAATTTTATTACATGAATTTTTAACCCAAGGTTGTTACAAACCCCCCCACCCCCCCCCTTAGGGGAACACCGTCCTCAATGTTCTATGACACCTATTACCAACAAACCTTTGAAAACAAAAATTGCTTCCCATGGAGCTTTATAACATAACTCATACGATATTTACGGTAACAACTACATATACACTCATGCACATTTTCTTCAATCAGCAAATAACCATACTATCTATGGAGATTTATAACACAACTCGATACATTATTTACAATAATATACACATATACATAGATGCACATTTTCTAAACTAGAAAATAAAAGGATACGACGCCTGCATCAGCAACAAGGGAATCCATAGGCTCACACCTCCACCATCAAAAGTATTATTAGAATTCACCTCCTTCCCAGGAAGTCCAGAATCCACTACCAAAGTCAACTTTTCGCATCCAATGTCCAATGCTACAATCTTGCGCTACTTGTCCTCTCAATGAATAGTTACCAGCTCATTGTTCCAAGGAACACTCCCAATGTGCTTCTGATTCCATATGGAAATGCTAATAACCAAATTCAATGTATTCTCTAACATTCCCTTCTTTTCTACATTATCCCTTGGGCAATCTGGTCACCCCCTTTTGTGGAGTCATACACCTTCCAAGTTTTGCGGGAATCGCCTTCTCTACTACATAGTCCCTCGGACAATCCCTCCCTTACGAAGGTTTACTAGCATCAGAAGGTCAAAAACCAAGGCATATCCCTACCTCAAAACCATCATATCAGTCATAGCATGCTCATGGAAATCAATGTACACTAATGGTACTAGCGTCCCATAGTGGCCCTGATCCTGAAGTGCTTTACCAACATACTATTTCCTATTCCAATTCCTTTCACTGTTGTTGCTAACAGTCTTACAGTTAGTTCCAACTGCCCAACCAGGAATTTTCATGCTTTCCTGTACCAAACACATAATTTCCATTAGATTCAAAATAAATTGAAATAAATTCACATAATACCTCATCATTGGCTCATCGATAAGGTACAATTGCAATTCTGTACACTTCTTGTCCCAACAAGTAAAAGTAGTTGTTTGATCAAAGCATCATGAATAAACATATCACATTCAGATAGCTCAAAACAAAACCATCATAAATCACATGTAACCATCATAAATCATAATCATAGATCACATGCATAATTAACACTAAAATAAAATACTGATACTTATCCTTCAAATGTTTTTTTTTTCTTCTTCCTTCGTCCTTTGTTCTTTGTCCTTTCTGTACATACATCGAATCAGTTGCCACATCCAATAAGTACCCAGTACCTTCTCTTCTCTTCAATTATGTACACATACATACAATGTACATCATATGCATACACCCACACATGATCTACCACACAACACATACATCTACACCTGGTGTACTAAAAAAAAAAATACATATACCTACACCTGATGTACAAAAAAACACAATACATACACCTACACCTGGTGTAAAACACAACACAATACATACATTTACACCTAGTGTATAACAAAATACATATATGTAGAAAAAATTACAACACAAGGAATACACATTTTTTGATACAATGACTACACAAAACACATAACATAGTACCACATGTATACAACACAATGTGTACAATATGTATACAATACCACATGTACAAAAAAATTCTTGCACAACATGTATACAACACCACATGTACACAACACCACGTTCACATCATGTACACAACACCGTTTGAAAAACATGTGCACCACACTACATGTACACAACACCACCTACACAATGTGTACACAACATCACATGTACACAACACCACCTGCATAACATGTACACACCATCATATGTACACAACACCACGTGCACAACATGTACATAGCACCACATGTATGCAACAACACTTGCATAACATGACACAACACCACTTGCACAACGTGACACAACACCACATATACAACATGTAAAAAACATTGTACGCACATAACACCACATGTACAACATATACATAGCACCACATGTACACAACACCACATGTACATCATGTAAACAACACCATATATACACAACACAATGTGTACACCACACCTCATGTTCACAACACCGCATATACAAGATGTACACCACATATACCACATGTACACAACACCGCATATACCAAGTGTAAACAACACCATCCGTACACAACACCACATATACCATATGTAAACGACACCATCTATACATAACACTGCATATACAACATGCACACCATATCACATTTATGCAACAACAAAGGTGTGACATGTATAACACATACAAAACAATAGTACTGCACATCCAGATACCACACTGTCTCTACCAAGAAACCTCACTTCTAGTGTCTTCCCACTATCCGTGCTTGTCCCAGAATGCCACATATCGCACTATTTTCATTCAGCTGATGTATCCCTCAACATATCTTGTCCATCACATAAACATAGGCATAGTATAAACACATAATATAAATTCATACATGATACTGACCTCATAGATATGTCCAACTACTTTTCCCACTTGATTCCTAATAAACTAGTAACCTATTCATGTCATTCACATGCACAATCAATCATTCCTCCACAAGAATTATTCTTGGCGACTCTATCAGATAATGACATACAGACATAGATATATACTTTTAAACATCAACATAAGAAAATCATGATCCCTGACGACCCTGTTAGACAATGGCATACATATATGCATATATACATATAAACATTAGCATAAAACAATCATGATCCCTGACGACCGTGTCAACCAACAACATACATATGTACATGTAAACATATAAACAACAAAATAATCATAATCAAAACACATTTACTAGATATCATAAGGTCTAGGTTAAGAGAACTAACTTTATCCATTTATGCATGCACAACATTGAGAACACTAGCTCCCAACATAGCCTAGGAATTTGATATCTCATAACCATTTACTTTACCTTTCTTGTTAACTTTCTCATTACTATCCTGCCACATTCCATGTACACCAATGGACCAAACTAATCCAACTGGTTGTCATATTATTACCTTCAAATTCCCTTTACTCATGCACCTAGCTTCATCCAGGTCTTACATTACCTATTGGGTTTCATTCAGCTCTCCTCGAGCTCCATTAACTTCCTCCATCCCAAACCAATTCTAAATATCCTCAAAACATAAAAGGTAAGAACAAGAAACAAATAAGAATAAAAACATGAAAAACAAATAGAAATAAGACACCACAAAGAAAATGGCATGGCCATGCACCAGACATAAACAAAGCTGCAAATCAAGCACAAAAAATCACAAAATATTGAAAGAAAAAAATAGCAAAATACACTATGACTCAATCCACATGGATTCCCAATGGTTCCAAGGGAAATCTCAACTAGATCCTTCTTCAAGATCTCATGGAGGTCTCTTTTGCCACACAATCCCCTACATCATAATACCATAAACACATAATTTTCAGCGCATAAATAAACATAACAATATACTATTTACCTTACCTTGTTGTACCCAACACGCAAAACTGTAACTGAACACATCCATTCCATCTCTCAAGGGACTTTGATCCCCTTGATGGGTCCAAATATAACTAGAAACTATCTAGTTAAAGATCATGAATGTAGCACATATCCACATAATGTTATACAAAATGAAGGTTAAGAAGACTTCTTATATTCATGCAGAACACTCATTCATTTGAAATTGTAGTTTCCAAATGTAGCCAAAGGAATTCTCTGCCATTTCCTTTCTTTTACATTTTCCTTGCGAAAATTGAGTTTTATTATAAGCTATCACATCACCTAGTTGTTAGTTATATAAAAATAACAATTGTTAACTTCTCATGATAATAAAAAGAATGTTTCCTTGCAATTGCTCACACATGTCAATCACATTTTCCAAATATCAAGACATCATATCTATTAATCTGAAGTTATCCTTTACCAAGACTAATAACCATGCCATAATCAACTCATATTCATTGGTCATAATACTGCAACTATCACCTTCTTGCACTCAACTATATATTAGTCGTCTCATCACATATTGTGTTAGTACAACCATCTTAAAGCAAGATCATTCCTTCATTGTAATATTCCCAAATGGGGAATGCAACAATACAATGTAGAATGATAGAAATATAACATAAATCATCATAGATAAATCAGGAGGTCAATATGGAGACCTTTCAAATGTATTTATAGTAGCGAAATAGATGTAAAAGATGGCCCATAAGATGCATAACAAGAAGTCTCCAATGAAAGAAATCCCTCAAAATGAGGTGATGCAACCATATATTAAGATTGTAATAGCCTTACAACATTATTTTATTGGCTCTGCAATAGCTGTATATTACACATAAGATCTAGAACAATTAAGTGTAGAAAAAGTTAGATCTATAGCAGATCCATGCACTATACAAGCTCCTCTAATGAACCCCCTTGGGGTTTTCAGCAAAACACCATGTACAAGTTGTAGATCTGAGATCTAAGACTGCATATCTACTGAAATATTCAGATCTAGAAAGTGGATCTGATCTGATATAAACAATAGAATGACCTCCTCCAACAAATCTCCAAAGTGAAGGGCAGATCCCAAACACTAGGAAAATCACTCTCCGAATGATGTGTTGAAACACCCTGCAACTGCACCTATAGAAATAATGCGGATCTGGATCTATACTACGTTGTAGGGATCAAAATATAGTTGGTTTGCTGCCAAGATATGGAAATGAGGCTCAAGCCCTCCAATACTATCCTCCCAATGAAGTAGAAACCTCCTCCACTGAAAAGAAGCACTAAAATGGACTAGATTTGAAAGATCTAATCTCCACTTATTGCAGCTTGCAAAAAAAACCAAACCCTCAACATGATCTGCATTGTAGTTGAAAGAAGAAGCTTGGCCCTAAGCCAGATAGTGGACAATGCAATACAAACTCTCCCAAGAGCTACTCAATGGGAAGAGGTGGGATTTCCGATCAGGAACACCCAATGCTAAACAACATTCAATCTCATCTAAACAGCAAGAGAAATACATATGTCTAAATAGACAATATATTTAGAAATATGATAACCATCAACAACCTTCTAATGCTGCCATCCTCTTCCTTTTATAATTTAAGGACTTGCAAACCCCAAACCACATCCAATGATAACACTCCTTTCACACAAGGCATCTCCATCTAAAACTACATTGTGCCTCATTGATGGCCACTCCTCCATGACAGTGCTGTAGATTTGGTCAAGGTGGACATGGTCAAAATGTTTTTAGCCCCTGTCCACACCTTAGGGTGCTTTATTAGGCTGAAAATATGATCCAGTTTCACAAGAGAAGTGGTTTTATTCACAATAAAGAGTTTTATGGGTCTCCCTACCCATTTATTCACATATCTAAGTGACAAAACAAAACTTTACTATTCCCATTAGTTGCAAGCTAATTTAGGAATATTACATTCATGCAATATTACAGACACACATTCATATCATGCAATTAATCAAACATTCAAACAACCTGTAAACATACCATGTTAAATAAACCAAATAGACGACGTAATCAAAATCATACCTCAATGTATCTCAGGGGAGGCTATCACATATGGACAAATTAGTCCATATTAGTATGACACAATATCACAAGTAAATCGACTCATATTTGAATACCATAACCATGACCATCTGTATAGGTTGATCCAAATTATCATGATACAAATAACATCAAGAATTTAACGCAATAACCATAATCGTCAAGTGTATGACCACAATCCATATAACAACAAGTTACAATCATTCATGACCATATGACAGATATGCATATGACCACACTGATCAACTAGAATATATCATGCATGTAAACATACCAACAATAGAATGACAAACATGTATTTAACCATAATGCATATAACAACCATCAACTATCATACTTGCATGCCCATCATAAAAACCTATATGATTATCTTCTTTTACCTCGAGGTCTAGTGTTGCAACCTTGCTTTGACAATATGCTTCTCCTGCTTTATCTAAGCCAATGCATTAGCATCATGATGACATAAATTGCAACATTGACTATCCAACTAAACGCATAAAAATCATATAGACAACTAACATGCATGACGAGAAACACACTCCATCCATCCAGACCAATAATTGAACCATGCTTTGATACCACTCTGTGGTATCCAACATCATCCAAAGAGAACAAAACCTTCTTTGCTACCACCCTATAAACCACCCCTCCCATATCTACCTACTTACCCAAGTTAATCAACCACCAGGGTAAATATGTGATGAAAGATTACTATGATATGACTCAACCTCATAAGTACAATTAAGGATGTGTAATAAACAAAACGAAACTTTAATGGCCTTCCTTAGAGCTACAAGACCCCCAAGAGCTAAACCACCCCTTCAGGTACCCAAACCCTGAGTCAGATTTTTTTTCACTAACCTAGAATCCCAGTCGCATGCATAATATTGTATCCATGCGATTGTAGGCCTTCAATAGCGTGCATAATCTTGCAAGCCTGCGACTGCAGTCCCAATTTCCTAGTTCTATGCCCGCAAATATGAAATATGTGCCACTTTTTCAGGGATAGACTCAAGATCACTGCCCAAAACTTGATGAAACTTTCCAAAACAATAAATGACAAAAAGAAAAAGCTTCTAACACAAAACTTGATCAAGGACTTGACCTAACCGTGCCGAACCATGACAATAATTTCGTCAAACACATTGTGAACATGTAATCTACATGTCATAAATGAATATTTAAATATAGGTGTCTCATACTAATTCGAGAATCATCAAGAAGATAAATTCCCACTCACAATAACTGCAATAACATCGATTAGGTCATGCATTCAATAACCATTCATTTACCAATCAAAACATGCTAAGAGTCATAACTAGAATCTGTCATGAAACAATGCTTATAAATAGCATATAACCAGAATAATAATAATTACAGAACAACCATCAAAGCCACATCATAACAAGTACATTTAATCATAAAACACAAGAGGAAAATATATCTTATTAACATATGCAAAATCCAACCAAGTCAGGGACTTCCACGTACCACCTGACCATAGATTGGGATTAACTAAATATTTATTTTAGAAAATCACCCTCGTGTCATATTCCAAGCATGAATGTGAGACACAAGAAAAAAACAACCATGCTTCCTCAAGATTTATCACAATCCGCAAAAACTAGTCAAAGGACTCCTAGGCCCGAAACAAGCACCTACACAATCGAGATTTATCGCAATCCCGCCATTACCGATCAAGGGATTCCTAGGTCCAAACAACAAATATACACTACCAAAATTTACCACAATCACTCCAAAACTAGTCAAGGGATAACTATGCCTTAAACAAGATTTGATGCCTCCATATTTATTCACCAATACCTAGAGGAATTTCCCCATCTCCACCCTCAAGTTTTACCACAATCCCACCATTACTAGTCAAGGGATTTATAGTCCCTTGGGAATTTTCCTGAGACCACCTCAATCTATTCCAAAACCATCTGACAATCCAAATCTCAACCAAGTAAAATAATCCCATCACATTATGGCTATTCAAAAATGGAAAGGAAAGGTTGAAACCATTGTCACACTTGGAAAATACCATGCCATGTTGGGTGTGTGTTATATTATTTCCAAGATTAGAAGAAGGTGGGAAGCAGGTGGCCGACCCCCTTTGCTTGCATCGGGCACAACAAGGGGGCGACAACCCCCTTTCATGGGGTTTCAGGGTAGCACCCCGGGATTGTTTTTTTTGTGAACCCTATATTAGGTGGGCGGACCCACCTATGATTTTGTGAATGGGTTTGAACATGGTTTGGGCATGATGGTTTTATGCTCTTGGCATTTTGTATATCCGGTCAAGGGAATTATGGTTATGTTCTAATCCTGAGTTAATGGATTAGGGTTTATGAATGCTTTGACATGTATATATATATGTTGTAACACTAAAAGGAATATAATGAAAAATCAAGCTGGTAGTCTCGGTTTGGGATCTAGGGGAAAATCTCTGTGTATATATGTTTTATGTTTTATGCTCTCACTATTTTTTATTTTCTATTTTTTAACAATTCGTTTGTAGATAATTTATGTACAAGGTTAAAAACTACATTTGGTATCAACGTTGTTTTGGTTTCAAGGAGACACCTTTGCTGCTGATGGGTTTTTTGCTCAGGCTTATGGTAGACCTTGTTCAGCGAGAGATCTACGGGATCAATTCTTGCGGTAGAAAAAGATGTTGAGCAGTGGAAAGATATAGATCGAAAAATTTAATGGTCATATTTTTTAGTTGTGAAATCTCAAGATGGAGGATCTGCTAGTGGATAAATATTAGTGGATTATGGTAGATCCAGGTACTAAACCAACGACAATGTCAGATGAAGACTAGGTGAAGTTGGATCGGAAGGAAAATAGCACAATACGGTTGTATATCTCAAATTATGTATTGTTTAATGTATCTGGGGAAGTTACGACAAATACTTTGTGGGTAAAGTTAGGGACATTTTACCAATCTAAGTCTCTTGTGAATAAATTGTTCCTATGGAAAAATATGTATAACATGAGAATGAAGGATGGAAACTTGGTGACAAAGCTTCTGGATTCCTTCAATACTGTGGTAAGTCAATTTTCATATGTTGATAATAAAATTTGAGATGAAGATAAGTGCATCAGTTTGTCGTGTTCTCTACCATATTTGTGGGACAGTCTAGTTATTGCAATAGGTAGCAATACAACTACCTTGAATTTTGATGAGATTGTCTCAACCTTGCTGTCGGAGGAAATTAGATGGAAAAATATGGTGGGCCATAATGGAGATGCATTATATGTGTGAGGAAGGTCCCATAACAAAAATAAAAATAATTTTTGAGTGGGATATCTAAATCTCTAGGAAAGCCTGTAAAGGTGTGCTAGAAATGTGGAAAGGAAGGGCACTTCAAAAAGGACTGTAGATTTAAATCTCTTGAGAAAGGAAAGGGATCTGATGATGCTCCTTCCACAGAGGTGAAAACTAGTTTATATGAAGGCGGGGATGAGTATTTTTCTTCTTCTTCAAATACACATGTAGATCATGAGGTATGGTTGATTAAATCAGGTGTATCCTTTCACTTCACTGCCCATAGGGAGTGGTTCTACAAGTATTAGAAGTATGATGGTGGTGATGTCTTCTTAGGGGATGATAGGAAGGCCATAATTGTTGGACATGGAAAATTCAAGTTGAAGCTGCAAGGTGGAAGGATTAGAACACTTCCTAATGTTCTGTATATTCCTGCATTGGCCAAAAATCTGATTTTTGTAAGCAAGATGGATGATGCAGGTGTAAAACCAGTGTTCGAGAAAGATACCTGCAAGATGATTCGGGGAGCACTAGTATTGATGTGGGGATTTTGGATTGAAAATGTATATGAGCTTCTCGGTAGCACTGTTATTGATGGGTGCAAAAATTTGTGGTTCCTGAAAGTTGAGAAGAAAGCCTATCGACCTCTGGAGAAAAGACCATGCTATCACATAAAAGGCTTTGACATATTGGAGAGAAGGGCCTTCGAATACTTCATGGTAATGGTATGGTATAAGGTATGTCTAATTTCTCTCTGGATTTCGATTTCTCTAAACACTGTGTATATGGGAAGAATAATCAGGTGAGTTTTCCTTATGGTGCTAAGAGGGCGAACACGATATTAGAGCTTGTGCACAGTGATGTGTTTGGACCTGTGTCAGTTCCATCACTAGGTAAGTCTCTGTACTATGTTTCATTTATAGATGGCTTATCAAGGAATACATGGATATATTTCTTGAGGAGGAAATCTGAACTCTTTGACAAATTTAAATAATTTAAGGCTCTAGTGGAAAACGAGACAGAGAAGAAGATAAAGGTGATGAGGAAATATAATGATGGAGATTTCTGCAAGAAGGAATTTGAAGAGTCATGTAAGAAGTGTGGTATAGCACGGTAGAAGACTACTCCATACACATCTTAGCAAAATGAATTTGCAGAAAGAAGGAAAAGAATGTTGATGGAAAAAGAAAGAAGCATGCTCAGTGGTACTGGGTTAGGATAGGAATTATGGGCAGAGGGAGTGGAGACTGCATGTTACCTGGTTAACATATCACCTTCATCAGTGTTGGAGGATAAGACTCCACATGAGGTATGGAATGGTAAGAAATCATCTCTTTCACATCTGATTGTATTTGGATGTGATTATTATATACATGTTCCAAAGGAGAAAAGGACCAAGTTGGATAATAAATATGAAAGGTGCATCTTTATTGGGTATAAGGATGGTTTAAAAGGTTACAATATTTGGAACCCAAAAACAAGGAAGGTTGTGTACAACCGAGATGTGGTGTTTAGAGAGGTGAAATATGTTTATAAATATGTATTCCTACCAAAGGAACCTAAGAATATAGAGATTGAGATTAACGAGGAAGAATAAGACTCTACAACATAAAAAGATTAAGAAGAAGAAGAGCCACAAACTCTAGTTGTGAGAAGATCAGTTTGAGAAAGAAGGCAACCTGAAAGGAATGGTCCATCTGCTTTATGCTAAAATTTTTCTTTAACTACCACTCATGATGATCCCAGAACTGTCAGGGAGGTAGTGGATTCAAAGGATGGAAAACTATGGAAGGAGACCACGGTTGATCAAATGGCATCCTTGCACAAAAATGAGGCATGGGATTTGGTGGAGTTTCTGGTTGGAAGGAAGCCCATTTGGAGAAAATGGGTGTTTAAGTAGAAGATGAATGCAAAAGGAAAGGTGGAGAAATACAAAGTTCGGTTGGTAGAAAAAGGTTATTCCCAGGTTTCGGGAATTGATTTTGGTGATATTTTTTCTCATGTTATCAAGGTTACTTCTATTAGATTACTTTTATCTGTTCCTGTTGCATTTTATTTTGAGGTAGAAAAGATGGATGTGAAGACAACATTTCTTCACAGGGATTTGGAAGAGCATATGTACATGAAGCAACCTTAAGGCTTTGCGGTGAAGGGTAAGAAAGAATTGGTATACATGTTAAAAAAGTATATCTATGGGTTAAAATAGTCACCAAGGATGTGGTATCAAAAATTTGATACCTATTACGAGGACTTGGCTTCACTAGAAGCAAAGAGGATCACTATGTGTATTTTAAATTAATTGGTTACCGTGTTATTTATTTGGTATTGTATGTGGATGATATGTCACTGGTTGGAAATGAAAAAGAAGTTATCCAGGATTTGAAGACCCAATTTTTCTCCAAATTCAGCATGAAGGATCTTGGTGCTGCAAACTATATTTTGGGCATGGAAATTAAGAGAGATCAGGAAAAGAGGAAGTTCTGGTTAAACTAGAGGAAATGTGTCGAGGAAATATTGCAGAGGTTCAATATGTAGGATAGTAAACCGGTGAAGGATCATATACCTGTAGGTGTGAAGTAATTTGTTGAATAGTGTCCCAAGACACAAGAAGAAGAAGAGGACATGTCTTGTGTTCAATATGCAAGTGTAGTGGGTAACCTGATGTATGCAATGGTCTATACTAGAGCAGACATTGCACATGAAATGGGAGTACTAATTAGTTTTATGTCAAAACCAGGGAAGGAGCATTGGAAAGGAGTAAAGAAGGTTTTCATATATTTGCATCGCACTAGTGATTATGGTTTGTGCTACCAAGGAAGCCCAGGATTGGACAAATTTTTGGATGTTCATGGCTTTGTTGATGCATACTGGGCTGGAGATCTGGATAAAAGAAGATCTATAAGTGGGTATGTGCTTATCCTATTTGGAGGTGAAACCAATTGGATGAGTAAAAGACAATCTATAGTGGCTCTTTCAACTACAAAGACAAAATACATGGTAGCCACTCATGCAAGAAAGGAAACAGTTTGGTTGCAGAGATTGTGTTCAAGTATGGGGTTGTTAAAGTGAGCTATAAGGATATACTGTGATAGCCGAAGTGCAATTTTCTTTGGTAAGAACAGTGCTTATCATTCAAAGATAAAGCACATTGATGTTCATTATAACTTTGTGAGATATATGGTTAAGGATAAAAGGGTATTGCTGGTAAAGGTGGACACTTCGAAGAATGTTGTATATGCATTGACGAAGTATGTGAGCATTGAGAAGTTTTCTTGGTGTAGAGAAACAATGGGTGTTGCAGGGTTGGACCAATGACTAAGCTCTCCTATGGCCCCCTGTGGAAATAAAACAACAAGTGGGATAATGTTGGGTGTGTGTTATATTATTTCCATAATTAAAAGCAGGTGCATACCTGCCTATGGTTTTGTGCATGGGTTTGCACCTGGTTTTGGGCTTGATGTTTTTCTGCTCCTGGTATTTTGTAGATCCGATCAAGGGAAATATGGTTATGTTCTAATCTAGGGTTAATGGATTGGGGTTTATGAATGCTTCGACATGTATATATATATGTTGTAATACTAAAAGGAATATAATGAAAAATTGAGCCGGTAGTCCTGGTTTGGGATCCAGGGGAAAATATCTGTGTATATCTGTTTTATGTTTTATGCTCTTGTTATTGTTTATTTTCTGTTTTTTAAGAATTCGTTTGCATATAATTTCTATACAGGGTTAAAACCTACATGCCAATGAAAACAAGAGAACCAAATACACTCATGCATGCAAAAACTAACAAGGAAATAATACATGCAACACGATACCTAAAAGGAATCCTGTTGTAGCTTCTTGATCCAACTCTTCCTTTCTTGATATTTTATTTTCCTTTCTTTCTCGTCCTTCCTTTGCCTTCCTTTCTCCAATGCTAGAGTTCTCCAAGAATTATCTAAGTGTGTAATAGTATGAGTGAGATATAAATAGAGAGAGATCCAAGCTAAAATTGACAAAAATATGTGAAATGATCCTCATAAGACCTTTTATTATTGAGGCCTCTAATTTCTTCAATTTCCACTATTTTTCCTTAAATTTTCATCTCATGCAGTTATGTGACCTTTCACCTCCCTTTTATCCTATTTTCCTTTATTTTCACAAATAAAATTCCAATTAATGCATGTTTTCCTTTTCAAAGCATTTTCTAATTCCTTTGTGAATTTCCCTTAGCCATACTAAACCAAACAAGCACCCATTAGGATGTTTTGACCAACATTCCTCTTGGAATATGTGTCCCATGACCTTTCTCTTATTTTTTCCTTTATTAACTTTATTAAATTAAATTTTAACTTGGGTTTGTTATAGCAACAACATCGCTAGTAGGTTCCTCCATGATTTTATCTTTCTTAGGTTGTGTTGCCTCGGCTGCAGTTACTCGTGTAACAAAAACTTTGTTAACAAGTTCTTGTGTTTCATCTTGAATTTTTTGTTCATTATTATTCCCCTTAATGTCAACAACATTTCTTGCAACCATATTTTATTCCTCAGGTGTAACTTGTTCTTATGGATCAGTGACATTCCATTCATCTATTTGTACTCTAACCAAGACAAGTTCTAATTTTCTTATGCCCTCATACACATATCCCACTTCACTAAGAAGATCTCCAGAAAATACGCATAACTTATACCCAGACTCCTTGATTTTCCATTTCTTGGTTTTAGTAGAGAAGTACGATGTATTCATCATTTGGGATGCCTCAGCGAGGGCTCATAATCTTGAGGGTTTCTCGTCTCAAGATTTATTTTTTAAGGTTGCAAGTTATTTATTGAGTTTAGAAATTTCTTCTTTTAAATAACCATTTTTTTATACCAAGGTTTGGTCTTAGGCTTACCAAATGGAGATATATCAACCTTTTTATTCTTAAGATTTTTCTTCTCAGAATCAATTCATTTCAATAGCTCCTCGATGACAATTGGGGTTTTATATGGTTGAGGTGATGTTACTGTTAAAGAGGATCGAGTCCTTCTACTAGGAAAACAAATAGCCAGAGACTCTTCTAGTCATCACTTTTTTATCCTCCTATATTTTTGTGTATTTTCCTACTCAATAGGAAAAAACCTCAACTTATGAGCTTTTATTCTTTTTAGCGGTCACTTCTAGTGGTGTATTAGTGTGTAGGTCTTTGATGAGTGTGTTGACATAAAGATCATTTATTTCTGTAACATATTTTTGACTTGGTCTGAACATCTCTATGCCACTTTCTTCCATCCCTATTTCTCCTTCATCCACTTACTTGTCCCTACCACTTTCTTGTTCCAAACCCATACCATGAGTCACAAATTTTGACCACATACTTCCCTACTATTCTAATGAGTTGACAACGGGGAGTTTTATCAACCTGTGGTTTTACATGCAACTCTTAGGATTCTTAAATTTTCTAATCACATTAGACATATTTTTTAGGGACTCTAGTGGAATATGTGGAAGATTGATCGGTTACCCATGGTGTAGTTCAGATAGCAACAAAAAATGATAATTAAAAACCACTCCAAACCTTCCTTCATAGGTAATGTATTTCTCTACAAAATAAACAACGTCTAACCAATGGATGGCAAGAAAGTATTTTCTACTCCTCTACCTTTACTCACTTTTTCATCCCATTACAAGAAGTTATATTTCACTATAGGAATTGATGCCCGATCACTAAAGAATTTCATCCCTATTTGTCGCAGGCTAATCGTGTTGGAAACTACCTCTTCTGTAATAATAATCCTCATCCTCTTTAAAGGTATTCTCTATTATTTCAAATTCTAGGGAAAAAATATCATCAAATTCCTATTGTTTCTCAAAGTATACTAGCCAACACGTGTCTTGGAAAATTTGGTAAACATCTGGATGGCTACACAATAAATCGATTGAGCCTGGTTCATGTGTAACAACAACTCCCACCTTGGATAAATGTTCAAATAAATTTATAGTAGTAGTAGGAAAAAAAAGAAATTGCGTGGGGAGGATTGTTGAGTATGAAGGAATTTGGTAGGTTGATGATTTGAGACATATCCCATAAATGGAAATAATGACAAATGGATGGAGTATTTTTAGTAGATTTGTGAGAGGACTATGATGGATAAATAGGGAAAGGAAGAAAATAACGAAATGAAATGAAAGGAAATCCATAAAGTGTGCGTTCGAAGTGGCATGCCAAGTCATAATGGTGATGTGTCATGAAGTAATGATGTCGTAATACACACACCCCCAACTGAAGTGGAGGTTTTTCTTAGTCGACATGGAAAAGGGATCAAATTGACTTGTATAAGTCACTCGATCCATATATATGTGAGTAAATGAAAAGGAATGAAATTTTTGGGTGCTTACTGTGTGATATGACCATATGATATATATGAATCTATGGATTTTATCTCCATAATGTTAACGTGACAGGTTACTATAGGGCTGGAAAAGTTTGTGACATTGGTGAGTTCCTTTGGTGAGAAATGATGGGATTTAACGCATAGTTATAATAATAATGGTAGTAGCAATAGTGGTAAGCATAGTAACAACAAATTGGAGTAACTTCATTTTAAGTAAGAAAAATATGGTGTAGCATTAACAAGTGTAATAGAAAGCATAATAACAACAATCAAATGTAACCACAACTAGTGTAACGACAAGTGTGACTCTAACTATAATTGGTGTAACAACAACGTGTGTTATTGTCAAAAATTCACTATAACTATTAGGAAAAATTATGTATATATGAAAAATTAAAGTTTTTGAACTACCAATGAGCTCATTTTCAGTTGACACTTTCTAATTGTCCCTGAACTTGAGACAAAGTGAGAGAATGAATACTTAGAGAGTGGTTTATGATATAAATGAAGACGACGTCCATTGGAAAAGAAAGGAGTATTCTATCCATCTATGGCTATGATCCTTATAGTCCCATTATTGAAAATTGTGTCCATCTCATAAGGACCTAGCCATCACCTAGTGAGAAGCTTCCTCTTAAATCCTTGAATCTAGAGTCACACAATAGTGCCTAGTCCCCTTTCTGAAACAAATTCCTTTTAATAAATATATTATGCCACTTGGAATTTTGTTGATGAATAATATCAATGCAATGGATGGTAGTCAAGAACATCTCATTCAATTCATTAAACTAATCCATACAGTTCTTTTGTGCTACAATTAAATCTATATTCACTTCTAGAGCAGTGCTAAGTGTCTTGACTTCAAATTCAACATGAAAGATATGATTCTTACCATACAAAAGATCATATGGAGGAAAAATTGTGATGTTTCTCCATGTATTTTTATAGGCTCAAAGTGCCTCTAGAATTAACTCATCCCAATCTTGATGGTGACTAGCCATGATTAAGTAAATATAGGTTAAATGAATTTATTGGTGCTCTTGTAGATGGTAAAGTGAGGTGATTTTATGGTGAATTATATATCTCTTAATGATTTTTTAAATTACTTGGGAAGTGAATTGTGGTCCTCTATCAATAACTATCTCTCTTGGCACTCCATAACAAATAAAGATGTCTTCAAACAAAAATTATGAAAGAACTTGCTCGGTAGCTTTAGTAAGTGCTTTGGCCTCGACCCACTTAGTGAGATAACCTATACAAAATAGAATGTATGAGTTCTTACAGGATTAATATCCCCCACAAATTCAAGGTCCCACTTCTCAAATGGTTCAATGGTTAGTTGAGTTTGCAAAGAAATTTCAATTTCTTGGATTAGTTGTCCCATTTGTTGGAAACTTTTGCACCTTTGTACAAACTTCTTTGAACCTTGGAACAATGTAGGAAAAACATATCCCATATGAATAAATTTATATATTTTTATTTTATCAGCAAAGTCTCAATAATAAGGCTCATCATGACAAGCCTTTAAGATGTCATAGACCTCATATTCCCTTACACAACTCCAAATTATCCAATCTGGTGCAATGTAAAAGAGATAAACATATACCCAAGAGTATCGGGCACTCTATTGAACAATCTTTCAATTTTCCCTAGGAGAGAGGTGACGTGGAAGTCGTCACGCAATAAGATGATTACCAATATCTACATACCATGATAAGTGGATATATATTTTAAAAATATGCTACTCTATAAATGAGTCCTTAATAGGTGAAATATCATTGCTATTTATAACAACCTTGGTGAAAATTCCATGTAATAAAGTTAATAAAGGAAAAATAATAACCAAAGATTATGGGACACTTATTAAAATCTAAATGTTGGGAAAAAAAATCCTAGGGGGTGTTCATTTGGTTTATTATGGCTAAGAAAATTGGCAAAGGCAATGGCAAAGGAATTTGGAAAGGTAAGAGGCTTTTATTTACGAAAATAATGGAGATATGAGAAAAGGAAGGTGAAAGGTCACAGGTTGCATGTGAGGAGGAAAATGAAGGCAAATAATGGAAATTGAATCAAATAAAGGCCTCATTAATAAAAGGCTTCTGAGGATCAGTTGGCGAGATTTTGCTCAGACTTTTTTCAGTTCAATTTTGGAGCTCACTCTGTATTCTATCTCTGTCTCTCACACTCTTGGACACTTAGATTTTTCTTGGAGAAATTTATCTTTGGATCAAGAAAGACAAAGAAGGAAAAGAGGAAGCAAATATCAAGCAAGGAATATTAGGATCAAGTAGCTATAATAAGCTTACTTGCAACTATTGATTTGCATGTGTGATTTCCTTGCTAGATTTGGCATGCATGGTTTTGCATGTGTTTTCTTGGTTCTCTTGTTGTCATTGGCATGGGTTTTTCTATATGTGACCATGTTGTTAGCCTATCCTTTCCACTTTATGATAGCCATGATGTAATGGGGTTCTCATGTTCTGGTTAAGCTGGATTTTGGATGGATTCGAAAATGAGTGAGGTAGATCTATGAATGAAAGAAAACATGGCCTAGTGATCCCTAAACGAAACTGCGGATTGAGGTAAAGCCACTAGCCTAGTGACCCATGAACTAAATTATGGGTTGCAGTAAAGCCAGGTATTGTGTGCCTTTGTGGGCCTAGGAATCCTCAACCGGTGAATGATAGGATATACAGTAAATCCTAAAGTTGGTTTCCATTGATCAGGCTTGGGAATCCTTTCCGGTGAATGGTGGGATATATGGTAAAGCCTAGAGGGTGGTGTCTCTATCATTGCCTATAGATCCATGGATCAGAAATGGATTGTGGTAAAGCCTAGAGAATAGGAGACATGAAAATTCCTCATGATTTAGGTGGAGAATTCTGGTGGGATCCATGCTTGTTTATGGCCTAGTGATCTAGTGAGGATTGCGGTAAATATTGGTTCTATTGATGTGGGTGAGGTGGTTTAGCCTAGGGAAGCCCTAGTTGATTCTTTTCTTTTTGAGTCCTGTTAGGGTCCTATAATAATAGGGTTCATAATTTTTGAATTGACTTTGATAGTCTTGTAAATATGTACATACCTTGCTTTCTGCAAATTGTTTTCCCATATTTTAAAATAATAAAAAATGAAAAGAGGGTAAAAGTCCTAAAAGAAAGATCAAAGGACTTAGAAAAGAAAAGATCAAAAAATAATAAAAATCAACCCCAAAAGAGTAAAAAGAGATAAAATAAGGCATGAAAGTGAGCAAGTCAAAATACCACTACTATTTACTTTTACTACAAGAATAATGATTATGTGCAGATTGTCGATAAATGCCATAATCTATGATCAGTTAAATAGTTTAATCTTAAATTTTCATGCTTTGAATTTCATGTTTTAGATAGAGAATAAAGATATGTCAAACAGTTTAAACTTGAAAAATCAGTAGATAGTTAGAGAATAAATGAGGAACTCAACAGTTTAATCTGAGCTCTCGGATGAAATAAGGTTAGACTTAGATAGTTTTTATGCTTTGAAAGAAAACTGGATTTAGGGTTGCAAGCTTAAATGCATCTATGAAAATGAAGTAAAAAATTTTAGAAATAATGATGGGTAGGTAGAAAGCAATAGTGTAAGGCATGTAATAAAGCATCATCAGGCAAAAATTACTAATTTCCCCTCCCCCACAATGATCCAGTGTTCTAAACCTTTAGTTAAAGAGGCTCAGAGCATTTCTCTGACTTCTGTTGGGATCGGACCCAAGGCTTAGTAACTGATTGGTTAAAAATATTGGACTCCCTACATAAAACAAATTTCATCAGCATATTCACCCTTTTCCAAAACTATGATCCCTTTTCCTAAGTTAAACACTTTTTTGCTTAGTGAAAGTAAAAACCCTACTTGATTAATTTCATTTTCATTCAAAAACACTCAAAAAACTATAAAATACCTTTTATCCTAAGTTCATGTGTAAAAACTCAAAATGGGACAAATTATGCTTAATTGCCTATTTACACTTTACTTAGTTTAAATCTATGTGTTTTAAATCATTTTATTCATAAAATTATCCATTTCATATTAAATTCTAACCTAAAGTATTAAATCCTTATATAAAACAACCATTCTCGTATATATTAATTTCTTTATATATTAATACCCCAAAACCCACTTATTTTAAGTTTAAACCTATGTTTATTTATCCCACATGTTAATAATAAACCCTGCCCTTTTCCCATAGGTTTAAACATATCTATATTATAATCTCGTGCCCTATGGTTTTAAAACACGTAAACACATTTTATTAACCATATAATATATATACTACCAATTGAATAAAGCAACTTTTTTTTACGTTATAAACATACATTTGTAACATTAAATACTATACCTGCGCCATTGGTTAAAAAAATTATTAAAATGTTTTAATTTAAAACATATAACATTACCCCCCGCCCAATAAAATAATATAAAGTTTTCACATTATAAGTATATATTTATAAGGTTTAAACCTATCCCGCCATAAATCAAATCCCAGACCCCACCTATTACTGCTACACAGCTCCAAGATGCAATCTTAACCGTTCGCATCCCGACCCTTCAATCCAACGATCGAAATGTCATATCGCAAATTAAGTTGCACGATCATAACACTTTCCTAACCACGTGAAATAGGTGGTAATGCCCCTTTCTCTCTCCTCCACATGGCCAAATGTTATTGGATCGCATTCAATCCAGTAATACCGTTTACCACTTATTTCCTATGCGATAACCACTTGTGTTTTTTCGCCTTTGAAAACTCAAAACCACCATTTCATCTGACATGATCGCCATTTATTGCAAGCTATTCTAGACCTAAAACGCTTAATAAACTCCTAAATGTGCCATTAAGCCATTTTTCCTGCACTTATCTATTGTATACGTCCTCCCGACTGAGAAAATGAAGCCTGTACACTGATTCAAGCCCAGAACCAGCAGAAAAACCCACGTAGTTACTGCCAAAAGACTTCATAAAGATCCTAGACTGTTGCTAAAGACTTGAAAAGCTACCAGAAACCTGTAAAATTCCCAAGAACTGTTACAAAGACCTATACCTGCGAAAAACAGGTATTTTCCAAGAAAAACAAGTCTGCTATCATTATAAAAGAATTTTATGAAGGAATTGAAATACAGTAAGAGCTTATTTATTTCAATAAAGTTTCTAGTTCCTCGAAAAAGAGCTAAAACCCTGTAAAATTTTTGATAAAACCTTGTTTTAATACTGCATTTAGTTTTAAAGGGGAAACTCAAGTTTATTTAAAGCTTTTGCAGACTTATAAGACTCCTAAATTGCTCAGAAATCCTCTGCAGGTAACCCAACACTCGGCGCTCAATTTCAATCGAGTTTTAGCCCAATATCCACTGGAAAAAGTATAAGAAACCCCTGTTTCTTATTTTATAAGCCTGTGAGAGTCTGAAATACAGTTGGAAGTTAAAATTGAAGGATAAAATCAAAGGAAAGAACCCAATTTTACTTATTTTATCCAAATAACCTTTGTCAAAGTCAAGAAACACTTCTGTAAACCATTTAATCTTACAAAAAGCCTAAAAACAGAGTTTCAGTGATCTAGAAAGGCTAAAAATGCCAAAATCCAATCCAACTATGTCCCCCAAGACTGCAATCATTATGAATCCTCTATAACATCCTGTTGTAGACATTGAACACACACCTTTAACAGATGTGGACTATAAAATAGTAGATCCAATAGTAGAATTCAATCTATTAGACCTCCACTACTGGAGCTTTGAAAAGCCTTTAGATCAGGTTGAAGAAATCCAAATTTTGGAATCAAACCTACCCAAATATGTTGTTCCATTCACTCATCCATGCCCGGAGGTTATTAGGTTATGTCATAACTATTATATACCTAAACAAAGAGTAATAGTAAATGAAAAAAAAGAAGTACTATTTACAAATACCTGTTGAGTCCATAAATCATATGTTGCAGCTTAAACCTGACCCTAAAGCAGTTCCTTTTTCAAAAGAAGCACTTACAAAGTTGTACATTGGTCTTGATTTTCCCAAAAGGTTTCAGATTTTTCAAGTGTTTATGCCTTTACATGTTGAAATTCCAAAAATCAACCCTCCTTATTCCACTTCAAAATTTCCAGAAGGGTCTAGGCATGTCATTTCCATCTTTTCATTCATCCTAGCATACTTTACATATGAGCATATAGATGAATCAATCCTAGGTTTCCTATCTACTTTTGCACCAGGACAACCTCCTTCTGTCATTTTCAATTATGTTGAATACATTGCTGATAATATCCATGATTAGCTTGTAAAATTGCCAGCTAAAGGAGTGTTTAGATATACATCCTTTCTCTTCCATATGTTCTTGTATTTTCAAGCAGACAAGTTTCCTATAACCCTCTAGAAGCTTGATATAGAAGAAAAACCACTTTCAGCGATCTTTTGGACATCTTTGATCAAAAAAGAGTCCACAGAGTTCAGTTTTGCAGAGTTTTCAAACTTCTTTGTCCACCGAGTGATAAATATGTTGAAAAATCAGGAACAACCAAGACTCAATGATGAAATAAAGAAATTTCTATAGCTATCAAAGCAGACTAGAACTGTAGATTGATATTTATATGAAAAACACACAGAAATCAGATTTTTTGGGTGTAATCCTCTATCCTACAAACTACCTAAATATGTACCAATGAGGGTTTTTGGCTTGGAATACATCAGACAGATCTTAAATTATGATTCTATTAACTTTCTAGCAGCCAAGAAGAAAACACAATTTAAGTTGAAGAATCAAGTGGGACCCTTTATTTGTAATCACAGAGATGCAGAGACAGAAGCAACCAAATAGTTACTTGAGTATAGATTTGAAGAGAGTTTCTCATGGAACTATGATCCACAAGGAATATTAAGAAAAATGAAGGTTAAGTGCAAACTAACACCTTATATTCACGAGAAAAACCAAATATTGAAAAATATGTCAATCAAACTGAGTGGATAGAAAACACTTTGGTAGATACAGTTAAACAAGGTGATACTATTCACACCTTACAAACTACAAATCCAAGAGATAAAGCTACTAAAAGAGTTAGAGAAGAAGGTACTTACATTGCCGAGACAACAACTGAAACAAGGTTTAAACTAAGATACAATAAAAAGCCTAAAATCAATCCAGTTGATAAAGAGAAAGTAACCATTGAGGTAGAAGACACAGATGTTCTAGTGACAAATATAGTTGTTGCTACAGTCATTACAAATGAGCTAGTTACAGAGAATTTGAATGAAGAACAGCCTGAAAATTAAAATCCATAGATGATATAAAAACAACAGAATATGGAGGCATCCTCCTTACAGATAGCAGAGGAAAAATATCTTGATATCAAGGAAAAATATAAGCAGATTAAGACAAAGAATGAAGAGATCAAAAATGAGATTTACTATCAATATTTGAAACAAATACCAGGTGTTCAAAATAGAATTTTATCAGCTTTTGACTATTCAAATAAAAATTTGATTATATGAGTGTTACAACCTAGAGTTAAAACTCTAAAGACTGTTGCAGACTACAAGAAAGTTGATGTAGAAGTGCAAACAAAAAATATTCATGCACTAGATCAAATTGAGTTCCATAGGAAAATTTTAGATATGTTATATTCTACCATTACAACCAAGGCTATGAGTGTCCAAAAACTTCAGAATACAATCATAAACATGAGAGATCAAATGAAAGTGGACAAAGCCTCCTCATATGCTAAAGATCTTAGGATTAAGTCTTTAGAAGAGTTGGTCATTCAAGTTGGATATAATCCTGCAAATATCAAAGCTGCAGAGGAGTTAGTGAAGATAAAGAATGCTGATATTGCAGCATTAAGGAAACACCTTAATATTCCACCAAATAAACATCCTCAAGCCAAATAAATTGTACAAGAACAGACTCAGAAAGATGACATGATGAACTTAATTTTTCAACTGTCAGGACAGATCAAAGAGATGGAAATTCAAATGGACAAGCTTGTCCATGAAAGGGAAACAACAAAATCACAAGAAGCTCCTACAGTAATTCCCATGGTTACTACAGTTGTGCCTTCAACTCTGGTAGAAAAGTTGGCACCCAAAGTACCACTAGCTACTGCAGTGCCAGTGACATCATCCACAACTTCAGCTACATAATCATCTACTACAGCAGCTCAAAATTCAGATGAGGCCAATAAATTAGTTAAATCCATGGATGAAATGACACTACAAACAAATGATATTAACAGATTGAAAAAAGCAATTGAAAATCTTGAAGACACAAAGAAGTTAGCTCAAATCAAAGCCAAAAGTCATGAGCAAAGAGCTAATAGGTTAAATGTTGAACTGAAGAATCTACAATAGTATTTAACCTTGAAGGAGCCAATGTCATATGTGAAAAACCAGTTATGGAACAAAATCATTGAAGCCATGAATGATGTTTGGCCCTCAATCCAAGTAATCTTTGAAAAAAACGATTTGTTGAAGGCAGCACAAGCAGAGATTCAGAAAACTAAAGATGAACTAGGTGTCAAACCTGAGCAGGCCCTGGAATTAATCAAGTTTCTAAACAGCAAGAAAAAATAGGAGTTAGAAGAAATTTATATCACTGATAAGGTAGAGACAATCATTGAAATAAGGAAATTTATTTCAAAGAAGAACCTGATGAAGCAACTAGAAGAGAAATGTGCCAACATGAACATAGCCATAACCAAGTTTATGGTTAAATTTGATATTTTGAGGCAAAGAGGTTTGCCTAATATTTTGGTTATAAATGATAAACTCATGGCACAAGAGGACTACCACAAGAAAATCAGAGAGCATGCAAAAGAGCAAGTAAACAAGACACAAGGACAAGGAATTCCCATTGGCAAATTTCTACAGAGAAGTTTTTAAGATTTATTTTATTTTCAACATGAGATAAACATTTCTTTTTCATAAAACCAACATTTTCCAGATATACTGAGGTAGATGAGAATTTTAGAAAGTTGAAGAAGATAAAAATTCCTAAGGAGGAATCATGGGAATCACTTACTGATTTATTGTAAAAATCAAATTGCAGAGAGAAAGACAAAAAAATAGTTTGCTGATTTTTTAGTCAAAACAGAAAATTACAGTAGTAAGACAGTTTTGACAGAGTTTAAAGAGTATCAAAGGTAAAGTGTATCAGATGAAAGAGTAAAATATCAGAAGATAATATTTCAAAACAAATTTGAAATGTCTTTGCCAGCAAAGAGGACAACAAGGCAGCCAGCTACACCTAATCCACAAAATAGTTTCTATTTTATTTGGATAAAAAGGACAACTTGCTGATTTGTTAAGCATCTGTCACTATTTTGTTGTAAAGATATTTTATTTTCCTTAGATAATTCCTAGAATCATTCTAGGATATTTTGTAGACATTCTTGTATATATACTTCATCTTTTGAAGTATTATTGTGGAATAAATTGCTGAAGATTTTTATAGTCAAATTATCTGTACTTGAAGGCTTTTGTGTTGCAAGTTCGAGTAGCAGACTGGATCAAATCACCTAGCATCATATTTCAGGATTCATGTGATGAGCCATTGAAGTGAATTACTTTCTACTTTTCATTGTTTATCTTCTTTTGTTTCATGCATCCGTATATGTGTTCCAAATTTGAATGATAATTCAGGAGTATTATTTCAGGATTTGTTAAAAGCACCCTGTCTTTATTGTTTATCATTTCTATGTTTTCTGTTGATTTCCAGAGTAGGGAACCCTTAATTTTTCCCGCTTTCGAATGACCTCTTTCTACTCCTTCCTAATCCGGATCAAAGAATCCTTCATTTCTCCTTATCCCAATCCAAACCACTTCACAAATCAGCCTTCCAAGATTTTCAAAGACTTATCTATCTTGCCTTGAGAACATTTGACTTTTTGACCTTGATCCTAGTCCTATCTACTTGACTTTTGACTCCATAGCCCAATGGAAAAACATATCTTTCACTATCCATCTCACTAAGTGATTTTTTCTCACCAAACCAAAACCAATTTTCATAATCATAACTAGCCTAATATAATATAATAAAAAAAATTTAAATCTTATAGAGAGAGCCCTCTCTGAACCCTAGGAAGGCTAGATCTTAGAGTCTAAAAGTAGGTTTGTAGTTACCTATAGTGTTTTTAGAACTTTAAATCAAAATATCACAACTTATAGAATTACTAGAGTGATAACATATTGGCGACCATACTGGAGACTTAACCAATCCTCAGTCTTAAAATAGTTCTTGAAGGAAATATTTTTTATCATCCTTTTGCCTTTAAGACTGTTTTATAGGTTGTGAGTATTAAAAAACTGTAATTCTGGCTTCTATAAAAATTTACTATACCAGGTCTAACCTAGATCCTAAACCTGTTGTTATAGTAGAAAATCTAGATAGAATGGGAAAAAGAATAAACAAGTAGAAGATTTATATGCTAAAGTTTCTTTAATTAGAGGCAATTCACTACCACAAGAATTAGTAAGGTTAAAAGATATAGAGTTTGATTTGAAATTTGAACATTATTTAAGCAAATATGAAAGTAATTTAAGTATTGTTGTTATAGAACCTATTTTTATTTCATTTCTAGAAACAAAACAGAAAAATATTGCGGTAGATTCTGAATTAAAGAAAGTTAAAACTTAGGTTCAACTTGAAGAGATAAATGCTACTATTCTTAAGGAAATTGATGAAGCTATTGAATTAGCTCAATTGTTAGCCTATACATCTAAGCCTTCTATTCCTCATTTATATACCACTACATCAACTATAATTTCCACTACCATCCAATCTACAGATCCATTTATCCCTAGATTACCCTTACAACCTAGAATATTATTTCCTTTATCCCCTACATCCACTACTTTACCTTCTACAAACACATCATTATCATTTCCTAATAGTTCCTTATATATTCTAGTTTCATTTCCTATCACCTCCACTTTATCCTTTATTTCATCCACCACTTTTTCTAGTTCAACATCTTATAATCCAGTTTCATCAGCTAATACTTCCAGTTCAGCCCCAAGCACTTCTAATCTACCTCCTATCCAAGCTAAAATTCAAGCTATGGCTGCTAGGTATTCTCCCCTAGTTCTTCCAGCACATATACATGATACACCTCAGGATTACCAAAGTAAGATACCACAATTTGATGCTACTACTCATTACACAGTCTAGCAGCACATTAATAAAATGACAGATTACTTTGAGCTCCATGAAATAGATGATTCTGATGTACAAATGAGGCTATTTGCACGAACATTAACAGGGGAAGTTAAAAAATGGTTTAAAGATCTTAATCCTGGTAGTATAGTTGATTTAGAGATTTTTCATAGATTATTTTTAAATAATTGGGAAAAGAAGAAAAATCCACTCCAAATATTGACTGAATTTGAGGCTATGAAAAGAACTCCTAATGAATCAGTCCAAGATTATTGCACTAGATATAATAGTGTTTACAATTCAATTCTTGCAAATCTCAAACCCACTCCTTACTTAGTCTTACTTAAATTCCCAGATGGATTTGACATAGACATGGCTTATCAACTAAGGGAGAGAAATGCATAAACTTTAGAAAGAATGAAAATAGATGCGGTTAGTGTAGAAGTAAAAAATTTAGCTAAAAAGTCTAGATTAAGGAATGAGAGGAGAGTAACCATGAAAGAAAAAACTTCTAGTTCAGACACAAAAATAGATCAGCTAGCTAAAACTTTAGAGAGAATGATGGATAGATTAGACAACATAGAAATAAGACCTCAATGGGATAATCAACAACAAATTAGGAATCCCAATTTTAGAAAAAATACAAATTCAGGAAAATCAAAAGAATCATCCCCTGATCAAGCAATAAGCCCCCCATTTTAGGAAAAATATACTCAAAGTTCTCAAAACAATGATGATGATGAGGATACCATCAATCTAATGGGAATAGATGATAATAACACTATCTTTTTCACATAGGAAGACGAAGAGTTATTTTAAATGCAACAACTTTAATTAGATTCAGGTGAATCATTCGATTATAAACAAGGTTATGATTTTTCCATCAACGAATTACACAATCAATATAAACTATGAAGTAAGAAAAACAATGAGCCTTCTACTAAGAAAACTTCTCAAATACAAAATAAGAAAACTGTAGAAGCTCCCACATCAAAAGTTCTACAAATTCTCCCTAGGGAAAATAAGCAAAATTGTAGCTCTTCCAAAAAAAATTCCAGCCCTAAAATTTCACCAAGCCCTAAGATTGTTGATATAACAAATGAAGTTGCTCAAGCTACAAAAGAATCACAAAAATTTGCTGCTGCAAAAGCGCCTAATTTTTCTAAAACATCAAACTTAGATCCTAAAACATCCATTGCTGATCCAAAATCAGTAGATCCAAAAGCTGCCACTGCAAAAACAGCTTCTGATAATTCAAAATCTGAAAAAACATCTACTGCTTCACAAATAATTCCTGAAAAGAAAACTAAGAGCAGTAAAACACAAGAAACTCAAACAGAAAATGAAGATATAACTATAGAAAAACAAGATAAGCCTACTCAAACTACAGTTACTAAAGAAGATTTAATTCAAATAAGTAAATCACAACCCTCATTCAATATACAAGCTGAAATTGCAAAGTTAAAAATACCAATTCCTTTGACATAATTGATAAAACATGATTTGTATAAATCAACTATCACTGAAACATTAAACATGAATGATGGAGAAAATTCTGTAAACTTGAATGATGATCAACCAGAGTTGACTTTTGGCCCTAATGTCAATCGAAATCATCAAGATGGAGTAGTCCCTCCATTTCACACTAGTTTAACTATTCGTGACCAAATTTTACACAATGCAATGTTAGATTCAGGAGCTTCACATAATCTAATGACGAAAGCTATATTGGAAACCCTGAACTTAGAAATTGTAGGTTTTAACCCTGAACAAAAATGATCTACACACGAATCTTATAACAAAAAATAAACAATAGCGATAGCATAAAACATAAAACAAATAAACACAGAGATTTTCCCTTGGATCCCAAATCGGGACGACCAGCTTGATTTTTCATTATATTCCTTTTAGTGTTACAACACATATATATACATGATGAAGCATACATAAACCCCAATCCATTAACCCTGGATTAGAACATAATCGTAGTTCCCTTGACCAGATCTACAAAATACCAGGGGTCGAAAACCATCGTACCCCAAAAAAACCATGTGCAAACTCATGCACAAAACATGGGTGGGTCTGCCTATGAGTGGGACCGCACACCAAAAAAAATTTCGCCAGGGCGCTGCCTCGGACCCCAACAGGGGGGTTTCCGCCCCCTCTGTGACCCCCCTACTGCGCCCGGTGCAACATACAGTGCGTGCGGCTAGTCGTGGAAAGAATATAACACACACCCAACAGACATCACAAGGCCCTACAAGGATTTATTTTCATTTGATTCAAACAAGGTAAAATGCCTAGGTTTAATTAAAGATTTGTGTATAAAATTAGTTCAATATCCTGGTAAAAGTATACTCATGGACATTGTAGTACCTGCTATCCCACCTAAATATGGAATGTTATTATCTCACTCATGGGGAGCAAAATTACATGGATCTCTACAATTGGACATGTCATATGCTACTATATCAGTTTTTGGTCAACCAAAGAAACTCTATAAGGATACATTGATGAAATATATGGTGATTAGTGCAAAAAGATCAATAAATTACCCAATTTACACTACACCTACTGACCTAGATTCATTCATCCTATGTAACTTTGAAACTGATAATGAAATCAAAACTGAAATAAGGGAGAAAAAGAAAACACAAAACAATGACAATATCTTTCATGAATATTTATGGCATTTATATTTTGATGGATCAGTTAATAAGCTAGGAGTAGGAGCAGGAGTTTGGATAACTAATATAGAGAAAAATCATGCAGAAGGCCATGCTTTCAGATTGAATTTCAAATGCACCAACAATATGACTGAGTATGAAACCCTCATTTTAGGACTCTATATTATCAAAAACTTAGGAGGAAAAAGAATAGCAATAATGGGAGACTCAGAGTTGATTGTAAAACAGATTAATGGAGAGTATTCTGTTTACAATCTTAGATTAGGCCGATATAGAGAAACTGTATTAGATTTGATTGATGATTTGTTGGAGTGTAATTTTTCTGCAATACCAAGAAAACAAAACTTACAAGCACACTCCTTAGCAAATTTTGCTAGTACTTGTAATTTACCTTTTCAGCCTAATCATATGTATACTACAGAAGTAAAACACAGACCAATAATTCCATACAACCTCAAATATTGAAAACTTTTCTCACAAGATGAACAGATTTACCATTTTATGAATAATGAAGGTGAATTTCAGAATTGTAAAATAGACACTTATTGTACCATAGATCAAGATTTAGATAGTGAAATTGAATTGAATAATGTAGATGTAAATAAAGTAAATTTTGATAGACCCACTAAATTTAGTCAATCAGATATAGATAATTTAGAGAGAGTAGAAATTGATGAGATAATTGATGATGAATATGATGTAGTAAATCTCAAAGATAATTTCTTACCAAAAGGTTTAACTCCTTTAGAAGATTTATTTGACTCAATGATGTTGCTAGAAAACCCAAAATGGACCCACTTAGATATGATATTGAGGAATGTAACATTTGCACAGAGTTAAAACAAAAAATGATCAAACTTTCCAAATCTTTGCCTCAACAAGAAAAAGAAAAATACATAGCACTTTTACAGGAATTTGAGGATGTCTTTGCCTAGAGTTATGAGGACCTAAAATCCTATAACACCAGTATAATTCAGCATAAAATCCCTATAAAATAAGACCAAAAGCCTTTTAAACAAAATTTAAGAAGGATCAATCTTGTTTTGTTGCCTTTGATAGAAAAAGAGGTAAAAATAATGTACGATGCACAGGTAATTGCACCAATAAGATATTCTGATTGGGTTTCCAATCTAGTTCCAACCAGAAAAAAGACAGGAGAAATTAGATTATGTGTTGATTTTAGGAATCTGAACATAGTATCCTTGAAAGATAATTATCATTTACCAAAGATGGATCACATTTTACAAAGGGTAGTTGGTTCTTCTAGGATTTCACTTTTAGATGGATTTTCAAAATACAACTAGATTTTAGTCCAAAAAGAAGATCAAGCCAAAACAGCGTTTACTACTCCTTATGGCACTTTTCTGTATGTAAAAATGCTTTTGCTTTAATGAATGCAGAGACAACCTTTCAAAGAGCTATGGATATAGCCTTTTCAAAGGAAATTCATGACTTCTTAGTAATTTACTTAGATGACATTACTGTATTTTATAAAACTGATAATGAACACTTGGATCATCTTAGACAAGTTTTTATTAAATGCAAAAAGTTTGGCATCTCTTCAAACCCTAAGAAAACCTTATTTGGATTAGAAGAAGGTAAGTTAATAGGACACATAATATCTAAGGAAGGAATTAGAATAGACACTGCCAGAATATAAGAAATTGTTAACATCAGTCCACCAAGGAACATAAAAGAGTTACAAGCCTTTCTAGGTAAAATTAACTTTTTAAGAAGATTCATTTCCAATTTAGCTGAAATAATTAGAGAAATCAATAATATGCTGAAAAAATTCTCTGTCCTTAAATGGACTATTGAGGCCAAACAATCATTTGAATCCATCAAACAGGCCTCAACCAAAAATCCAGTCCTTATAAGTCTTGACTTTAAAAAGGATTTAATCATTTTTTCATTTTCTTCAGAGCACGCCATTGCTGCAGTTTTACTGCAGAAAAATGACCAGGGCTATGAGCAGCACATAGATTTCTTTAGCAAAACACTTAGAGATGTGACTTTTAAGTACAATATCATGGATAATCAAGCCCTAGCTTTGGTAAAGGCTATTAAAGACTTCAGAGTTTACATTCTCTATTCTCACATCATTTTCTATGTCCCAAATGCAATAGTAAAAGATATTCTTACTTAGGATGGTCCTGATGGAAGAAGAGGCAAGTGGATTGTCACAATTTTAGAATATGACATAGAGATAAAACCCACTAAACTAATAAAAGGTCAAGGTTTTTCCGAACTCATGGCTGAATCAAATTGTCATGCCCTAGACATAATTTTATTGCCCAAGTAGATGATCAGGAAGAGATGCCAACTCCAGAGATCAGTGAAGCCTTTTTAGACTCACCATGGTATGCAGATATCATTTTTGTATTACTAACCTTACAAGCTCCTCCTGGATTATCAAGAACAAAAGCTATATTCTTAAAGCTAAAGGTAGTAAGATTTTGTATTTTAGACAATGTACTTTTTTGGAAGGATCATAGTGGGATTTTATTAAATTGTTTGTTAAAATAAGAAGCTGAAATTTTTTTAGAAGAATTTCATGCAAGTGACTATGGAGGACATCTCTACTGGAAGACTATTGTAGAAAAAATCCTGAGAGTTGGTTTTTACTGGCCTACTTTGTTTGCATATGTAAAATGGTATGTGACCTCCTGTCACAAGTGTCAAATATTTGAGGGTAACAAAAATCTGTTACTCCTGCCCTTAAAACCCATCTCGACAGAAATTCCATTTCAAAAATGGGGGCTTGACTTCATTGGTGAAATTCACCCTCCATCATCAGCCCAACACAAGTGGATTCTGATAGACACTGACTATTTTACCAAGTGGATTGAAGCCATACCCTCTAGGCAAGCCACATATACTTTCATTATATCCTTTTTAGAAAGCAACATACTTTCAAGATTTGGATGTCCCCAAAAGATAATTACTAACAATGTAGCTGCATTCAAATCTAAAAATATGATTGAATTTTGCCACAAATACCGCATTACCCTAGGCCATTCTACTGCATATTACCCTCAAGGCAATGGTCTAGCTGAATCTTCAAATAAGATCCTTGTAAACATCATCAAAATGTTACTGGAATATAACAAAAAGACTTGGAACAAGAAGTTAGTCAATGCCTTATGGGCAGATAGACTTACCACCAAAAAATATATTGGTACATCCCCTTACCAACTTGTCTATGGAATGGATACTGCTTTTCCATCTTCCTTAGGAGTAACAGTAATGAAGATTATCCAAGAGTTACAAGTTGAAACAAATGACATTAAAAGAAGGATTAATCAAACTATTTACTTGCAACAAACAAGAGAAGAAGTTTATGTTAAATCTCAAGTTATCCAGGATAAGATAAAGAAATTGTTTGATAGGAAGAGTAAAGAAGATGATTTCTACATTGTAGACAAAGTGTTAAAATGGGATTCAAGAAGAGAAGAGAAAGGTAAACATGGAAAATTTTATTTTCTATGGAAATGGCCTTATGTTATTTATGGTTAAGGTAACAATGTTTTATTTATGAAAGAAATGCATGTATCAGATATGCTAGATGGACCAGTAAATGGCAGAATGCTAAAGCACTACTACTTCTCTGAGATAACAAATAGTTAGTTTCATTTACTTTGATCATTGTATATATACATTGAAGATTTTAGATTGGATTGGATGTTTTCCTAACAAAGTTGAAGCCCGGAGAGAAGGCCCTAAGCTTTGAGAGGTAAAATATCATAAGTGTGAATAATTGCAGATATCAAAAGATACTTACAGGGTCATCTCAGTCAAAATTCAAAGGCTACTAGTCTTAAAGTTCTTGACATTTCACCAGGAAATGCCATCCCCATGTGGAGCCACTGTTAGGGTCCTATAATAATAGGGTTCATAATTTTGAATTGACTTTGATAGTCTTGTAAATATGTACATACCTTTCTTCTTGCAAGTTGTTTTCCCATATTTGAAAATAATAAAAAATGAAAAGAGGGTAAAAGTCCTAAAATAAAGATCAAAGGACTTAGAAAAGAAAAGATAAAAACAGAATAAAAATGAACCCCAAAATAGAAAAAAGAGATAAAATAAGACATGAAAGTGAGCAAGTCAAAATACCACTACTATTTATTTTTACTACAAGAATAATGATTATGTGCAGATTGTCAATAAATGCCATAATCCATGATCAGTTAAATAGTTTAATCTTAACTTTTCATGCTTTGAATTTCATGTTTTAGATAGAGAATAAAGATATGTCAAACAATTTAAACTTGACAAATCAGTAGATAGTTAGAGAATAAATGAGGAGCTCAACAGTTTAATCTGAGCCCTCAGAGGAAATAAGGTTAGACTTCGATAGTTTTTATGCTTTGAAAGAAAACTGGATTCAGGGTTGCAAGCTTAAATGCAACCATGAAAATGAAGTAAAAGTTTTTAGAAATAATGATGGGTAAGTAGAAAGCAGTTTTGCAAGGCATATAATAAAGCATCATCAGGCAAAAATTACTAATTTCCCCTCCCCCACAATGATCCAGTATTATAAACCTTTAGTTAAAGAGGCTCAGAGCATTTCTCTCACTTCTGTTGGGATCGGACCCAAGGCTTAATAACTGATTGGTGAAAAATATTGGACTCCCTACATAAAACTCATTTCATCAACATATTCACCCTTTTACAAAACTATGATCCCTTTTCCTAAGTAAAACACTTTTTTGCTTAGTGAGAGTAAAAACCCTACTTGATTAATTTCGTTTTCATTCAAAAGCACTCAAAAACTATAAAATACATTTTATCCTAAGTTCATGTGTAAAAACTCAAAATGGGACAAATTATTTTTAATTGCCTATTTACACTTTACTTAGTTTAAATCTATGTGTTTTAAATCATTTCATTCATAACATTCTCCATTTCATATTAACTTCTAACCTAAAGTATTAAATCCTTATATAAAACAACCCTTCCCGTATATATTAATTTCTTTATATATTAATACCCCCAAACTCACTTATTTTAAGTTTAAACCTATCTTTATTTATCCCACATGTTAATAAAAAATCCCTGCCCTTTTTCCCATAATTTTAAACATATTTATATTATAATCCTCTGCCCTATGGTTTTAAAACACGTAAACACATTTTATTAACCATATAATAAATAAACTACCAATCGAATAAAGCAACATTTTTTACATTATAAACATACATTTGTAACGTTAAATACTATACCCACGCCATTGGTTGAAACATTTGTTAAAATGTTTTAATGTAAAACATATAACATTACCCCCTGCCCTATCAAATAATATAAAGTTTTCACGTTATAAGTATATATTTATAAGGTTTAAACCTATCCTGTCGCATATCAAATCCCAGACCCCACCTATTACCGCCACGCAGCTCCAAGATGCAATCTTAACCGTTCGCATCCCGACCCTTCAATCCAACAATCGAAATGTCATATCGCAAATTAAGTAGCGCGATCATAACACTTTCCTAACCACGCAAAATAGGTGATTTCACCCCTTTCTCTCTCCTCCACATGGCCAAATGTTATTGGATTGCATTCGATCTAGTAATACCGTTTACCACTTATTTCCTGTGCAATAACCACTTGTGGTTTTTCGCCTTTGAAAACTAAAAACCACCATTTCATCTGACGTGACCGCCATTTATTGCAGGATATTCTAGACCTAAAACGCCTAATAAACTCCTAAATGCGCCATTAAACCATTTTTCCTGCACTTATCGATTGTATATGTCCTCCCGACTGAGAAAACGAAGCCTGTACATTGATTCAAGCCCAGAACTAGTAGAAAAAGCCACACAGTTACTACCAAAAGACTTCAGAAAGATCCCAAACTGTTGCTAAAGACCTGAAAAGCTACCAGAAACCTGTCAAAAGCCCAACAACCATTACAAAGACCTATACTTGCGCAAAATAGGTATTTTCCAAGAAAAACAAGCCTGCTATCATTATAAAAGATTTTTCTGAAGGAATTGAAATACAGTAAGAGCTTATTTACTTCAAGAAAGCTTATAGTTCCCTGAAAAGGAGCTAAAACCCTGTCAGAAATTTGATAAAACCCTGTTTTAATACCGCATTCAGTTTTAAAGGAGAAACTCGAGTTTATTTAAAGATTTTGCAGACTTATAAGACTCCTAAATTGCCTAGAAATCCTCTGGAGGTAACCCAACCCTCTATGCCCAATTTCAATCGATTTTTAGCCCAATATCCACTAGAAAAAGATAAGAAAACCCTTTTCTTATTTTATAAGCCCGTGAGAGTCTGAAATATAGTTGGAAGTTAAAATTGAAGCATAAAATCCAAGGAAAGAACCTAATTGTATTATTTTATCCAGAGAACCTCTCTCAAAGTCAAGAAACACTTCTGTAAACCATTTAATCTTACAGAAAGCCTAAAAATAGATTTTCAGTGATCCAGAAGCCTAAAAATGCCAAAAGCCAATCCACCTATGTCCTACAGGACTGCAATCATTGTGAATCCTCTACAATGTCCTGTTGTAGACATTGAACACACACCTTTAGCAGATCTGGACTATAAAATAGCAAATACAATAGTAGAATTCAATCTATTAGACCTCCACTGTTGGAGCTTTGGAAAGTCTTTAGATTAGGTTGAAGAAATCCAAATTTGGGAATCAAACCTACCCAAATATGTTGTTCTAGTCACTCATCCATGCCCAGAGGTTATTAGGTTATGTGAGAACTATTATATACCTGAAAAAAGAGCAATAGTAAATGAAAACAAAGAAGTATTGTTTGCAATTATTGTTGAGTCCATAAATCAGATGTTGCAGCTTAAACCTAACCCTAAAGCAGTTCCTTTTTCAATAGAAGCACTTACAAAGTTGTACATTGGTCTTGATTTTCCCAAAAGGTTTTATATTTTTCAAGTGTTTATGCCTTTACATGTTGAATTTCCACAAATCAACCCTCCTTATTCCACTTCAAAATTTCTAGAAGGGTCTAGGCATGTCATTTCCATGTTGTCATTCATCCTAGGATACTTTACAGATGAGCATACAGATGAATCAATCCTAGGTTTCCTATCTACTTTTGCACTAGGACAACCTCCTTCTGTCATTTTCAATTATGTTGAATACATTGCTGATAATATCCATGATCAACTTGTCAAATTTCTAACTAAAGGAGTGTTTAGATATACATCCTTTCTCTTCCATATGTTCTTGTATTTTCAAGCAGACAAGTTTCCTATAACCCTTTAGAAGCTTGATATAGAAGAAAAACCACTTTCAGTCATCTTTTGGACATCTTTGATTAGAAAAGAGTCCACAAAGTTCAGTTTTGCAGAGTTTTCAAACTTCTTTGTCCACCCAGTGATAAATATGTTGACAAATCAGGAACAACCAAGAATAAATGATGAAATGAAGAAAGTTCTACAGTTATCAGAGCAGACTAGAACTGGAGATTGGTATTTATATGAAGAACACACAAAAATCATATTTTTTGGGTCTAATATTCTATCCTACAAACTACCTAAATATGTACCAATGAGGGCTTTTGCCTTGGAATACATCTGGCAGATCTTAAATTATGATTCTATTAACTTCCTAACAGCCAAGAAGAAAACACAATTTAAGTTGAAGAATTAGGTGGGACCCTTTATTTGTAATCACCGAGATGCAGAGACAGAAGCAACCAAACAGTTACTTGAGTACAGATTTGAAGAGAGTTTCTCATGGAACTATGATCCACAAGGAATATTAAGAAAAATGAGGGTTAAGTTCAAACTAACACCTTAAATTCATGAGAAAAAATAGATATTGAAAAATATGTCAATCAAACTGAGTGGATAGAAAACACTTTCGTAGATATAGTTAAACAGGGTGATACTAGTCACACCTTACAAACTGCAAATCCAGGAGAGAAAGCTACTAAAAGAGTTACAGAAGAAGGTACTTACATTGATGAGAAAACAATTGAAACAAGGTTTAAACTAAGATACAATAAAAATCCTAAAATCAATCCAGTTGATAAAGAGAAAGTAACCATTGAGGTAGAAGACACAGATGTCCCAGTGACAAATATAGATGTTGCTACAGTCATTACAAATGAGCCAGTTATAGAGAATGTGAATGAAGAACAACTTGAAAATTCAAATACATAGATGATAGAAAACAAGCAGAATATGGAGGTATCCTCCTCACAGACAGTAGAGGAAAAAGATCTTGATATCAAGGAAAAATATAAGCAGATTAAGACAAAGAATGAAGACATCAAAAATGATATTTACTCTCAATATTTGAAAAAAACACCAGGTGTTCAAAATAAACTTTTATCAGCTTTTGATTATTGAAATAAAGAGTTGATTATGTGAGTGTTACAACCTACAGTTAAAACTCCAAAGACAATTGCAGACTACAAGAAAGTTGATCTAGAAGTGCAAACATAAAATATTCATGCACTAGATCAAATTGAGTTCCATAGGAAAAGTTCAGAGATGTTATATTCTACCATTACAACCAAGGCTATGAGTGTCCAAAAACTTTAGAATACAATCATAAACATGAGAGATCAAATGAAAGTGGACAAAGCCTCCTCATATGGTAAAGATCTTATGATTAAGTCTTTAGAAGAGTTGGTCATTCAAGTTGGATATGATCCTGCAAATGTCAAAGTTGTAGAGGAGTTAGTGAAGAAAAATAATGTTGATATTGCAGCATTAAGGAAACAGCTTAAGCTTCCACCAACTCAACATCCTCAAGCCAAGAAATTGTACAAGAACAAACTCAGAAAGATGACATGATGAACTTAATTTTTCAACTGACAGGACATATCAAAGAGATGGAAATTCAAATGGACAAGCTTGTCCATGAAAAGGAAACAAAAAAAGCACAGGAAGCTCCTACAGTAATTCTCATGGTTACTAAAACTGTGCCTTCAACTCTGGTAGAAGATTTGGCACCCAAAGTACCACTGGCTACTACAGTGCCAATGACATCATCCACAACTTCAGCTATAGAATCATCTACTACAATAGCTCAACATTCAGATGAGGCCAATAAACTAGTTAAAGCCATGGAGGAAATGACACTACAAACAAATGAGATTAACAGATTGAAAAAAGCAATTGAAAATATTGAAGACACAAAGAAGTTAGCTCAAATCAATGCCAAAACTCATGAGCAAAGAGCTAATAGGTTAAAAGTTGAACTGAAGAATCTACAGCAGGATTTAACCTTGAAGGAGCCAATGTTGTAGATTTTAACCCTGTACAAAAATTATCTGCAAACGAATCTTAAAGACAGAAAATAAACAATAGCGAGAGAATAAAACATAAAATATATAAACACAGAGATATTCCCCTGGATCCCAAATCGGGCCTACTAACTTAAGTTTTTCATTATATTCCTTTTAGTGTTACAACACATATATATACATGCCGAACCATACATAAACCCCAATCCATTAACCCTGGATTAGAACATAACCGTAGTTACCTTGACCGGATATACAAAATACCAGGGGCCGAAAACCATTGTACCCCAAAACCATGTGCAAACCCATGCACAAAACCATGGGCAGATCCGCCCACCGTAAAATAAGGACCAAAAAAATTTTCCGGGGCGCTGCCCTGGACCCCAACAGGGGGGGCTACCGCCCCCCCTTTGACCTCCCCGCACATGATTAGTCATGGAAAGAATATAACACATACCCAACATTCTCCCACTTTTTGTTTTCTTTCCGCAAGGGGCCACAGGAGAGCTTAGTCATTAGCCCAGTTCTACAAAACCTATTTTTTCTCTACACCAAAAGAACTTCTAAGTGCTTATAGACTTCGTCAATGCATCTGCAACATTCTTAAAAGTGTCCACCTTTACCAGCAACACCCTTTTAGCCTCAACCATATCTCTCACAAAGTGATATTGAACATCAATGTGCTTTGTCTTTGAATGATAAGCAGGGTTCTTAGCCAAGAAAAGTGCACTTTGGCTATCACAATCTATCCTTATAGCTTGTTGCACCAACCCCATACTTGAACACAATCTCTGAAACCAAACTGCTTCCTTGCTTGCATGAGTGGCTGTTATGTACTCAGCCTCTGTAGTTGAAAGAGCCACTACATACTGTTTTTTACTCATCCAACTGACTGCACCTCCAAATAGGTTAAACACATACCCACTTGTAGATCTTCTTTGGTCTATATCTCCAGCCCAGTCAGCATCAAAAAAACCACGAATGTCCAACACCCTTTCCAATCTTGGTCTTCCCTGGTAGCACAAGCCATAATCACTAGTGCCACGTAAATATCTGAAAACCCGCTTCATTGCTGTCAAATGCTCCTTCCCTGGGTTTGACATAAACGTGCTCAATACTCCCACTGCATGTGCAATGTTTGGTCTACTACATACCATTGCATACATCAGGCTACCCACTGCACTTGCATATGGAACATGAGACATATCCTCCTCTTCTTCTTGTGTCTTGGGACACTGTTTAGCAGACAGCTTTGTACCTACAAGAATCAGAACATTCACCGGTTTACTATCCTGCATATTGAACCTCTGTAATATAGTCTCAACATACTTCCTCTGGTTTAACCAGAGCTTCCTCTTTGCACGATATCTCTTAATTTCCATGCCCAAAATATAGTTTGCAACACCAAGATCCTTCATGTCAAATTTGGAGAACAGTTGTGTATTCAAATCTTGGATAATTTCTCTGTTATTTCCAATCAACAACATATCATCCACATACAAGACCAAATAAATAACACAATCACCAATTAATTTAAAATAAACACAATGATCCTCCTTGCTTCTGGTGAAGCCAAGTCCCCATATGTAGGTATCAAATTTCTGATACCACATCCTTGGTGACTGTTTTAACCCATACAAAGACTTATTTAACCTGTATACTAGTTCTTTCTTCCCCTTCACCATAAAGCCTTCAGGTTGTTTCATGTAGATCTCCTCTTCTAGATCCATGTGAAGAAATGTTGTCTTCACATCCATCTGTTCTACCTCAAAATCAAATGCTACAGCAACAGATAAAAGTAATCTAATAGAAGTAACTTTGGCAACAGGAGAAAAAATATCACCAAAATCAATTCCCAGCACCTGGGAATAACCTTTTTCTACCAACCGAGCTTTGTATTACTCCACCTTGCCTTCTACATTCATCTTCTTCTTAAACACCCATTTGCTCTCGATGGGCTTCCTTCCAGCTGGCAACTTCACAAGATCCCATGCCTCATTTTTATGCAAGGATGCCATTTCATCAACCATGGCCTCCTTCCAGAGTTTTCCATCCTCTGAATCTACTGCCTCCCTGACAGTTCTGGGATCATCATCAGTTATAGTTAAAGCAAAATCTGGTTCTCTTATTTCCCGAGCTGATCTTCTCACAGCTAGAGTTTGTGGATCTTCCTCTTCTGAGTCTTATTCTGTTGTAGAGTCTGATTCATCCTCCTTTAGCTCAAACTTTATCTTCTCAGGTTCCTTTGGTAGGACTTCATGTTTAACAACTTCTTTCACCTCTCTAAACACCACATCTCGGTTGTACACAACCTTCCTTATTTCTGGGTTCCAAAGCTTGTAACCCTTTATACCATCCTTATACCCAATAAAGATACACCTTTCAAATTTATTATCCAACTTGATCCTTTTCTCCTTTGGAACATGTACATATGCATCACATCCAAATACCCTTAGATGTGAAAGAGAGGGTTTCTTACTAGTCCATACCTCATGTGGAGTCTTATCCTCCAATGCTGATGAAGGTGATCTGTTAACCAAGTAACATGTAGTCTCCACTGCCTATGCCTAGAATTCTTGTCCTAACCCGATACCACTGAGCATGCTTCTTTCCTTTTCCATCAGTGTTCTATTCATTCTTTTTGTAACTCTGTTTTGCTGAGGTGTGTAAGGAGTAGTCTTCTTCTGTGCTATACCACACTTCTTACATAACTCTTCAAATTCCTTCTTATAGAACTCCCCACCATTATCTATCCTCAGCACCTTTATCTTCTTCTCTGTCTAGTTTTCCACCAGAGCCTTAAATTCTTTAAATCTGTCAAAGACTTCATATTTCTTCCTCAATAAATATATCCATGTATTCCTTGAAAAGTCATCTATGAATGAAACATAGTACACAGACTTACCCAGTGATGGAACCGACACAGGTCCAAACACATCACTATGCACAAGCTCTAATATCTTGTTCGCCCTCTTAGCACCAGAAGGAAAACTAACCCGATTCAGCTTCCCATATACACAATGTTCACAGAAATAACTCACCTGATTCTGCTTCCCATATACACAATGTTCACAGAAATTGAAATCCAGAGAGCTATTAGACATACCTTATACCATACAATTTCCATGCAGTATATGAAGGCCCTTCTCTCTAATGTGTCCAAGCCTTTGATGCCATAGCATGGTATTTTCTCCAGAGACCACTAGGCTTTCTGCTCCACTTTCGGGAACCATAGAACTGTTACACCTAGTAATAACAGTGCTGCCCTAAATCTTGTACAGAGTTCCAATCCGAACTACCCACATTAATACCAGTGCTCCCCAAACCATCTTACAGGTATCTTTCTCTAACACTGTTTTTACACCTGCATCATCCATCTTGCTTATAGAAATCAGATTTCTGGCCAATGCAGGAATGCGCAGAACACCAGGAAGTGTTCTAATCCTTCCACCTTGTAGCTTCAGCTTGACTTTTCCACATCTGACGATTGTGGCCTTCCTATCATCACCTAAGAAGACATCACCGCCATTGTATTTATCATACTCACAGAACCACTCCCTATGGGGAGTGAAGTGAAAGGATGCACCCAAGTCAATCAACCATGACTCATGATCTACATGTGTATTTGAAGAAGAAGCCAAACACACATCCCCACCTTCATCTGAGGCGGTTTTTGCCTCTACAGAAGGAGCATCATCAGATCCCTTTCCTTTCTCAGGAGCTTTATATCTGCAGTCCTTTTGGTAGTGCCCTTCCTTTCCACATTTCCATCACAACTTTACAAACTTTCCAGGAGATTTAGATCTCCCACTCGAAACCTTATTCTTGTTTCTGTTCTGGGACCTTCCTCATACAGATAAGGCATCTCCATTCCGACCCTCCATATTTCTCCGTCTCATTTCCTTCGACAACAAGGCTGAGACAATGTCATCAAAATTCAAGGTAGTTGTATTGCTACCTATTGCAATAACCAGACTGTCCCATGAGTCTGGTAGAGAACACAACAAACTGATGCACTTATCTTCATCTGAGATTTTAATATCAACAAATGACACCTGACTTACCACAGTATTGAAGGCGTTCAAATGCTCTATCACTGAGTCTCCATCCTTCATCCTCAGGTTATACAGCTTTTTCTGTAGGAACAATTTATTCACTAGAGACTTAGATTGGTACAAAGTCCCTAGCTTTTCCCACAAGGTCTTCGCCATATCTTCCCCAAATACATTCAAAAATATTGAATCTGAGACACACAATCGTATTATGCTCTTGGCCTTCCGATCCAGCTTCTTCCAGTCTTCATCTGAAATTTCCGTTGGTTTAGTACCCTGATCTACCATGATCCACTGATCTTTATCCACAAGCAGATCCTCCATCTTGAGCTTCCACAACTCAAAACTCTGACCATTAAATTTCTCAATCTCTATCTTCCTGTCGCTCGCCATCTTCTTTAACCACAAGAATCGATCCCGCAGATCTCCCACTGAACAGGATCTATCTTAGGCCCGAGAAAAAAAACCCTTAGCAGTAAAGGTGTCCCCTTGAAGCTGAAAATGCTCTAATACCAAATGTAGGTTTTAACCCTGTATAGAAGTTATCTGCAAACAAATCATAAAGATAGAAAATAAACAGTAGCGAGAGCATAAAACATAAAATAGATAAACACAAAGATATTCCCCTGGATCCCAAATTGGGACGACCAGCTTGATTTTTCATTATATTCATTTTAGTGTTACAACATATATATATATATATATATATATATATATATATATATATATATATATATATATATATATAAATCTTTAGAAGCATACATAAACCCCAATCCATTAACCCTGGATTAGAACATAGCCATAGTTCCCTTGACCGGATCTACAAAATACCAGGGGCTGAAAACCATCGTACCCCAAAACCATGTGAAAACCCATGCACAAAACCATGGGCAGATCTACCCACTGGAAAATAAGGACCAAAAAAAAATTCTAGGGCACTGCCCCGGACCCCAACAGGGGGGGCTACTGCCCCCCATGTGACCCCTCAGCGCGTGATTAGTCATGGAAAGAATATAACACATATCCAACAAATGTCATATGTGAAACTAGTTATGGAACAAAATCATTGAATTCATCAATGATGTGTGGCCCTCAATCCAATTAATATATTAACAAAAATATTTACTGAAGGCAACACAAGGAGAGATTCAGAAAACTAAAGATGAACTAGGTGCAAAACCTAAGCAGGCCCTAGAATTAATCAAGTTTCTAAACAAAAAGAACAAACAGGAGTTAGAAGAAATTGAGATCACTGATAGGACAGAGAAAATCCCTCAAATAAGGAAAGTCATTTCAAAGAAGAACCTGATGAAGCAACTAGAAGAGAAATGTGCCAACATGAACATAGCCATAACCAAATTTATGGTTAAATTTGAGATTTTGAGGCAAAGAGGTTTGCCTAATATTTTGGTTATAAATGATAAACTCATGCCACGAGAGGACTACAACAAGAAAAACAGAGAGCATGCAAAAGAGCAAGTAAACAAGACACAAGGACAAGGAATTCCCACTAGCAAAGTTCTACACAGAATTTTTGAAGATTTGTTTTATCTACAACATTAGACAAAAAACTTATTTGTCATAAAACCAATAGTTGCGAGATATACTGAGGCAGATGAGAATTTTAGAAAGTTGAAGAAGATAAAAATTCCCGAGCAGGAATCATGGGAATCACTTCTTGGTTTATTGTAAAAATCAAATTGCAGAGAGAAAGACAAAAAAATTGTTTGCTGATTTTTACAGTCAAAACATAAAATTACAACAGTAAGAAAGTTTTGACAGATTTTAAAGAGTATCAGATGAAAGATTAAAAGATCAGAAGATAACATTTCAAAACAGATTTGAAATATCTTTTCCAGCAAAGAGAACAATAAGCCAGCCAGCTACACCTAATCCACAAAACAATTTCTATTTTATTTGGATAAATAGGACAGCTTACTGATTTGTTAAGCAGATGTCACTATTTTTCTGTAAAGATATTTTATTTTCCTTAGATAATTACTAGAAGCATTCTAGGATATTTTGTAAACATTCTTGTATATATACTTCATCTTTTGAAGTATTATTGTGGAATGAATTGCTAAATATTTCTATAGTCAAATTATCTGTACTTCAAGACTTTTGTGTTGCAAGTTCGAGTAGCAGAGTGGATCAAATCACATAGCATCATATTTCATGATTCATGTGATGAGCCATTGAAGTGAAGTACTTTCTAATTGTCATTGTTTATCTTCTTTTGTTTCATGTATCCATATATATGTTCCAAATTTGAATGATAATTCGGGAGTATTATTTCAGGATTTGTTAAAAGCACCCTGTCTTTACTGTTTATCATTTCTATGTTTTCTGCTGATTTCCAGAGTAGGGAACCCTTAATTGCTCCCTATTTTGAATGACCTTTGTCTACTCCTTCCTAATCCGGATCAAAGAATCCTTCATTTCTCTTTATCCCGATTCAAACCACTTCACAAATAAACCTTCCAAGATCTTCAAAGACTTATCTATCTTTCCCTGAAAACATTTGACTTTTTGACCTTGATCCTAGTCCTATCTGCTTGAATTTTGACTCCATAGCCCAAAGGAAAAATAGATATTTCACCATCCATATCACTAAGTGATTTTTTCTCACCAAACCAAAACCAATTTTCATAATCATAACTAGCCTAATATCATATAATAAAAACAAAGTAAATCTTATAGGGAGAGCCCTCTCTGAACCCTAGGAAGGCTAGATCCTAGAGTTTAAAAGTAGGTTTGTAGTTACCTCTCGTGTTCTTAGAACTTTGAATCAAAATCTCACAACTTAGAGAATTACTAGAGTGATAAAAAGTCCCACGTTCATTCTTGGAACATGGTATGGGGGTGATTAGCTGAAGAGATGTTGACTTGAGGGGTCCTGACCCAGGTTTTGAGTTAGCACGTAACCAACAAAACCCTCTTACTACTAGCCCTTTCGGCAACGACCTTCTCGCGCATGCCAAAGTCTCACCCGAAGCAATATGGGGGGGTGCTCGAACCAGGTTTCCACACCTTGAGAGAGAATTAAAGGAAGTGGGCATCTTCAGATCATTTTTACTGCACAGACTGACTTGTGCACCAGAAATCCTAACCAAAAAACCCTAGGTTAATTAACAAAGGTTAATATTGCGCGCGCACATAGACAATATATCCGTAATCCCTTTAACTATTTTAAAAATTTGATATTCAACATTTACAGAAATAGATATATGCAATTAAAATTCGTGTCAATTGTAAAATAGGTACGCAATCGATCCAATCACAGGTAATATAAATCATAACGTGAAATAGAAGTCATATGCGGAAACAGATCACAGAAATGGATTGCAGATGAATTTAGTACTCAGATTTACCCAAATGGATCTTTATTCATTAGATGTTCTCAAAAACCCTTTACAGTCCATAAAAACTCTTACAACTCTTCAGATCTACTCATGCACACAACCAGTGGCATCTGCGCACAACTGGACTAAGGTCTTCGCTCACACAACCAACATGAAAATTTTAGACATAGACGCTTACATAGATTCACCTCATAGATCAATCATTCATAAAAAATTACATAAAAACCACTTTATCCGAATCGATCTAGAATTTTACGTATACCTTCCGCTTGTGCTCATAATATGGTCCTCAAACCATGGTCTGAGACCCCTAGTTTACCCATTAGACCAATTACAACTCATGAAGGGGCTTTGACCTGCCCCAAAGCCCCTTGAATCTTCATAGCGTAATGTCCATGACTCAAAACTGCAAAAATACTATTATTTAATCCAAAAAAATTTGTCCTAAGGGACCCTGCTCCAACAGTCTGTAAAAAAAATCTTGTGACTCGTCTTGAGTGACAGAGCTGATGGGGTCTTCATCTTCGTCTTCAGCTCCTCGATGGTGGTGGAAAAAGGGCACAAGGACACCCGCTCTCTCACCAGCAGCACTCTTAGCCGTGTCCACCAACTTCTAAGAGGTAAGCCCCTCTGCTGCACGACTGATACTTTAGTACGTCTGGCTTAGGTTCTTTATGTCATCATCGAGGTCCCATGATATCTTTATGGATTCATCTGCCCACAGCTTCATGTGGGTGGTCATAATGTGCTTCTTTCGCTGCAGATCTTCAAATTCATCACGCAACACCTCGCTCGTTTACAAACGCGTCATTCGTTGAGTAGGTACAAGTGTGGGTAGTGCCTCCTGGAGCTCATCGAACATATGCTCTTTTCGCACATAGTTCCTGTGAGATTTTACAGTTGAGTGGATCGGTATGTACTGAAGTCCACAAGCCCATAACTACGTCTAGGAGTTCAGTTCCCTTAGTGATTGTTGTTGCAATACTAGAGGATGCTTCCTTTACTAAAGCAGCGCGCTGCGCTCGTACTTTCGGCGGAATTTTTGGTTGGAGCTTTGCCTGCAACTCCATAATCTGTTGCTCAAAATTGGCCTTGACCGCTTGGACTTTGGAGTAGGAGGCCTTCAGGTCAACAACTAATCCTTCGACCTTAGCCGGGGGTGCAGCAGAGGAAAGGATGGAAACCTCGGGAAGGTCACCACATAGGCGATCAATCAAGCTTTCCAATTATGCTCATTGTGCCACCGCTTCTTGCTAAGTTTTATGAGCCTGCAGAGACTCTTGTGTTCACGATGCAACCTTATGCTTGATCTTAGTGAGTTTTTATTGCATACGTGAATTGCAACACTACAAATCATATTTGATGATCATCTCTATAGTGTACAGCTTCCCGCTAGGAAACATAGACAGGTTGATTCCAACCTTTGAACATGTCTAGACCTATGCACATAAGGCAGGTTGTTCCATCATAACCGCAACTTCATGGAATGGGTAGATCCAACTATTTTCTGTGTTGATAATCATGCTGGTGCTCGCACTCGCTTGATCCGGTCTTGCCTGAGTCACGCTCACTTAAATGCTATCTGTTTTTAATTGAAGGACCTGCAACGCTATCTACATTACGTCCACTGCAGATTTGTACTGCTCCTCGAGCGCAATCCATCGATCCTCGGAGGTAGATGCAACCACATATGGGATTTTTTCCAAGTAATCCTCCATGAGGGTGACTTACTCCATGCCTCCTGTCTTAGAGCCTTTTCGTTTCTTGCGTGCACCCTTAGGAGTTTCAGCTCCGCACTTGGTGCTTCTAGGGGACTCGACTCTGGTACCATCTTGGCCATCTGTGTCACTAAGATCAATTTCCAGCTCCGACTCAGCTTCCTTCTCTAGTTCTTTCTCAGTTTATTTTTCTTTGGTGACATCTACTGTCTCTTTTCCGGATGTTGAGGCCGTGACAGGCTGGGTAGAGCCTAACCTAGTCTTCCATGCATCGGGTCAAGTTGCAATGACCTGGTTGATTTCGGCCTCTGTCACCATGTAACACAGGTTGTACCATACCTGATCTTTGCGTGCTTGGATCTGTACATTGTGCATCGACAACTTGAAGTCTGGAATGCCCTTTTACTTTTCATGTGTATCAGGGTACAACTGGGGCTGTGAGTGGATAGTTGTGGCCAATGCTCCTTCGAATAAGACCCAAAAGATCTTATTCTCCATTACGCTCTTTGGGTCCATTGAGTCCCACAAGTTGGCATAGTGCGCCCCTTGAAATACACCAAGCTCCACGTCCACAAGGACTACATACTCTAGCGTTTCCCACACAACCAAAGCAATGAGAAAGAGCAGCTAGGAGTCAAAAAAAATTTCCCTTCCTCTTGTGCCTCACAAACATTCTCTAGGAACTCATTGTAATGTAATTGTTGCCAGTTAAAGCTTATGCCCTTCACGCACTGTCCTGGTAGTGAAATGAAGTGCGTAAGGACCACCTTAGGTGTTCACTTGCACATCATTTTGTAACCCAACACTAAGGTTCCGAGGCGCACCGCTAGATCGTCAAACTGCTGCACCCAGAATCCCTTGGTATCACATCCCACCTTGTAGTCCTTATTGACCTTCGTTGCTACTTTTAGCTCCTAGCTCTTGCCATAATTAGCCATGGGGTTGGGTCCCTTATTTGGTAGGCCAGTGATCCGGTGGATCAGCACGACATCGATTGGAATTCTACTCTTGGTCCAAAGGCATCGATCGTCCACCAACAACAGCAGCTGGTGCATACATATATCTGTGATGGGATATCTGTCGAAGTAAGGAATACTCAATAGATTGAGAATTCTAGAATTAATTAACCCACACGCCCAAGGCATGGGCTCTACTTTTACGACTCCAATGTATACAATGCGCTCAAGGTAGAATTCTGGTGCCAATTTGGGGAATTTCTTCTTGTTTTCCAAATCATAGTCATCGAACTTTACTGCAAGGATATTCCCAAACATATCCCCCTCTAATGTGACTGCCTTTGGGATCAATGGCATCTGCAGGTAATCTTGCACCGTATCCAAATCCTTTGGTGCCTTCATGGAGGGTCTTCGTGGCCTCACATACTTTGGGAGCCACGAGATGGGCTTGAAAAAGAGCGTAGCCTCCTTAGTCACGGTCATGGGTTTCTTTGTCGGGTAACCTATAGGAGACCTATCCTTTGACGCCTGGCACGACAATTTAATCTGTCTGGGGGATTTCTGAGACTTTGAGGATGATCATTGGTCACCTTACCCTTTCCTTTGGCAGGTGTGGATACTACTTCATGCACTTCATGGATAAATTCATCTACTTCTTCAGAGCCCCAGTCAATAGATGTTGTGATGGGCACAAATTTCTCCTTAGACTGCGCACTCTCAGTAGTGGTGTTAGTGGTCAAGGTTTCTCACGTTGGATGCGGGGGTCTCATGGTCAAACATATAGTGCACAATGATAATTACATGGCACAATTCACTCAAACAACAAAGGAATGAAATGCGACTCACCTCCTTACTTTTATAGGCAATCCATGGTAAAAATGGTCGGAACTTCATTAATGGCACCTTATCCCCATAAAAACGATAAAAAATCCCATAAGATATCCTCATTAATTTCAGAAAACACGCTCCATCCAATGGTAAAATCAAATTTTTACCCAGATTTACTATTCCAGTAGCTAGTTTTTCGCACTGCGCACAACTTCTGCGCTCATGCCGCACCTACCTGCGTATGTCCTCTGCGCAGTGCACAGACAAGTGGACTTTGTTTCTCCAACCATATAGTCATTTGGTAGGCACAACATTATCCCTATGCAGCTTTATTCAGCTTCTGTTAATGTACCTGGGAAGACTCTTGCCCCGCAACATGGCCAAGTGCACCGCACCTCCATTAGTGATCTCCATCACAACATATGGCCCCAACCAATGCTTTCTGAACTTCCCGGGGTGGCGTGCAAACTAAATTTCATATAATAAAACCAGATCTTCTTATTTGAATTCCTTCTGCCAGATGGGCCTGTCATGCCAACCCTTTTCATGCGTTTTCTGAACTTGCTGATGAAAGTTAGCAATAAACTGATCCTCCTCTAATGCAACCAATTTTGATAGATGTTCCTCCATGATTTTTGGTTGAACCATATTAGTTAGTGTTTTGATACATAGGATGGGATGATATATTCCATTGGCCTAATTGCTTGTTGGCCATAAACCATCCTGAATGGTGTTTTACCAGTCAAATTCTTGCATGTGTTCCTATAAGCCCATAAGACAGAAGGGATGTGTACGTCCCAATCGTTCCGGTTTGCATCACAGATCTTGGTGAGTGCATTCTCCAAGGTTTTTTTAAAGGCTTCCACTGCACCATTTTCTTGAGGATGATAGGGAGTACTATTCTGGTGATGTATCTGGAATTCCTTTGTCATAGCTTCAATGGTATCATTAACAAAATGTGTACCCCGATCACTAATCAATATCTTTGGGCACCCAAATCTAGTCAAGATGTTTTCAAAAATAAACTGCGGAGCAGTGTCTACATGACAATATTTTACTAGCTTAGTTTCTACCCATCTGGTTACATAATCTATTGTAGTGATGATGCAACCCGCACCAGTATTTTTCCCAGGAGGATTAATAGGTCCAAAAAGGTCTATGGCCCATTTATCAAAAGCTTTTAGGGCCATCTGTGGCTACAATATCATCTCATCTCTGTGCGATGGATTCCCTATTCTTTGGGATGCATCAGAAGCCCAATAATATGATTGTGCATCATTGTGCAGTGTGGGCCACCATAACCTAGCATGTAGCACATTCTACGTGGTAGTTGTCCCTGCATAGTGGCCTCCTGCCACTCCCACATGAGCTTCAACCAAGATGTCTTGTCTTTCATGTTCTAAGACATACCTTCTTAACACTTCATCCACTCCCAACTTGTATAGTTGACCATAAATCAATGCAAATTCAGTTGTGAGAAAAAACAACTCCTTCTTTTGTTGCACCGAGTATTCATCAGGCGCGCTACCAGTAGTCAAAAAGTGAAGGATATCAGCAAAGTGTTCATCGACCACTTTAACGACAAAGAGATACACATAAGGTATTCCCTCCTCCATACTTGTCGGTTCCTCCCCATTCTCAATGTGTGATAAGTGATCAAGTCCAGCATTCAATCTACCAGGCTTAAAAATGATTTCGAAATCATATTCTTGAAATAGCAGTAGCCATCTACAAATATTCCCCCCAAACATAGGCTTGTTAACTAGGTACTTCAAAGTAGAGTGGCCAGTGAACATCTTGAAGTGCCCTCCTAGTAGATAATTCCTATATTTATGCAGAGCATAGACCATATCCAAACCTTCCTTCTCTATGTTTTAATAGTTTCTCTCTGCACTGGAGAGCTTCCTACTTGCAAAGGCAACAATGTGATCAATATATCCTTCTCCCGGCAATGTCGAATGCATCAACGTGCACATGGAAGACCTTGGACCAATCATGGAATATTACAATAGGCGCAATAACCATATTTTCCTTAATCATATCAAAGCTCTTTTGGCATTCTTCATCCAAAAAAAAGGATACATCTTTCTTCAGAAATTTCTCCACGGGTTCACTAATCAGAGCATAGCATTGGATGAATTTTCTATAATGTCATGTGTGTCCTAGAATAGAGCGCAACTGGTTCTCATTGGTAGGAACCTCCAAGTTGATAATAACTGCAATATTAGTTGGATCTAACATCAACCCTTGCTGATAAGCAAGTGTCGAGAATCATGTGTAGGTTGGAAACATGCTTCTTTAGTAGTCCAAACACAGTCCAATCATCAAAGTACACTTCCACAAACTTGTGCATGAACTCCTTGAATACAGCTACTACTACGTGTGAGAATATATCAGGTGCATTATTCAACCCAAAATACATGACTATGTATTGGAAGGGTCCCCATTCTATTTCAAAAGTGGTCTTACTTCGATCTTCTAGCGTGATCCTTATCTGATGATACCCTGTACATCCATCAGTGAAAGAGTAGGCCTCTTGTCTGCCCACATTTTCCAATATCTCATCTGAAAATGGAGTAGGGAAGGGGTCATGCGCACATGCATCATTCATTTTGTGCGGGTCCACACAAATCCTTATTTCTCCTTTAGTCTTCCTTTCCTGAAAAACCATTTGGCTAACCAAAACAAACTTCTCCACGGGCTCAATGATTCCTGCAGCAACCATTTTATCCAATTATTCCTTCACTTTCTTCTTATATTTTGGATATAACCAGTATGTTTGTTGCTTGACAGTGCGTGAATTTGGTTTCAGAGTGATTTTCATAACTCCCAAATCTCCCACAATTCCTTAGAGCTCAAAAAAATTTGTGGGAAACTAGTCCTGATATTCTGTCAACAGCTCTGAAACCTTTCCCATTGTGTCATCATCCTAATAATCTCCTATTTTGGCCAACTTGGGTTGTTCCTCCATCCCAATGTTGACTTCCTTTAGTTTTAAAGGCTTAGTTACATCCATCATTCCTAACAAGGGCCCTTTAACTGTGTGCTCCCCCTTAGATTCTAGGATATTGATATTTCTTGGATCTTCATCGTTATCTTCTACTGACATATTTCTGCAGTTGGAAATATCCTGCATCTGCACTTCCCATATTGGTGCAACACATTCTATTAGAGGCCAAGAATCATCAAAGACAATTTCTTCTATATCATGCAGGGCTTTGTCTAGTCCCTCTGATCCGCCAACCATGGTAAAGATTAAAAAAAATCTTCACTCATTGTATCGAAATTAAGAGTCCATTAGCGCATCTCTATATCCAAATACCATGTAGTAGGGATTGGTCCCAACGTATGTAAAAACATGTGAACCCATTTGGCCCTAGGATTCTTGTTCCAAACCTCCATCCACACAGCCAAGTGTTTGCGCAGATCACCTCGACCACCAGAAATATCAGTCGGTGGGGCAGTGGGCTACTCAACATGCAACCGCATCATTCTACTACATTCCTTCCAATCCTCAAAGTTCTCTTTGTGCGTATCCCACCAGCGTGCTGGAGTTGTGTGCATGGCAAGATTGAGTGCCCAGAACCTTCTCTCTTTCGGGACAACCTTTTCCAATTTCTTCAAAAATATAACAACATTGTTAGAACCATCAAAATTGGGTAATTCTCGTACCTCTGAGGAGATGCATATCAAATTTCTGGTGACTCTAAGGCAACAAAACACAGAAACGCCATGCACAATATTCTGTCAATTCTCCATTTCTCCATCCAAATATGAGAAACATGAGCTATCCTTTTCCCAATTAAGCATCCAATTAATAGTAGGGTTGATCCAATCCCCATCTTGTGCATTCAACTTGTATATGTGGTCCACATCGTCTCCTTCGCACACTGGTTATGTATATCTCTCCCCTTCCGCAGGATCCAAAAGTATTAGAACCTGAGTACAATTATTTTCAAAGATCATACTCCTACGTTTTAAGTTGATGATGCCCCATGTTGTAGCATAATTTGACTCAACTAAAAGTCAAGAGAGGTTCTGAGCAATTCAAGGTTTTTTAGTAACACTTGTTAAAATTTCAAGAAGACCTGCAACATGCTCAAAATTTATCATCATCACATGTGAACTGGAACCTAAATCAAGGAAGCAACAACATTAGAGGTGTAATCTAAGATAAAGGAGTAGCAAAGAACAACAACGTGCAGCAAGGATCAAGTTGGGCTTATTCGCATCCAAAACAGTTCAAGAGTCGGGCCGATTGATGCGTTCAAAACATTGCACACAGGTCAGGGTTGAGTCATGCAAATATACATGTAGAACAATGTTTGGAGGCTTAATTGCAATCGCATGTGGAGGGCCTGATCGTAAATTTCAAATCAAAATCGCATGTAGAAGGCTTGATTGCATATTGCAAATCGCAATCACAAAGCTCAGGAGAAATAGAACAAGGTTGAATCGCCCAAATGCGAAATGTGATATGAGGACCGGATGAAAATAGTTCAAAGCTCGAATCAAAAGTATTTAAATTCTGGCCATGGAACCCTCTCACATATCGCACATCGCAAGCTCAGAAGGGATAGCGATCATAAAATAACAAAATTCGCGAAGCGAACGTGATGGAAGTTATCGCTAAAGTCTAAAGGTTTTTAAGTCTGGGTACATGGGTTTTTCCTTTGTAAAAATCACATCGGAGGGAAAAAGTGGATTATAATGTAGAACGTTGGAATGTCAAAATGTGAAGTGTGACAAGGGCAGGATGCGATGTAGCTCAGAACTATGATTTAATATATTCCAATCTCACATCGCACATCGAAAGCTTAGGAGGAATGGTGCTCATGAATATGTTATGAATGCTGAAATGAAAAATGCAATAAAGGGACGGACGTGATAATTTTCAAAGGAAAATTTGGATTTATTTAAAGTCTAGGATTATGTGCAGTTGTGTTGTTTTATGAAGAAACGTGAACGCGGGCAGTGGAATCAGGTAAGTGACCCAACGCAGAGGAAAGGAGAAGAGAAAACGAAACGCTTCGGGCACGAGCAAAAGAGGCAAAGTCAGGCAGAAGGAGAAATGATAACATTGTTTGAAACGTAGAGGCATAGGCAAAGTCAGGAAAAGGGAGCATATGGTGGCACTGTTGGAAATGAAACACCTGGGTCAAGTCAGGCAAAGATGCATTATTACATAATTGTTCAAATACCACATCAGAAACAAAAAAGACATGAAAGCAAGAAGAAAAGACAAATATTGAACTCTAAAAGAAATGCAGGGAAAGGATGTCCGATCTGTTAGGGAGACACATTAGCACTTCAGGGAGACGCATCAAAAACAAATTAGATTAAGCAAAAAGAATAATATTTCAAGTTTTAATTTGTTTTCATTGTTTGTTAAGATCGAAGCTATAGTGATGTCCTCAATTGCAACGTAATAAGTAGTATTAATAGTTCAGGTAGTTGAGGTAGTTTCAAGAATTTCTAGAAGTTATGAACTATTTTTGAGGTATCTAAGTAAGATCGAAAGAAAAAAGAAGGGTTATGAGTTCTGGACCTCATGGAGACTACATTTTTTATTTCTTTTTCTTATGGGTGAATGAAAGAAGCAGCAAGTTTCCTGCAAATATTGATGGTGATTCAGGTTTCTTGTGTACTTTTTTTTTGTTTATTCCTTGAATGAAGTGAATTAAACAGGTAGATGGCCTCCGATTTGCGTTTGTAAGTAAGAGTTAAATAGGCTTAATAAACGCTCTTTCACTCCAACTCCTCTCCCTTCACAAATTCTCTATGGAACTTAAAAGTAATAGATTTTTTGTTTACAACATATTGTTTTGAGTTTCCTCTCTCTCCATGAATTCTCTCTGAAACTTAAAATTAATAGATTCTGTGTTTACATCATATTATTTTGAGTTTCCTCTCTCTCCATGAATTCTCTCTGAAACTTAAAAGTAATAGATTCTGTGTTTACAACATATTAATTTGAGTTTCCTCTTCAGTTATACTTTTCCATTTAGATATCAACAGTCAATGGCATTGTGAAATATTTTATTATTCCATATCATTAAGGGTTTTAGAAAACTAGTTTCCAGAGGGATAAAACAAAGACCTCATGATAAAATTATTTCTATGACACACTTTTAAAATGTCTCATTAGGGGAATTCTGAGGTCTAAAATGGGCCTCCTAAGAAAAATGTATAAATATAATATACAATTTATAAGGACCAATAGGATTCAAGATGATGATTTCAACCATGGGGGATGGTTCACCATTTTTTAAGTAAAAGGGTAAAAAAATTATAAAATAATAAAATAATAAAACTCTTTTTCAACTCATATTTTCAACTTATCTTCCAAATTTTTTACTAAAATTTTGAGCGGGAGTACTCATTGGATGCAAAATTTAATTCCTCATCCAAGGAGTACCCATATTGCATACTTTTGATGGACTCTACTACACGAAAACTGAGAAATACATAAAAAAATGTGATTACAATCACGTTTTTCATGTATTTCTCATTTTTTGTGCAACAGAGTCCATCGAAAGTATGAAACATGGGTACTCCTCAGATTAGGAATTAAATTTTGCATCCAATGAGTACTCCCTCTCGAAATTTGAGTAAATTTTTTGGGAGATAAGTTTAAAATATGAGTTGAAAAAGTAGTTTTTTCTTTTTTCCCTCTAAAATTTGATGATGTAATCAAATCTTATTTTATTATTTCCATTATTATTTTATAATTTCCTGAAGAGGCCCATTTTAGACCTCAAAATTCCCCTAATATAAGCACTGATTCCTTTCACAACTGAGGGATTATCTCTTAAGAACCAACACCCCCCATGTCGATGGTGCAATCTAGCCCTAGCAGTGCATGGTAGGGGTCTGCATCATCGATAATTTTTATTACTTCAAATTATGTGCATACCTTTAGTCCAAAAATATCTACCAGAACCTGTGGGAGTCTCTATAGTGGAATAATCTTCTGTTGATTGGCCATCTGCAGCTGAATGGTGGACCATTCCATCTTTGGTTTGCCCATCTTCTGCCAGGTCTGCTTAGGTAGAACATTTGCATTAGATCCCAAGTCCAAAATGACCTGATGCATCTCGTACTCTCCAATTTGCATAGTCACGTGAATCTCCCGACCATTTCTCTTCTTATTCTTGTAGATCTTGTTTACAGCCTTACTCTCAGTTCGAGGAAACTCCTTATCCGCGCACCTATATATAAGATCCTGAAGGTTGTCTACCTTTTTCTAGTTATGCAATAGCTTGATGCTTACTTTCAAAAATGGTTTGAATTCATAATTTATCTTTTCTTCTATGACTGACGTGGAAGTGGACGCACCTGCAACATCAAAATTCTTACTAGCTTCTACAAAAGTCTCATTCTCCTTCTGCAAGTTGATTCCTTCCTTCTCCTCAGAAGCCTTTCTAATCCATTGTTATGCATTAGCCTTATTTCTCTCATCTTCTCCAGTGGCAACACCATTATGTGTAATTATGATTACACTCAGATCATCATCTCGCAGCTCAACTCTAACCATTTGTATATTTTGCGTAGGTGTTTGTTGTTTCTTCTCCTGCATTGTAGCGATCAACGCAAGACAATCTGTAATAACATGGTCAAACTGTCTACAATACCTGCAATATTGTTGCGCGGGCTTCAGACAGTCACGTGAAAAGTTCCCAACATATCCATAGTTGTAGCAGATCATTTGTCCTCTTCCGCAACCTCCACCTCCACCTCTCCCTCCTCCCCTTCCTTTGGCTGGAGATCCACCACGTCTAGAGGGGAATGCTGGAGACGATGGGTCGGCCTGCACTCTATAGAGTTTGGCATTTTCTATCATCATATTAAATGTGTGACAGTGGTTCTCATCATGGCCAACCAAAGAGAAAAACCTACACCATTGTTGCTTCAGTTCTGGTACATAACTTCCTGATCGAGGGCTATGGTTTGTGTCATGTCGTCCAGCAACTTGAAAATTATTGCACCACAACGTGGGTGTACCACTTGGTCTTGCAGCACCCCTGGGTCATAATGTATTTGGTCCTCTCGCTTGCATGTAATATTGAAGCAAGGTACATTGATATTTTGTGTGACCGGAACCCTTACATTGTATACACCATACATCTGTGCCAACTTATTTCCCTATGTCTCTGTGGAGGTTCTAGATTTCCAAGTACATCGCTTCTAACTGATTTTGGATTTGTAAAGTTCCAAACAAGTCATCAGTTCTGGGCATGGCTTCCAGCTTCAGGGAAACTTCAAGAGCCTCAGCCTGATGTTAGCATGAATTCTAATCGCAAGTGTATGAAAAAAGCTCACTTTAGCTGTGCATAACAGACAACCCTAACATCAAAGATGGCTTCCAATTTCTTTAGATCTGCAGTTAGTTGACCAAGATAAATGCTACAAAAACTAGATCTATGCAGTAAAAGACATTAAGCAGTAAATAAAAGAAAGGGTTTCTCAATGCATCCAATAGACAAGACAAGTATATTTTTTAAATAATTTTCTGTATTTTTGACACCTGGGAAGGGAACATAGAAAGATGTTACCAGTCCCCCTCAATGGGATGGGTTCTTGAAAGTCCTCAGCACTTCAGATCTAAGATCTCTCTTGCTTGATGGTGTAGAAAACCTAGACAAAAAATGGAACTCAAGGGGAGCTCACAAGAAAAATGGTAACAAAATATGACAATGATGGAGGATCAAAGTCAGACCAAAAGTATAGATCTAGAGTGATCTTTAGGCAACAAAAGGTAGTGAGTGAATGGGAAAACCCTTCTATTTATAACAAAATATTGAGTTAGTCTAGATATTGGTGCATAATTAAAATATTATTAAACAAATCTAGATCCAACTTTTATGGAATATTTTATTATATTTGTTGGAGGGAAAAAGAAATTGAATTTGGTCAAATCCATTTATTTGTAAATAATAAATAAATAAATTATTTATTTATTATTTTAAGGATGTGGTTGAGTAATAATTAAATAAATAGTGATTTATTCAATTATTTATAAATGATTTAGTCAAATTTAACAAGGAATATTATTTAAATAAGGTTTAAATAATTATTCCTAGAAAACAATAAGATAAATAATGATTTATCTAATTAATTTTCTTGTTTTGGGTTAAATATGGCGATGAATATTAATTAAACTGTTGTTTAACTAATTATTCCTTGAGGAAAATCAAACAAATGTGGATTTATTCAATATTTCCTCATGGGGTTTCTTGTTTAGACCATAAACAACTTAATAAATATGGTTTACTAAGTTATTTTTCATAGTGAAAGCAATTTTACTTAGGGTAAAATTGGTCTTACATGGTGTAATTTGTTCCATCTAATAGTAACAGGTTAGATGACCAAAAAATGGTGTAACAGATCACTCCCCAACATGTGAGCGTTAGGAGCTAATCGTATGACCGAAGTACCTTGTAAGAACTCAATCACTAGACACCGAAGGGGAAGTCAGAGAGAGATAAATATAAGGTAGATCAAAGTGCTAGAGGACAAGACCATAAGGAGACATGACTTACAGGTGTGACAAGTCTCTTTTATGAGAGAGTACATGTGCTACAAGAGGCAGGGGAGGCATACCTATGCCCACCGAGACAAAGTACAAAGAATAATGCATCCAGTAAACAAGGGACTGAACTATATATTACATGCTGGCATGAAAATGAGCTAGATAAAAACATGATAATGGATCCCACATACATAATGTGCTTGGATAATAGCCAGGACTTATACAATAATATCTGAGTACATGAGATATAAGTACAACCAAAGAGGACCTGTAAACAGGAGAGGGCTCTAAAAATATGAATGATACATGCAAACTAAAAGGCGCTGCAAGTGGCTGAGGCCAAAACCATCAAATTTGTGGAGCTGCATCAAAGGCTGTAATGAAGAGGTCATCCGGGTATGTGGGGGGCTACCTGAAGGGACACCCCCTCATGAGGTTTGAAACATCTCACACATACTCGGGAATCATTGGTACAATCTATTGTATCACTGAACCATCAAGTATACGGATCTCGATCATGCCATAAGGAGCTGGATCTGAGAAACAATCAAGTCAAATGGAAATAAGGAGTCCCTTTGCCTGATTCGAGGCACCGAACAAGAGTGGAAGTTGGAACCAAGGTACAGCACCCTCTAGACTTTTCTTCTGGAATGAATAAGCTGATGTCGACAAAAGGAGGTCTGCCATAGGTGAGGCAATAAGGGATCCTCAACTAAGGCATGAGAGAAAATAGTAGAGCGATTAATAGAATGACACCAGGGATGATGATGGAATGGGGGGCATTGAGTAGCGGGCTGATGACTTCCCTTGTTAGAGCATGAAGGGCATGTATGACCTGGCAACAAACTGACACAATATCAAAGGGGACAAGGGATAGTAGGACTGAAGGCCATAATGTGCGACACGAGAGAGGGACCAAGCAATGAAGGATGGAGGACTATAGCGGGATACAAAGGGACTCATGATAGACTCCATGGATGCGATGATGACTCAACTTGGATGCTCTAAACAAGGGCGACTCGATTTTTCTACCACACAAAAAAGGTCCAGTGGGGACCATGGAAACATGAGTACAAGATGGTTATTGTTGGGTGTGGAGCCTGGTTATCTTGTTTATTTTGTATCACAACATTGGACCCCTATACCTTAATGGGGGCAGCAACGCCGCCAGAAATTAAACGCTTCCTGGGGGGTCCAGGGGGGGTGGTTGTGGCTTTATGGAACCCTCCCCTGGCGGGAGGTTTGGAGGGCAGTGCCCCCGAAGCTAAAAACAGATGTAAAATTGCCTTGTAAAAGTATAGTAATTTCTAGTCAATCTGGGCCCTTCATTAGGCATATTATCTAACGGTAGAAGCTATGTTTAGTTTAGGGTTTTTTGCCCTAGAAGGAAACCCCTCACTTGTATGAGGGTATTGTATTGCAGTTGTATATTGTATGTGTATTCTCAGAGTGAGAAAAATATAGAGAGACTGTGAGAGAGAATAGAGGATATTACAGTGGATCTGTTGTAGGTTGTATCTCTTCATTTTTTGGATAATAGAAAGGAAGGAATAGCTGTTCGGGGTGGACGTAGCCCAAACTGGGTGAACCACGTATATCTATGTCTCTCTAGTTTTATGTTTTTTGTGTGCTTGTGTTTTCCACATATTTTATGTGTTTCATTGCTCTGTAATATTTAATTTTCTAACAATTACTCATGATGAAATTCGACACGAGCATGGACAATTATGGGGGCAAAGTGGTGCCCCAAGTACAAGTGTTGCAATTGAAGAAATTCGATTTTGAGGAGTGGTGAACTGACCCTATCAAATCACAAAAAATCATAAGCAGGCTACCTAAAAGAAATAAAACATGCATTTTAGGAAAGAAATTCTAAGGATAATATTTCTTAAGATAGAGTGCATTACGAGGATAAGAAAGTGGGTGGCCTTCGAAATCCTCTAAGAGGTATGCCCCTTTACCTAAATCCTTACTAATGATGTAAGGGCCTAGCCATAATAAGTCAAACTTCCCATGACTGAGGACATCATGGGCCTGGTCATACACTAGAATGAGATCACCTTCGTGAAAAGTACGAGGGTGGACTTTTCAGTCATACTGAGCTTTGGTGCATTTCTTAGCTGCTTCGGTGGTTTGCAATGCAACACGACGGTCTTCAGAGGTGCTCTCAAGCATGGTAAGTCATTGTTATAAAGGTTGGGTGTCAGGGAGAAGTTCGACGGCTAGATGAAGGGAAGGGATTTCACACTCGATCAGTAAAACTACATCCTCTCCGAAAACAAGGTGGAAAGGAGTAAACCCGGTGGTGGTTTTAACAAAAGTTCTATAGGCCTACAAAGCAGGGAAGAGCATAAGGTGCCAGTTGGTTTTGTGCTTATCCACCGTTCGTTGAAGCATGGTTTTAAGGATTTTATTGACTGCTTCAACTTGGCCATTACCTTGGGGGTAATAGGAGGATGAATATTGGTGCTCAAAGCCCAACAGAGAGGATATCTCACGCCATATCTCATCTTCAAAATGTCAGCCATGGTCAAAGAAAAAGAGGGATGCGGTAGCTTCCGTGTTGTTAAACGTTGGCATGGCCTCAACCCATTTTGTGAAATAGTCAACTGCCACGAAGATATACTTGTGGTTACCAGTAGATGAAGGTCAACACTCCTTAAAGTCTATGGCTCACTTACAAAAGGGACCAGCTGAGATGATAGGGTGGAGGGGAGCCAGAGGGGCTCGCGCCTTAGGGGCGAAATGTTGGCAATTGGAAAAGTGTTTGACTGCTTCAATGCAATCACCGAAGAGAGAAGGCAAAAAATACCCGGCACGCATGATTTTCTGGGTAGTGGCGAGACCAGAGAGGTGGCCACCACAAGCGTCACTATGGAAGGAATTGAGGACTTTCTCAGCTTCATTGTGCATGAGACAATGATGAAGGAAAATATCTACACCACAACAATAAAGGTCGTCATCGATAAGAAGGTAGCGGGGGGCTTGGTGTTAGATATGTCATCGAGCATCATGATCAATATGGAGGGCAAATTTTTGGGTTCGAAAATAAGTGAGGATGTCACCATACCAAGGATCATCTGTCATAATGGAAAACAAATGTTCATCGGGAAAATCATCATTAACTGGAGGATCCTGCGTACTGATAGGTAATTCAGAAATGAGTTCAGTGAGGGCTAATGTAATATTCATAAATTAGCTTCAGCTAATGGTAATATTAATTTTTCTCTTAAAATTTAGATGGATGAATAAATGGGCAAGGAAGCTCGTAATTTGCTCAAATATGAATGAAAATCCCTCATAATGTGAAAAGGGATCTTGGAATAACCAGATCAAGAATCCACATGTGTGAACAAGATCTAAACTATGTGGACAAGGTCAATTTTGACCAAGTCAACATGATTTATCTTCAAAGAGTGGATCCTAAATAAAGACATCTCAATGTGAATGAAAATCAAGCTAGTTAGCTAAAATGAAGACACCTTGAGTGTGAAAGGAGGCAAGACATGAAGACTCAGTCAAGGATGACCTTATCAAGATTGATCCAGTAAAGCTTGACTAAATAAAATTGCGTTGTAAAAGTACTACCCTCACTAATGAAGACAGCGTAATTGTGATGGAGGAATCTTTGCATGGAAGCAACCTCCTAGTGGGTGGGACCCTTGGTGAGGAAGCTCATCAATTATATAATGAAGAAGATGGCAAGCATATGGAAATATTGGAGATTATATTTTATGTGGTCTTCTTAGACTTCTTGCATACTTGGCTGTTTAGCTAAGTTGCTACACTTCTTAGTGCAAGGGTTTTCCCGGGTGGGGATTCCATACTCTTTCTTGGAGATATTGTTTGAGAAATCTAAGAGGAGACTTCTGATCTAAATTTTCCACTACCTGGTGTTGGGCCAAGCACTTACCTTCATTAAAAATTCATTCCCTTTAGAAAACTGCGTTATTTCTTAAGGTGTGCAGTGGGAGGGGTCAAAACCCCACTTTGAGGAGCTAGTTTCCGAAGAGGAGGACTAGCCTTTCTTTGGGAGAGCTAGAAGAAGCGTCTACAGCCATTTATTTGTATTTTCAGCCATTATTATGCAAAGCTTCAGCTATACAGCGTGATTCAGCCACAGATCTACAACAACTTTCTCTTGTATATATTTTCTATCAAGAAACCTTTGCCGGGTCTTCTTGGATCTGTATAAAAGGGATTAGATCTCTGATTTTATGCCTAATTTAGTAATATAATAAGAATTTCTGATTTATTTCTCTATTTTCTAAGTTTCACCTCCATTAGCCTTGCGTAGTCTCTTATGTAGCAATTCCGGTGTTTTGCAGTCTTGGGGTTTTGTCAATTTTAAGTTGTTCTGAGCATGGGAGGCTTGTTTAACTAGACTAAAGGAATTTGTTTCTAAAAATATTTTGCATGAATGTCCTATATTGTCTATTCTAAGGGACACAACCATTATTTTTCACTTTTATAACTAAATATTTAGAAAATAACGTTTTTGGGGCCAAAACTATTGCTTTTCCCCACTTGGTGACATTGTATAAAGGAATAGTTTGTTGATGTGATTGTTACATGGGAGATATGTGTTTAAATACACTATATGATTTTATCACTTGATTCTCTCCAAATTTGGAATACCTTAAGGTATTCTTATTGTGGTAGAAAATCCCGGTTTTGGGATATTATAGTGGTATCAGAGCAACAATCTTGGCTCAGCCTATGAGCTTCAAGCATTATGGAGTCTTCTCATGGTGAGGAGGATATTTGTAGAAGAAATTATATCAAACCCTTTTTTTCTGGAGAAAAGAGGTTCTAAAAACTTCTCTTTCCAAATCTGCAGGGTAGAAGTAAGGGCATCAAAGAAATGAGGAGGGAAAAATCTGAAAATCCCTCATTAAGATCTATACAAGAGGAATATTATAAATCCTAATATTATGGATATGAGCACTCAGCCATATCATTAGATTTACCACATTCTATCAGTAATTTCTTCATGAAGAGGAATAAAGGAGATGTGCCAAAGAGGAATACTCTTGGTGATTATTTGCAGGAATATGAAGCTCAATTTGAGGAGTTCAAAGATTACTTGAATTTACAAGGGTTTTGCCAAATGAAAGAGGAAAGGAGCACAAGGAGCAAGAAGTAGGGTGAGGGTAGATTTTTTCTATCTACTTTTGATGGATCACCTCTATGTCTAGCTAGGGCTTGGGTGAAGGAGCTAGACACCTTTGTGCAACAACATCAAGTTTTAGAAATTGAATCCATCAAAGTAGCAGCGCTGCATTTTGAGGGTAAGGCCAATGCTTGGTGTTTGTTTGAATCATTTTCCTTAAAGAATTAAAATACATCTACTTATGCAAGTTTCATTAAAATATTAGTAGAGAGGTTTGATGATATTTCATGTGAAACTTCTTCTATTGAAACTATCAAACCACATCAAACAAAACTCTTGCATGAGTTGGGAGGGTCTATAAATCCAACTCCGTTTATGAAAACCACTGAAGAGGAGGTGAGCTTGTTTGATACTTTTCCAAGGGCAAGATCTCCTTTGGATGAAGGGCTTTCTTCTCAAAAGGGAGACATGAAGATTCCTTCTTCAAAAGATGACCAAGATCTAAGGTCTTTTGTTGGAGATAAGGCAACTTCAACTATTGAAGAGGAGAAAGGGAAGGCGGGAGAGGATAACACAGTCATGACAATGGCACCTCAAGCACCTCATGAAGAATAGGATGGAGCACTTGCTCCAAGAAAAGAAACTCTTGCACTCTTGCAAGGAGTTCCAAAAGGTCTCACACATAGAGCTCTTGGCATAACACATGAGTAGCATGTACCATCATTGTCAAATGATGAGATCTTGAGGATAGAAGGAGGAAAAGAGGAGGAAGGGCATCACAAGATGAAGAGCATGTACCCTTCTCTGTTTCAAAGATTTAAATAACAAATAAGGCAAGAGGACCTATGCAATAAAGGTAGGGGAAAATATTTCCACCTACATCCACATCCTACTCTATTCCTTGATGCCTCTTTGTAAGGAGGCATTTCACCAGGAAGACCTCCTGATTGGAGGAAAACTAAAGTGTTCTCTCAACTATATGCAGCAAAAACATATTTTTCTAGAGAGGGAACCTTGGAAGGAGACACTACAGCATTGAGAATCATTGATGGAAGGCTAAGAAAAATTCTGAAATTGACCTTGCTATCTTCCATTCATCTATTTGCATTGGAGGGGATAGATTCAGAAATCTGTGTTGATATGAGCATAGTATCACAAGGCTACTCCAAAGCTTTGGAGCATCAAAGGATACTCCAATATATAATGAAAATTTCTGAACATAGCAGAAATATACTTCCATTTTTTAGCAAAACTGTGGAAGTTTTGGAGGAAGAGAACCTTTCAAAAGGAGGGTGACTCTCCTAGACTTACATCTTGTCTTGAGCAAGATCAGTTGCAAGAGAGGCAACAAAAGAAAGTTGGGAATACTCCAACATGTGGCTTTGACATCAAGCATGTCAAGGAGGAGAGCCATCATATGGAAAATACATCATTTCAGACTTCTACAGTGCTGTCACTATTGGGAAGCCTAGACCCTTATTGGGAGTCCCAACTCTTGATGGAGTATTCCAAGGACCTATTCACATGTAAAGTTCTTGATGGGCAAACAATGGATGGGAAGTATAAGGTAGTTGATGGGATCATTTATGTTCATGATCATATCTACTTAACTAAAGATTCCAAACTCAAGAATAAACTACTTAACACAACCTATGAGGTCTTGCTTTCAAACTCCACTGGTTTCATTAGAACATATCATACTATCTTAGATGGATTCATGTGGGAAAATTTTAAAGAAGAGATGCACTCTCATATGAGTAAGTGCATGGATCATTTGTTGGTTGAGGAGGAACATAGCTCTTGGGAAGAGTTATCATTATCACCTTCTTATTCATTGAGTGTGAGAAGGAGCTCATCCATGAGCTAACTTGCTGATTTTAAACAAGTGTATGATAAACATTGTATTGCTGAACCTCATGATATATCTATTATATACTTGCATTTTCTTAACACTCATGTGTAGGTCTTGGCTCCAAGAGGGGGCACTTTTTCTGATGGGCTTCATGAGCCACTTTGGGCCATGAACAATGGTGATGCTAGCCATTCCTTGGGATATCTTAGAGAGGTGATGTACTCTTCATGGTGTGATTCCTTAACACCAACCATCATACACCTTCTCCAAGCATGCAAGAAGGATGGGGCAGCAAACAAGTGTTGGGGAGAATGCTTGTCATATCATATTCTATGGCAGTTAGCAGGAAAACTACACTGGTTGCACATGAGGGACCATTTTCCTTCTCCCTTATTACATATGGCAGCTAGCATGATCTTACTTATGATCCCACATGCTGAAGATGTTCTTATCTTTGTTGGGGGCATGGTTGGAGGAGAGACACACTTGTTGGATGTGTCCTTGGGGGAATAAAGTCCCTACATTTTCTGCACTACATGTTCTAAGGGGAGCATGGGAAACTATATGGCCACCATTGTACACCACTTGTTTCTTTATGATGTGGACCATATGTTTGGTTGGGGCACTTGGGGCATGCCTCTCATGAGCAATTGGGAGGAGCTTTTCTATGAATTACCAAGCTGGAAGTTGATTCATTTTATTTGGATGATAGCATGGAGGAGGGAGACCTTCATTGATGATGGAATTCCCCATGATTTTCATCACTTCTATCTTGAAAAGGCCATGGATCAGCAAGGAGGTGTCCACATAGAAATTCCATTCTTTTATAAGGAAGGCCCTTGGGGTTATTCACCAAAGGAAAACTTGCACACTTGGGGGGAGCCATTGGGAGATGGAATTTTTGCAGAAATTCTGAAGCAATGGTGGAGACTATTGGATGAAGGGGCCACAAGAGAAGGAGGGAAGATTTTGCAGCACCCTTGCAATTTCTTGAGGACAAGAAAAATTTGGGAGGGGGAGACTGTAATATTCCTAAATTAGCTTCAGCTAATGGGAATATTAATTTTTCTCTTAAAATTTAGATGGATGAATAAATGGGCAAGGAGGCTCATAATTTGCTCAAATATGAATAAAAATCCCTCATAATGTGAAAAGGGATCTTGGAATAACTAGATCAAGCATCCACATGTGTGAACAAGATCTAAACTATGTGGACAAGTTCAATTTTGACCAAGTCAACATGATTTATCTTCAAAGAGTGGGTCCTAAATAAAGACATCTCAATGTGAATGAAAATCAAGCTAGTTAGCTAAAATGAAGACACCTTGAGTGTGAAAGGAGACAAGGCATGAAGACTCAGTCAAGGATGACCCTATCAAGATTGATCCAGTAAATCTTGAATAAATCAAACTGTGATGTAAAAGGAATACCCTCACTAATGAAGACAGCGTAATTGTGATGGAGGAATCTTTGCATGGAAGCAACCTCCTAGTGGGTGGGACCCTTGGTGAGGAAGCTCATCAATTATATAATGAAGAAGATGGAAATCATATGGAAATATTGGAGATTATATTTTATCTGGTCTGCTTAGACTTCCTACATACTTGGTTTTTTAGCTAAGTTGGTGCACTGCTTAGTGCAAGGGTTTTCCCGTGTGGGGATTCCCTACTCTTTCTTGGAGATATTGTTTGAGAAATCTAAGAGGAGACTTATGATTTGAATTTTACACTACCTGTTGTTGGGCCAAGCACTTACCTTCAGCAAAAATGCAGCCCCTTTAGAAAACTATGTTATTTCTTAAGGTGTGCAGTGGGAGGGGTCAAAACCCCACTTTGAGGAGCTAGTTTCCCAAGAGGAGGATCAGCCTTTCTTTGGGAGAGCTAGAAGAAGATTCTACAACCATTTCTTTGTATGTTCAGCCATTATTATGCAGAGCTTCAGCTATACAGCATGATTCAGCCACAAATCTGCAACAAATTTCTCTTGTATATCTTTTATGTCAAGAAACCTTTGTCGGGTCTTCTTGGATATGTATAAAAGAGATTAGATCTCTGATTTTATGCTTCATTGAGTAATTTAATAAGAAGAACATATTTATTTCTCTATTTTCTTAGTTTCACCTCCATTATATTGCACAGTCTCTTATGTAGAAATTCCGGTGCTTTGCAGTCTTGGGGTTTTGTCAATTTTAAGTTGTTCTGAGCATGGGAGGCCTGTTTAACTAGGCTAAAGGAATTTGTTTCTGAAACTCTTTTGCATGCATGTCATATATTGTCTATTATAAGGGACACTATCGTTATTTTTCACTGTTATAACTCAATATTCAAAAAATAACGTTTTTGGGGCAAAAACTGCTGCTTTTCCCCACTTGGTGACATTGTATGAAGGCATAGTTTGTTGTTGTGATTGCTCCATGGGAGCTATGTGTTTAAATAAAATATATGATTTGATCACTTTCTTCTCTCCAACTTTGGAATACCTTAAGGTATTCTTATTGTTGTAGAAAATCCCGGTTTTGGGATATTACAACTAAACCTTTCTTACTTTTGGGTGTGACAAATTCAAGATCGAATTCCTGTAGGATAACGATCCAACAGGAATATTTCCCATTGATGATTTTACGGCTCAATAGGAAGGCCATAGGGTTGGAATTAGTCACGACCTTGGTGGAACACATGAGGATGTAATGACAAAGTTTTTGGATCGAGAACACAATAGCCATCACTAATTTCTCTTCATGTGAGTAGGATACATGGGGGTCTACAAAGTTCTTACTTAAATAATAGATAACATGCTCGATTCCATTTTCATCTTCCTGAATAAGGACTCCAGCGATCGAATGGGTGGAGGCTGAAATGTACAGGATGAAATCCCTATCAAAGTTAGGGGGACGGATCAATGGAGCGGATGTGAGAGCATGCTTCAGGGCATCAAAATACTCTTGAGCATAGTCATCCCATACAAATTGAATTTTAGATCTAAGGAGTCTAAGGAACCCATGCGTGCTGGTGGCATAGTCAGTTACGAACTGTCGAAGGAAATTAGCTTTGCCTTGGAGGCTTTGTAACTAGCGTAAAGTACGAGGAATAGGAAGCTCAAGGATGGCTAGAAATTTCAAGGGATCAAGCGTTATACCATCTTTAGAAATGATGAAGCCTAGAAGACGGCTGGCAGGAACAAAAAATACGCACTTCAACGGGTTGAGGCAGATATTATACTTGCGACATCGGAGAAAGACGGTACGTAGATCATGGAGGTGTTGTGCCTGATGTTTAGAATGTGTAGTGAGGTTGTCTAAATAAGCAAGGATAATATGAGCCAGGTCATGGAAACAGTAAGACATGGCCTGCTGAAAGGTGGGTCCGAAGTTCTTAAGTCCGAACGGCATGACCCTATAGGCGAAGGTTTCCCATGGACTAATGAACGCAGTCTTAAGCTGATCATCATGACGGATAACAATCTGGTTGTATCTAGAGAAACCATCCATGAAGGATAGAACCTCATGCCCCGCACACTTGTCAATGATTTGGTCAATGAATGGTGTGGGGAAGTTGTCATTCGGACAAGCTTTGTTAAGGTCGCGAAAGTTCGTGCAGACACGGATGGTGCCTTGTTTCTTGAGAATGGGAACCAGATTGGACACCCAAGTGGTGTACTCTATGGGAAAGATAAAACCAGCCTGCTTAAGCTTATTGATTTCAACTTTGACAACCTCTCATCTGGAAGGATTAATGGGTCTCAACTTCTGACGAACAGGATTGGCATCGGGCCATGTATCGATATGATATTCAATAATGGCGGGATCAAGTATGGACATTTTTGAATTGGACCAAGCGAAAACATCGTAGAATTCCTTGAATAGCTTGATGTAAGCCTCAATTTCTTCTGAGGTGCATTGGGCTCCGAAGGTAATGTTTGCTTCTACTCCTGGTTTTTTAGAAATGTTAATTTTAATGGTAGGAGAGATATTGGCCATAATCCTTCTTCGAAAGCATTGGGTGCTAGCATGGATTTCTAAACCAAACGACTTCATCAAGAATGAAGTCATTAGTTTCCACAACATATTGGCCATGGGACTACTACGAGAGGAAGTATGCACGATGGTACATATCATCCCATGGAAAGTCAGGGTTGGTCATTTCTTCCATAATGTCTTCATCAGAATGGAAGATGGGGTGATTGGAGGAAGGGAGACCACCTGACACGATAGAGCTACCAGACTCATCATCATGTGAAGAAAGGCTCACATGCACAACTTCATGGGGGGTGACAGAAGAGTAAGCAGATAAAGGATCTACCGATGTTGAGCCCAGGGTGATCACTGAAGGGAGGTCAAGTGAAACAGGAGGGGAAGTTTTAAGGGGGACTTCCACTGAGGGTCTCATGGATGATGATAGGTAGAAAATGGTGGCCAAAGAGTTTGTCATTTCGAAATAGGGAGGGGGAATGTCAATGGGAGAAGGCAGGTCCTTTGGTTATACTGAATCAGAAATCGCAAACAAGGGAAAGGTGAAATTATTGTGCTTGGCCTCAAATTGGCAGACCGCGTCCAAAGAGGAGCGGTATTCTTCAAGGCGGGGATAGAGGTGAGTGTAGTGGCCATGGAAATCAAACAAAGCACAAGGGTGATTTATGCATAAGGATTTGTGTTTCGGGACTGAATCAGTTATAGTGACATAGACCTCAAGTATATCAGACTCTGGAAACTTCTCATTGACCATGGGCTTGAAGTGAGGCAACTCCGGACAGGTATGGGTGGCATGACCGACAACATCACACAAAGCACACTGGATGGTACGCTTTGGAGGCTGAGGAGGAGCAGGTTTTTGGAGGCAACCTTGTCTTTAGGTGCATTCTTATGAGTTTTTCCCCCTTCACCCGAAGTTGTCGCAATAGGAGGAGGTTCTTGTTGAGGTGGATGAGGCACAGTAGCAGAGGGACCTGGGTCATGGGGACCAGTTGAAATAAGGTCAAAGCAAGGTAAGTTTTGTGCTGACTAAGTGAGGTAGTGGCTGGGGGATCAATATACCAAACCGGGATCCCCAAGGTCAAGTTAGGAAGGGATAAGGTAGCCATAATAGGTATTGAAAACACTCTAGGAGGGGGATCTAAGAACGATATCTGATCGGAGGGTTAATGGCCAGGCAGGACAGCTCGGAGATGGTTAAGGTTACGAGGAACCGTGCAGGGAGGGTAGAGAGGCTCATGGATACCAGCTGTAGATAAAGGGACTTGAGGAGGGGGTCCTGAAGGCTAGGTTGAAGTGCTAAGTGCAGGTTGCGGAGGGCAGGAATGTTGACTAGTCGAAGCAGGCCGCTTGAGGGAAGCCCGAGACGATTGCATCATGCAAAAGTTCGACAAGCTGGGATCAGAGATAGGAGGAGGAAGACCAGAGAAAGAACTAAGAAAACAGGATTTTTTGTAGACTCCGAGTGAGACACTGGTCAAAGGTTCGACAGTTTACTTATTGGCCACTGTAGAGATGATGAACTCGGCGGAGGTCTGAGACGTCAGTTCGTAATATGTCAACTGGTCAATGGTGACTATATTTCCATTATGAGGAAAGGACATCTTGTAGTGAACCGCAGATGGGATAGAAGACATTGCATGGGTGTAGCTATGATCCAATAGAATGTTGTTATCTAAGGGGGCATCAATGACTTCTACGTCAACGCAAATAGTATTGCCTACAAGAGTGATAGGACAATTGTAGAATAGACCAATGGGATGGGAAGAGTGGCCATCCCATGCTCGGAGGGTGATAGTGGAAGGGGCCAACTCAGGTAATCTAAGTTTCTTCCAAACCGAAGCAGACATCACACAGGTGGATGCCCCCTCATCAATCATACAATGGGAGACGTTGGCATTCCAGATCTTGACAGGGATTTGGAAGGGGAGGATGTTCTGATCGGTCAACATCGAATATGATCAAACGATCATCTGAAGGACCCACAGAACCCATGGAAATTAGTAGAGATTTTCATTGTGAAGCGCATGACTGGAGGAGTTTCAGCGTTGAGATGGAAGCAGGATATTGCGCCAAATCATCTACTATACTATACGAATGGGGAGCTTTGCCAGAAGCAACTTTTTGGCATAATGGTCCCTTGGGGATATTGGTATGAACCTTTGCCTTAGGCTGAGGGATTTGTAAAGGACCGTTGGTTGTCGAAAGAGGCTCTATGGAACCTGAAGAAGGGGGCTCGGGGGCAAACGTAGTGGGAGGCTTGTTGTGCTGACGAAACCGAGTCTGAAGGTTGAGGTCAACGGTAATAGGTTTGTCAAAGTTCATCATGATAATCTAGTAATGGGAGGTACTAGATGGAGGAGGTTGAGTGGCTGCTTGACCTTCAAGTAGTTGGGTTGCCACGAATCCTTGCTGAGGGAAAGGATTAGTAAACACAGCCGGGCTGGATAGGTGCAACATTAGGAGGAACAGAAGGGGAGGCTTGCTGTCCTCGAGATGATGCTTGAGTCTCCCACATATGATGCATCTGAGGTAAAAGAGGACAATCGTAAGTGTAATGACCATAGAAACCGCAACAAGAACATGGCTTATTCATGCAAACATGCCTATCCTGCTTGGGCTGAGTGCCTTGTTGCTGGTTAGCAGTGTTAGGTTCATTCCCTTGGGGATTAGGTCCAGGATTATTGGGGGAATATTGATTTTGGGTGCCTTTCCTCTTCTTTTTGGAAGTATGAGGATTAGTCGTGCCCTGTTATGCATACACCTGCCCCTGGGGGGGTGGTGGCTACTGTTGCGAGGGTTCAGAAGGCAAGGGAGGCAGGGGTGCTAATGTTGGAGGAGCTAGAGCACTAGGCAGTGGATACAGATAATAAGGAGGTTGGGCAACATTGTGGTAAACAGGTTGGAAAAAAGGAGGAGGTATGCCGTATCCTGGATACATGCTACCGAGAGGGGGAAAAGTGTTGGAGGAGTTGGCCCCTCCCTGAGGGAAACCATAACCCATGGGAGGATGAGTGTATGGATGAGAAAGGGCTCCAACGATACCGTCAGCAGCATGGGATGCCCCCAGTGCGTTTTCACCACTGGGTCTAGGGAGATCAGGTAAGACGATATAAACATAACCAGAGTGTGCATAGATCAGGTCATATTTTAACGTAATCTGGAGAGCAGCTTCTTTAGTCTGAGGGAAATGAGATGCGACATCTTTGCCGATAGCAGGAAAAAGGGATCTAAGGAACCAGTCCATGTAGGCAGGGTCTTCAAAGGTAGGTACTCGACATAGGCTCTTTCTTCTCCGCCATTCCTGGACATGATCGGATAGGTGGGTCGCAAATGATTGATGGAAAGAGGTCAAAAGTTTGGTACCAGTGTCATAACGAAGGGGAAGCTAGAAATAAGATAGAAAATCCCATGCAAGAGTCACAAAAGTGGTATGGGAGGAGGAGGCCTGGTCAGCATACCACTTAGAAGCTTCTCCAGTAACTGTACCTTGGAACAATCGAAGACAGACAGAGTCATCGGTAATGGAATTGGAAGAACACCACATGTGGAAAGATCGAACATGGTTTGTAGGATCTTCTCCAGCAAGACCTTCAAACTTGGGGATGTTGGAAGGGATCTTGGTTGGCATAGCAGGCCAACCAGCGTCATGGCGTATGGGGTCATTGATAAACTGGTTAAAATCAGGAAGAATGAGGCCTGCCATATAAGGGAGCAAGGGAGCAGTCGGGATAGTTCATGTTGCAGTCCCACTAGTAGTATTCCCATCATTAGGGCTAGGGCTACCACCAACGTTAGGTCCTGAACCGGACATGGTAAAGGTGACAAATGGAGAACCAGGGATGGAACCAGAAGGGGAACCCAATGAACCAGAAGAAAATTTGAAATGGGGACTCGGTGGACGCCTAACTCGAATCCTACGTGGAGGAGTAAGTCTTCCAAACAAAAACTGAGGATGAAGGCCAAGAAGTCTCCGGGATAAACACCTTGGGGGCACAATGATGACAGAACAAACATGGATCACAAAATTAAGAGAGACCAACAAAGGCAAGGTGGTGCAGGATCAAATGATTACAATTTTGAAATAAGGGCAGAGAGGTGAAAGATCAATTGATTACAATGTTATAGTCTTTTCCTGGCGGTGTGTTAAGTGTGTTAATTTTTATTTTTAAACCCAAACGTTTGTAGAGAAAAAATAAAAAGTGTGTTGTATAACTATAAATAAATCTGCAAATAACAGTAAATGAAACTGAATATAAAAGAAAATAAATGGATAAATATGCATCAATATAAACCCGAGGCAGACTTCTCAACAACTAGTCTATGGGTGGGAAAAAATCTAGTCAAAACACACCAAAATAGCCAAGGGATCTAAAGTCGGGAGGGACAATGATCTAAAGGTAAGATCTATTGGAAATAGGTGTAGATAACAACAAAAAACCAGAGGGAAAAGTGCTGCAAATGAGGTGGCGAAAGGCTACAACTTGAAGGGAAATGGAGGGGATCCTAGAGGAGGACCAAACAAAACTGAAAAGAGGTGTTTTGGATGGATGAATAACCAATCTGAAATGGATATGAAGGTACAGGATCAAATCTGAAAATAGGCTGAACACACTGAAATTTAAGACGACCTGCTTCAGCTAAACACCTCCTAGAAAGGTGGAAGCGTATTGAAGCACTATAGGGCTAGGTTCCCACTTCGACGAGTAAAATGGAGCAAGTACAGGTCCAAAATGGGAGAAGACAGAGGTCAGACAACCATTAATAGTAGCCCAGACAAACCCAGAAAAATCACAAAAAAATTCCCACAAAAAGTACAGGTTGCAGTTTCTGACCTGATTTCTATAGAGGTCGCAACTTTGGGGCTGTTTTCTGCATCCTAAAGGTGCAGGTCATAGGTTTTGGCCCAAAAATTGTGACCTACACTTCCGACACTTTCAGGAGTAGGTTTCAAACAAATTTGTCGTCTCAGTTGCGGTTGATACCTGTCACCTGCGCAATAGGTCCAGAAACACACAGAAGTTAGAAATTTTACTATTTTAGGGGTTTATAGGTTAAAAACAACATCAAGAAAAGAAAAACAAGAAGCTAAAGAAAAACCCTAGCGTTTGAAGCAGCTGGTCATGAAGGGATATGAAAAATGACAATGCTCGTAATTGTAAACCCTTGTGGAGTTGCCAGTTGTTAGGATGAATTCTAATTGCAAGTGTACGAAAAACGCTCCCTTCAGCTGTGCATAACAAACAACCCTAACATCAAAGATGGCTGCCAATTTATTTAGATTGCAGTTAGTTGACTAAGATAAATGCTACAAAATCTAGATCTATGCAGTAAAAGACATTAAGCAGTAAATAAAAGCAAGAGTTGCTCTATGCATCCAACAGACAAGATAAGAATATTTTTTAAAGAATTTTTTGTATTTTTGACACCTGGGAAGGGAACATAGAAATATGTTACCAGTCCCCCTCAATGGGACGGGTTCTTGTAAGTCCTCAACACTTCAGATCTACGATCTCTCTCTCTTGATGGTGTAGAAAACCCAGACAAAAAATGGAACACAAGGGTAGCTCAAAAGAAAAATAGTAGCAAAATATGACAATGATGGAGGATCAAAGTCAGACCAAAAGTATAGATCCAGAGTGATCATTAGGCAACAAAAGGTAGTGAGTGAATGGAAAAAACCTTCTATTTATAACAAAATATTGGGTTAGTCTAGATATTGGTGCATAATAAAATATTATTAACCAAATCTAGATCCAACTTTTATGGAATATTTTATTATATTTGTTGGAGGGAAAAAGAATTTGAATTTGGTCAAATCTCTTTATTTGTAAATAATAAATAAATAAATGATTTATTTATTATTTTAAGGATGTGGTTGAGTAATAATTAAATAAATAGTGATTTATTAAATTATTTATAAATGATTTAGTCAAATTTAACAAGGAATATTATTTAAATAAGGTTTAAATAATTATTCCTAGAAAATAATAAGATAAATAATGATTTATCTAATTAATTTTCCTGTTTTGGGTTAAATATGACCAGGAATATTAATTAAACTATTGTTTGAATAATTATTCCTTGAGGAAAATCAAACAAATGTGGATTTATTCAATATTTCCTCATGGGGTTTCCTATTTAGACCATAAACAACTTAATAAATGTGGTTTACTAAGTTATTTTTCATAGTGAAAGCAATTTTACTTAGGGTAAAATTGGTCTTACATGGGCATGGTTTAGTCATCAATAATGAGGTTAGATGACCAAAAAATGGTCTCTTTAGAGAATCAATTTTCACTTTAATATTGAGGGATCGGCGTGGTGAGGCAGAAAGCACATGAAATAAGCTGTTCTTTAAGATGCTATCTGTCATATAAATATAATGTGATAGTGTGCTTCAATCACTTCCAGTCTGCCTCCCGAGTGGATAGTTTCGCTATTGCCCAGGATTTTTTTTCAGCTCATTATACAATAGCCATTAGGACTTTGGGTTTCTGAACCCTACGCTTTGGGCCTTCTTGACCTCATCTACAATGGGATTAGTGCTGAACGGATATCCGCAAGCAGTCCACTATAAGACCTAAACACCATCCTTCAGCGCCTCTTGAAAAGCTGTTGCGTTGAAATTTTCGCGCCCATTCCATCTGCTGTCTGTCTTCCAACCATAATATCTCCTTGTTCATCTCCTACCCTTGAAGGTGGGTAGCTTCATATGCGCAACCATATTGCCTCTCGGTGGTGGAGGAGGTGGAGTAGGAGATGACTTACCCCTGCGCAAGTTTGACTGTGGGGTAGCTGGGGGGCTACCTTTGACACATGTAGCCTCGTCACTCTCGGTATCACTATTAGGCGGGTTTCTTAGAGGGTTGTATATAGATTTATCTCCTCTCTGGTTAACCTAGAAGTAATTTTTGTTGCGCGTAGTTATTTGAACTTCGTTTGGTGTCATTCACTTGGTGTGACTGCACATAATACCCTTTTCACACAATATCATCTTAATCAGCAAAGGTAGAGAGTGTATGAACTTACCCCTTAGTCCTTTGAAGAACCTCCTTTCTGCTTCAGAATAGGAGACAAACTAATCAATTGAAAACTATGTCACAAATCTACCTAGAATGCTGCCCACCCAATGGTCTATAGTGTGGGTGATGGAGTTATCAGTCTGCTCTAACTGTTAGATCAACTCAGGTGTCCATTGAGTCATCTTCTCATCCTTCCAATAGGTCTAAAACTCATCTAACCTTAATAAAAACTCTTGTAATTCATGTGCAAAGGTCACAAAGAAGATTTCATGGACATCTGTGAAAATATATTTTTGTTCCCACTATTCAGCAGACAACTTCTTACTTACGTTTTCCTTGATGGAGAATTCATGTATCTTTTGCTCAAACCGGTCTTCTAATTCAGTATTCGATGGCTGCCACAACATCTAATCTCTCTCAAAATGACCTTGGTCTCGGCAACATAACCATTTATTGGGTTGAGGGGTCCTGACCCAGGTTCAAAGTTAGTGTGTAACCAAAAAAACCCTCTTATTATTGGCCCTTTCGGAAATGACATGCTTGCGCACGCCAAAGTCTCACCCAAAGCAGTATGGGGGGGTGCTGAACCAGTTTTACACATCCTAAGGGAGAATTAAATGAAGTGGGCATCTTCAGATCAGTTTTACTACACAGACTGACTTGCGCACCAGAAACCCTAGGTTAATTAACATAATTTAATCTTGCACACGTGCACAAACATTATATCTGTAATCCGTTTAACTGTTCTAACAATGTGATATTCAACCTTTACAACAATAGATCTATGGAATTAACATTCATGTCAATAGTAAAATAGGTACGTAATCGATCCAATCACAGGTAATATAAATCATAAGCATGAAACAGAAGTCATATGCAGAAACAGATCACAAAAACGGATTGCAGAAGAATTTAGTACTCAGACTTACCCAAATAGATATTTATTCATCAGGTGTTCTCAGAAACCCTTTACAGTCCGTAGAAACTCTTGCAACTCTTCAGATCTACCCACGTACATAGCGAGCAAGGTTCACACACAACTGGACTAAGGTCTTCGCGCACATGACCAATAGGAGCCTTTTAGACATGGATGCTTACACAGTTTTTCTTCAAATCTCAAACATTCATCAAAACTTACATAAAAACTGCCTTATCTGACTTGATCTAGACTTCTACTTATACCTTCTGCTTGTGCTCATACTATGGTCCTCAAACAGTGGTTTGAGACCCCTAGTTTACCCATTAGCCCAATTACAACTCATGAAGGGGATTTGACCTGCCCCAAAGCCTCTTGACTCTTCATAGCGTAGTGCGCACGACTCAAAACTACAAAATTACTATTATTTAATCCCAAAAATGTGGTCTTATTGGACCCTGCTCCAACAAGAGATATTTGGATCAACCAATCTATGGTCGAGTGGAACGTGGTAGTCCCATACTGGGTTTCATTTTTCATTCATCAATAAGAGTTCCTTTCCTTGGTATTTTATGCGCAAATGTACTGGTTCATATGTGGCATTTATGGCTATTGTATGTTTAATATTTTTGTTTTTTATATGTTGGTTATGAGTATGTTTTTATGACAATGAAAATGTATGGTTCTTGTTATCACCAAAAATTTGTCATCTAACCATTTATAATTAGATGGATCGAAGTACAACATGTAAGACCAATTTTACCATAGTAAAATTGCTTTCACTATAAAAAATAATTTAATAAACCATATTTTATTAAGTTATTTCTTGTAAAAACAAGAAACCCCGTGAGGAATAATTAAATAAATCATTATTTATTTGATTTTCCTCTAAGAATAATTAATTAAACCATTGTTTAAATAATATTCTTGGTCAAATTTAACCCAATTATGAGAAATAATTAGATAAATCCTTATTTTTCTTATTTTTCTCTAGGAATAATTAATTAAATCATTATTTAGTTATTATTCCTTGTTAAATTTGACTAAATCACCTAGGAATAATTAACCAAATCATTATTTTTTTATTATTCTTTAACCACATTCTTGAAATGTTAAATAAATCATTTATTTTATTATTATTTCTGAATAAAGATATTTAAACAATTTAAATACCTTTTCCCTCCAACAAAATATAATAAGATATTCCAAGCGATTAGATTTAGATTTTGGTTAATAATATTTTATTATTCTCCATTATCGAGGATAAATCAATATTTTGTTATAAGTAGAAGGGTTTTTCCTTTCATTCTTCACTTTGATCATTCTCATTTTTTTTATCATTTTATGTTGCCATTTGAGCTCTCATATGAGTTCAACACATGCTTTGGATTTTCTACAACATTGAGAGATAGAGACTCGCAAAGCTGAACCATTGAGGACAACCAAGAGCCCATCCCATTGAGGGGGATTGGTAACATTTAATTTTTTCCTTCACCAAGTGTTATAATATAAGAAATTATTCTTTAAACTTGTCTTGTCCATTGGTTATATGGAGTTATTTTTTCATCAGTTATTATTTCACTTTGTTGTTTAACTGCTTTTGCTGCATAGATCTGGGTTTTTGCAAGATTTATTCACATTTTCTATTTCAGATATAAAGGGTTGAACATCCGCTTCTGTTATTAGGGTTATTCGTCACTAATAGCTAAAGTAGGATATTTTGGTACACATGCGACAAGATTTTACACTAACAGTTCTCATCATTTTTTATTTGTAAATGAATCAACAATGAATACATGACATAATATATGATAATGCAGTTAATGTGGCAAGCCATCAATGATTCTTAGTGATTCTCAAATAAGTATGAGATCCTTATGCTCAAATATGTTATTATGAACTATATATTCATATTTGTGACATATTTGAAGAAATTATTGTCATGGTTAGGATTGGTTAGGTCAAGTCCTTAATCAATTTTTGTGTTAGAGGCTTTGTATTGGTTGCATTTATTGTCTTGGAAAGTCTCATCAAGTTCGAGGAATTGGTTTATAGACTAATCTTGAAAAAGTGTCTTAAATATTGCAGTCTCTAGCATAGAACTAATTGAAAAATACTGGAGTCTCTCCCTTGCAAGCATTGTGGGAGTGACTATATGGTTCTAGTCACATGCATGCCCTGTTATGGGAGTGACTGGGGGTTAAATTCTTTGAAAGGCTAGGTTGACTTAGGGAATGAGCTCTTGGAATGGTGGATTAACTACTGGGGGGTCCTGTAGCACTTGAGGGAGGTATGTAAAGTGTTGGTTAGTTAGTTCCACTTCCTTAACATCACTTAGGGAGTTGAATCATATCATAGTAACTCTTCATCATATGTTTACCCCGATAGACTAGTAACTTAGGTAAATATGGGAGGAGGGTTTTACAAAGGGGTATCAGAGCCAAGTTCAACACTTGGACTGGATGGGCATAATGTGTTTGTCATGCATACTGTCAGTTGCATATGTGTTCTTTAGGTTGTGTACTATGTTATTGTTGTGTATGCATTGTTGTGGTCATTATTTTCATTGTGTCTATAGGTTTTAACACTGTACAGAAATTACCTACAAACGAATTCTTAAAAACAAAAAACAAAATATGGCGAGAACATAAACATAAAACACATATACATAGATATTTTCCCCTAGATCCCAAAACCGAGATTACCATATTGATTTTCCATTATGTTCCTTTCAATGTTACAACACATATATATACATGCCAAAGCATTCATAAACCCCAATCCATTAACCCTGATTTGAACATAACTATATTTTCCTTAACCAAATCTACAAAATACAATGGGAAGAAAACCATCATGCCCAAAATCATGTGAAAAACCCATGCACAAAACCATAGGTAGGTCTGCCCACCTAATATATGGTCCAAACAAAATTTCCTGGGGCGCTTCCCCCGACCCCATATAGGGGGGCTACCTCCCGCCCTGTGAACCCCCCACTGAACCTGATGCAACAAACAAGGGGGCCTATCACACCCCTCCCCCCCCTCCCCATGTGTGCAACTAGTCGTGGAAAGAATATAACACACACCAACATTCTCCCACTTGTTGTTTTATTTTTCACACAGGGGGTCACAAGAGAGATTATTCATTGGTCGAGCCCTGCAACACCCATTGATTCTCTACACCAATAAAACTTCTCAGTGCTCACAAAAATCATCAATGCATCTGCAACATTCTTCAAAGTGCCCACCTTTACCAGTGCCACCTTTTTTTCCTCAACCATATCCCTTAAAAAGTGATATTGGACATCAATGTACTTTGTCTATGAATGATAAGAAGGGTTCTTTACCAAGAAAATTTCACTTTGGTTTTCATATTCTATTCTTATATCTCATTGTACCAACCCCATACGTGAACACAATCACTACAACCAAACTACTTCCTTGATTTCATGAGTGGATGCTATGTATTCAACCTCTGTAGTTGAAAATCCCACTATAGACTCTATTTTTCTCATCCAATTGACTACTCCTCCAAATGGTTAAACACATACCCACTTGTAGATATTCTCTAATCTATATCTCCAACCCATTCTGGATCAAAAAAGCTATGGATGTCCAAAAATTTGTCCAATCCTAGTCTTCCTTAGTAGCATAGACCATGATAACTAGTGCCACGCAAATATCTAAAAACCCACTTCACTACTGCCCAATTCTCCTTCCCTTGTTTTGACATAAGCCTTCTTAATACTCCCACTACATTTGTAATGTATGGTCTAGTACAAACCATTTCATACATCAGGCTACCCACTGCACTTGCATATGGAAGTCGAGACATGTCCTCTTCCTCTTCTAGTGTCTCGGGACACTGTTCAACAGATAAATTTGCACCTATAGGAATAGGAACCTTCATCGATTTACTATCCTAGATATTAAACCTCTGATATATTGTTTCAACATACTTCCTCTGGTTTAACTAGAGCTTCCTCTTTTCATGATCTTTTTTAATTTTCATGCCCAAAATATAGTTTGCAGTACCAAGATCCTTCATGTAGAATTTGGAGTACAATTGGGTCTTTAAATCCTTGATAATTTCTTTGTCATTTCCAATTAGAAACATATGATCCACATACACGACCAAATAAATAACATAGTCACCAATTAATTTAAAATACACACAGTGATCTGCTTTGCTTCTAGCGAAGCCAATTCCCCGTATATATGTGTCAAATTTTTGATACCACATCCTTGGTCACGGTTTTAACCCATACACATAATTTTTTTATTTGCATACCAGTTATTTCTTACCCTTTCTTACCAGTTGCTTCATGTAGATATCTTATTCTAGATCCCATGAAGAAGCATTGTCTTCACATCCATCTATTCTACCTCAAAATCAAATGCAACAGATATATACAAAAGTAATCTAATAGAAGCTACCTTGGCAACATGAGAAAAAATATCACTAAAATCAATTCCTGGTACCTAGGAATAACCTTTTGCTACCAACTAAGCTTTATATTTCTCCACCTTTCCTTCTGTAATCATCTTCTTCTTAAACACCCATTTTCTTCCAATGGGATTCCTACCAGCCGACAACTCCACTAGATCCCAAGCATCATTTGTTTGCAAGGATGCATTTCATCAACCATGGCTTCCTTCCAGAGTTTTTCAACCTCTAAATTCACTGCCTCCCTGATAGTTCTGGGATCATCATCAATGCTAGATAAATAAATATGAACATAAAGTATATGGATTATACCTTTATATTTGTCTTCTTTCTGAAACTGATCTTCTCAAAGTTGGAGTTTGTGGCTCTTCCTATTCTGAATCTTGTTCTGCTGTAGAGTCTAATTCTTCCTCCTTTAGTTAAAAATCTATATTCTAAGGTTCCTTTGGTAGGAATTAATTTTTAATAACATATTTCACTTCTCTAAACACCACATCTTAGTTGTACACAAGATTTCTTGTTTATGGGTTCAAAATCTTATAACCTTTTAAACCATCCTTATACCCAATAAAGACACATCTTTCGTATTTACTATCCAACTTGGTTCTTTTCTCCTTTGGAACATGTACATATGCATCCCAACCAAATACTCTCAGATGTAAAACATAGGGTTTCTTACCATTCCATACCTCATGTGGAGTCTTATCCTCCAACGCTGATGAATGTGATTTGTTATCTAGGCAACATGCAATCTCCACTGCCTTTGCCCATAATTCTTATCCTAACCCGACACCACTGAGCATGCTTCTTGCCTTTTCCATCAATGTCATGTTCATTATTTTTACAACTATGCTTTGCTGAGGTGTGTATGGATTATTCTTATGTCGTTCTATACCACACTTCCTACATAAATCTTCAAATTCCTTCTTGCATAACTCTCCACCATTATCTATCCTCAACACCTTTATCTTCTTCTCTCTCTAGTTTTCCACCATTGTCTTAAATTATTTAATTTTGTCAAAGAATTTAGATTTATTCCTGAGGAAATATATCCACGTATTCCTTGAGAAGTAAATAAATGACACATGTTACACAAAATTACCCAATTATGGAACTGACACAGGTCCAAACACATCACTGTGCACAAGCTATAATATCCCTTTCACCCTCTTAGCACCAGAAGGGAAATTCCCAATTCTGATTCCCATATACACAATTTTCAGATAAATTGAAATCCAGAGATCAATTAGACATACCTTATAGCATACCATTTCCATGAAGTATTTAGAGGCCCTTCTCTTAAACATGTGCAAGCCTTTTATGCCACAACATGGTCTTTTCTCCAGAGACCACAAGATATTCAACTCCACTTTCAGGAACCACAGAATTTTTACATGCATCAGTGACAGTGCCACCCAGAATCTTGTATAGAGTTCCTATATAAACTCACCACATCAATTCCAGTGCTCCCCAAACCATCTTACAGGTATCCTTATCGAACACTGTTTTTACACTTGCATAATCCATATTACTTACAAAAATAATATTTTTGGCCAATGCAGTAATATGTATGATCTAGGTGGATATTTGTAGCCACCCACCTATTCCACTTGGACCCCCACCATTGTTTCTTTCAGTTTTTCATATTCCTTAATTGTAGCACAATTTACTATTTTTGGCAGTTTTTTGGGTCTTGAACTTCCGAAGTCGTTTTGAGGTCCTAAACGACATTTTTTTGGCATCTCCAACTCATGCTTTCTGTCATCAGTTGTATTAATCAAAGAGATATTTCTAACGATGTATCATGTGTGTCAAACGGAGATAGTATGCCAAAATTACGACCCCGGGAAATTGATGTACCAATCTACCTTGACGGGGCCCATAGTATGGTGTTTCATCTCCTAGGGTTAGGTTTTTGGATGTTTAGGGTTTTCCATTGTTTCTCAATAATAAATAGGCCTTCGAGCCTCATTTTAATATAGTTCAGAGGCATGTAGACACCACATATCTTCTCAGTGATAAGCTACCAGCGCCCTAGCTATTTTATTTCCATTATGTGTGTAAGCATATTTTAGTTATGAGATATTAATGAAATGAAGTCTTATTTCTGCTACATCTCTGTGTTTATGTGTATTTATGTATTTTATTGAATTCCTGCATAAGTCCGGATCAGTGGTATCAAATTGGTCTACTCTTTCTTGATCCTTCTTTCCATGTCCCCAACGAGGTCGAGGTATAAGGAGTTAGGGCTCGATCTGGTTGAACCTTTGCAATATCAGCCTCGTAAACCTCGAAGACTGCCCATGGGGGATGATAAGAAAGACGAAGGAGTAGGATATCCTATCAAATTATTTCTCGAGGAGGCCCTCGAGAATGAAGGAATGTGATGATGGATAACTTTGCCCAGATTCTTCAACAACTACCCATCGACGGCACATCTGCATCTAACAACCACTCTGGAGTAGAAAATCCTTTTAAGGTACAAGTAAAATTTGACATTCCCATATTTAAGGGCCAAATAGATGCAGATGTAGTAGAGAGATTGTTGAATCTATTAGAAGAGTATTTCTCAGTTCATGACTTTTCCAACCGGGAAAATATTACTTTTGCACTCCTCAAAGCCGCCCCCCATGTAAGGGACTGGTGGGAAACCTATTGTGAGAAAAAGGACAAGAGGGAACCCTCTCTATTTTCTTCCGCACCCACTTGTAATTATTTCTAAGATGTCGTCAAGGAACAATATTATCTCGTGGGGAGCTATGAGGAAAAGTACATACAATGGACTACGTTGCGACAACAAAGGAATCAGTATGTGCATGAGTTGACGAAGTTGTTTCATACCCTACGCACAAAATTGGGTATTAAATATTTGGAAAAACATTTGATGTTGAAGTACCATAGCCATCTGCATAGATACATTAAGGAGGAAATGTATTTCCTCGACATCTCCTCGTTTGGTGCAGCATACCGGTATGCTGCCAAGATTGAGAATAAGTTCAAACAAAAGAAGTGAGACTTTGGATCTGTAAATCAGAAGCAAGGGAAAGGTGCCCCCAAACCGCATATCAAAGGACAAATACAAGGTGGGGTGGCTGAGGATAACCCACCAAAGCTGCAAGCAAATAATAACACTGCGAAGCCAAAGAAGGACATGGGAAAGTAGTGTGAGTTCCATAAGAGCTCCACTCACAACACAAGTGAGTGTCGGTCCAAGTAGTCACTGGTGGCTGAGCTGAAGGCTTCTAAATACGATGCATGCTTCCAAGTCTGAATTAGAACCCCACAAGGGGAGTGACAAAGGGAAGAAAATTTTCGATGCAGAGCCCAACGCCACTGTTTCCACCACAAAGATCCATAAGGAGGAACTGGAAGATCCAAAGGAGGAGGAGCACTTCGTCCACTCCCAAATGTGAATAAGGGTTCCCCACTACAATTCATTGTTGACAATGGGAGCCAAAATAACGTCATTTTAGCAGAGGTCGTGAAGTTGTTGGGCTTTCCGAACACAACACACCCACATACATACACCATCTGGTGGGTTTACCAAGGATAGGATCTTCGCGTCAGCCAGCAATGTCGCCTTCCCTACAACGTCAAGGCCTTCACATATGAGGTATTATGTGAAATTTCCCCTCTTGATGTTTGTGATGTATTATTAGGCCAACCATACTTGTGGAAGCGACATGCTGTATACGAGTCTTGACCTCACGCTATTATTCTTACTTTGGGACATAAGCTGTACTAGATACCAGAGGTAGCACCGCCTACCGCCATCTCTTTGGTTACTACAAAACAATGAAGTAAGCTCATTTCCAAAACCAGGAATTTTGTTTTCCTGATGATCCGCCCTCCGAGCAAGAAGAATATTCTGGCCAATACCTCCAGATAGGGCTTCTTTTCACGACAAAAAAAAATGGACAAGGTGGTGGAGGAGTACGGGGACATTGTCACCTCACTCACAAGGGTGCCTCTGCACTGTCAAGTCAAGAACCCCATAGATCTAACCCCAAGTGTGCAACTACCCAATGGACCAATCTATCAGCGCTCTATTTTGGAGAATGATGAAATCAAGAGGAAGATTCAATATTTGCTGCAAAAAGGTCACATCCGGCCGAGTTCATCACCGTATGGGAGCCTGATCGTATTGGTGAAGAAGAAGGATAGGAATTGGAGACTCTGTATTGACTATCAGGTGCTAAACAATATCACTGCCCAGAATAGGTACCCGATCCCATGGATTGATGACCTTCTAGACCAAATCAAGGGGGGAAAATATTTCAGCAAGATCGACTTGAAGTCTGAGTATCACCAAGTACCAATCAAACCCTCCGATGTGTGGAATACTGCCTTCAAAGAAAAGGAGGGTCTGTTCGAATGGATGGTCATTCCTTTTGGGTTGACAAATGATCCTGAAACCTTCATGAGGCTGATGGATGACATCTTGCGACCATTCAACAACTCACTTGTAGTAGTATACCTAGATGACATCCTGATCTTTAACCAAAATTTGGAGTAGCACCTCCACCACATCTGACAGGTCCTCCAAATAGTGTGGAAACACAAGTTGTGTGCCAATTTGGAGAAGTTCACTTTTGGCATGACCCAGGTTTAGTATCTGGGATACTTTATTGATGAGTGGGGGGTGCATGTGGATCCAACCAAGATCAAAGTCATTCAAGATTGGCCAGCCCCAACCACTCCAATAGAGCTCTATCGATTTCTGGGTCTTGCTAATCTCTACTGCAGGTTCGTGTTGGGATTCTCTCATATCACTTGGCCCTTGAGTCAAGTCACCAAGGGAGGATCAAAATAAAAAAAAAATTGGTTTGACTCTCAACAAAAAGCATTTGAAGAGTTGAAAAATTTCCTCTGCTCTGCTCCAGTGCTCACATTACCAGACTTGCAACAACCATTTGAGATCGAGATAGATGCCTCTTATTATGCTATTGGGTAATTTCTTACTCAACAGGGGCATCCAATGGCATATAAAAATGAGACACTGTCTGACACTGTCTGGAAGTATCCCATTTATGACAAAGAGATGTATTTCATTGTGCAGGCTTACAGAAAATGGAAGCATTAAATTTTGGGGAAGGAAACAATCATCCGCACAGACCACCAACCCATGCGGTTCATACAGACATAAGGGAAGTTGCAAAATGATCGACATCAGAAGTGGTCCACATATCTGAAACAGTTTCATTTTAACATCAAATACAAGAAGGGTAATACCAAAAAAAATTCAGACTGCCTCAGCCGACCACTTATCGTGGTGCTAACCACCATGCTCAACTCTTCCGGGAATGAGACTTCTAATTGGCCTCTTCTCTACAAGAGAGATCCAGAATTCGACAACACATACAAGACTCTCTTTGAGGGTAACTGAGTTCCAAATTTTCACCTCCAGGATGCACTGCTACGTCACCTTGGACACCTTTGTTTTCTTCAAGTGAGTGTGCCAAGATGATTTTGGAAGCACACTACAGTTAGGTTTGTTGGGCATTTTAGGGTCAAGAAAATAGTGGCAGTATTCCAGAAGTATTTCTATTGGCCAAACCTTCAACATGATGTCCATAAGTACATCAGATCCTACAATGCCTGTGCCATTGCCAAACTTGTAGAAATTTTAATACAATTATGTATTGCCCGGATTATCCTATTCTAACAATTATATGCCACTATTAAATACAGAATCGCTTCTACAAAAATTCTTGTGGAAATTTAAAACATGATTTCCAATTGCAAACACATGAAGAAAGATCATTCACACATAACACAGATGTTTACCGGCAAAGATTAAAGCTAAAAACCCCACTATAATATATTATGTATATATCATGGATCATGAAACAATCTCATATAAAACTCTACTCCAAGAGCTCTCAGTACAATATACAGTCGTCTCACACTATCATGCAGAAATTTGGCAAATTCCTTAGCTAATTTTCTACCTCACAACAGCCTGCCTCCACTGCACAATCCAAGTTTATTACAAAGACCAATTCAATGCAATCATACCCTCATTGACTGCGCAATACCCATGACCATATCCAATGTGTGTTTGTCTTGCAAGAATGCAATCCAATATAGTACAACTGATAGTCAAATTTCCCTTTCACCTACCTCTCAACTGGGTCTCCACTGGATCTCACATGCATGTAGTTAACAATAGTAAATCTTCAGTTGCATGTGAGATCACTCCATGTGAATTAATTTAATATTTAATTCACTGATCTCTCACTAGTATATCTTCAGTTACAACTCGCACAACTGGGTTGAACTCGCTTAACTGAGTTACAATACTTTACAACTCACATAACTACACATCCAACTCTATTACAACTTCGAATCACTCAATTACAACTAAGTCCACTTGCATGTCCCACCAACCAACCTTAGAACTCGAAATTCCTTCAGCTAACTGGTTTTCCACTTCAGTTAACTGATTTCAAGTGCTCCATAAGAATAGATTAATATTTATTGTCCAACTATTATTAAGGGATAATAATAGTCGACATGCATCTATAAATAGACATGTGATCTATAAATAGACTTCACACATACCTCTAAAAATATAATATCATTTATAAATAGAATTTGTGCAACATATATAAATAGACTCATGCTATAAATAGAATTTTCTCATCCATTCTAAAAATAGACATACACCTAAAAATAGCTTGTGGGCCCCACCTAGTGTAGGTGCTTAATTTTCACTAGGATCATCATCTTGTTGAATCTCAACTCTCCCTCTCAAAAAGAAATGGATTATCCTTCACCCCAATCCTGTCTCTATGGTATTTGAATTTTCACCTAGTGAGCGCCTTCGTTAGAATATCTGTATCCTGATCCTCTATAGGAATGTACTGAAGCAATGTGATATTTCACTGCACACAATCTCTGATATGATGATACCAGATATCTATATGCTTAGGTCTATCATGAAACACATAATTAATCGAGATTTTAATGCAACACTGATTATCACAATGAATCATTGTAGGATATAAATGAGAACCAAACAAACCAACCAGGATATTTCTCATCTAGATAGTCTCACATGCAGCTTGACTTGCTGCAAGGTATTCCACTTCCGCTGAACTGAGTGCCACAAATATCTGTTTTCTGTTGTACCAAGAAACACATGTAGATCCGATATTGAAGACCCCTCCTGATGTGCTCTTTCTGTCCGTTGGGCTACCCGCCCAATCTGCATCCATGAAGCCATGCAACATCACCTCATCCATCTGTCTGTACCACAAGCCATACTAAAATGTGCCTCTTAGGTATCTTAGGACATGCTTGTCCACCTTCCAAAAGAGGTTGGTAGGCTTAACCATCGCTTGACTAAGCTGGTTCACCGCATAGCATATATCTGGTCATGTATTCACTAAATACATTAGCGAACCCACTAACTGTCGATAGATAGTTGCATCCGCTACCTCTCTAGATGTAGCATCCTCTTTCCTCTAGTTTCCTAGAAGAGGAGTATCCATGGGTTTGTAGCCCTCCATGTGAAACTTACCCAGTATCTCCCTTGCATACTTTCCTTGAGACACAAAAATTTCACCATCTCACTGCCATATTTCTAATCCAAGGAAATAATGAAGGAGGTTGATATCCTTCATCTTGAACTCCTTTGCAAGGTCATCCTTGCATGAGTGTATCAGCTGCTCATTTCCAGTTAGTATTAAATCATCAACATAAAGAAAAATGATTAAAATATTACCCTCCATCACAATTTGGTATAGGTTTGCATCTGCCTCACTCTTGGTGAAGCCAAGTCCAATGAAATAGTTTCGATTTGAGTGTACCAATCACGGGGTGCTTGCTTCAACCCATACAACGCTCTTTTGAGTCTGCACACATGTGACTCACTTCTGAAGATATCAAATCCTTGAGGCTGCTCAATGTGCACTTCTTTCTTAATGATCCCATTAAGGAACACAGTCTTCACATCCATCTGATGAATGTGCCTACCCATCTACATTGAGAGAGAAAGGATGGTCCTTATGGAAGAATACCGTGCGACAGACGCAAAGGTTTCTTCATAATCAATCCCATTGATCTGTTAAAAGCCCCGAGCCACAAATCTGGCCTTGTATTTATCAACACTCCCTTCAGCAGCTTGCTTTACCTTTTAGATCCATCTTGAACCTACCATTGATTTATCAACCAGCCTTGGAACAATTTCCCAAGCACTGTTTCTAACAGTGGAGTCATACTCCTCCACCATTGCATCTACCCATGTGGGCTCCTGCACTTCTTCCTGAAAGGAAGATGGCTTAGTCACAATACATTTTCTCATGAGAGCTATGTATCCACTGAATCGATCAGGAGATTGTCTTTGTCTACGCTATGAATTAGGGACTTCTACATTCTTTGTAGCATCAAGTTTCAGCCTCTCAACTTCTGTGGTACGCCTTCTGCGAGTTCTAATGTTTGACTCAGCATGAGTGGACTCCTCCACTCCATGAACCTCCTCCTTTGGCTGATCCACATCTAGAGACTCATCTTTAGGAACCAACAGTTCCTGCTTCGCATGCAAGTCCAGCTTCCTCTCGAGCAACAACCGCATGGCTTTCCCCTCATCGAATTTTATATCCCATCACATAATAGTCATCTTACTATTTGGAAAATACACACAATAATTATGGGGTGTTTCTGTGTACCCCAAAAATATCCCAACTTCAGTAGTTGGCTCCAGCTTCTTCCTGGCGTTCTTGGTCACATGCACATAAACAGATGAGCCAAAAATCTTAAAATGAGAAACATCCAGTTTCTTACTAGTAAAATCTTCTTTAGGTGTACTCATGCCAAGTACTCTATGAGCACAATGGTTTTGCAGATAAACCGCAGTGTTGCATGCTTCCACCCACAAATGCATTGGTAGGCCCTGATCATGCAACATTGCTCATGCCGCACCCATGATCATTTTGTTCTTCCTCTCTGAGACCCCATTTTGTTGTGGGTTATGAGGTGCTATGAGTTCTCTTCGAATTCCTTCTTTGCTACAAAATTCTTTGAATTCATTCAAGATGTATTCTCCACTATTATCGCTCCGCAGAGCCTACACTTGCTTCCTTAACTCTTTCTCAACCAATGCCTTAAACTCACAAAAATTTGAGAATGTTTGATCCTTCTTCTACATGAACAAGATCCAGCATTTACGAGAAAATTCATCAACAAAAATAACATAATACCTATGTTTTTTTGTTGAAGCACCCGAGAATGGTCCACACACTTCTATGTGAACTCTCTCGAGGATCACCGAAGAACGATTCTCCTTTTCATGAAAGGTGGAATTTACATACTTCCCCATGGTGCAACCCTTGCACTGATCTAACTAAGTGTTGCCATTGGAAGTCTAGTAGATATTTGCTGCATGACTTTCAAGGCTCCATGATGAAGATGGCCCAATCACCTATGCCATAATTTTCCCTCATCTTGGTTAACCACTTTTTCTGCCTTTCCCATCATGGCAGTGCAGCCTTATACCTCCATCTTGTAGATATTCTTGACTCAAATATTTATCCTCTTTCCTTGACCCATTGTTTTATGTCACATGAAAGCTTTTCCATCATAGAAAACAACGTCATAGCCTCTTTCCTCCAACATTGTGACTGAGACCAAGCTTTTCTTCAGACCTGGAACATGCATAACATCTTTCAATTGAAATGGTTTACCTAACTCCCTCTCAAAGGTAATGGTACCAATGTTGGTCGCACTATATTGTCCATCATCGCCCATATCTATATGCATCTAGCGATCTTTCTCCTCCAAGTCACTGAAAAGCTCCTTATCTCCTGTCATGTGGAAGGAAGCACCACTATCAAGATACCACACTGATCCCAATGCGCTTGATACCAAGCATGCGATCAAAGAGAAATCAAGTTCAAATTGTGAGGCAAGGGCCTCACCAGCTGCAGCTCTAGCAACCTTCTTGTTCTTCTTATTCTGTGGAAAGTTAGTGGCAAGATGCCCATGTTCATGACAATGAAAACACTTCACCTTGGACAAATCCAGCTTCTTGCCTTTAGACTCAGATTTTGAGTGGAATTTCTTCCCCTTCCCTTTCCTTGCCTCGGCAGACAAAGCACAATCCTCTTAATCATCATGCTTTGATGAAGAGCCATCTCTGGTGTTCTGCTTGAACTCCTCCTGCACTAGATCTGACCATAGTCGTTCCCAATCCGATAGTTTTTCCCGTCCGTTGACAGAGTCTTGATAACTGTGCCAACTCTTAGAAAGTTCCAAGAGAGCCAAGCTCACCAAATCATCATCGGCAACAATGATTCCCACACTCCCTAGTTCATCCCAACATTGGACAAACTTTGTGAGATACTTTGGAATATTTTTACCCTTTTCCATCTTGATCTTTCTGAGTTTATCCTTCAGCGCCAATTTCCTATAGTCGTTGTTGCTTTGGAAAATATCTGTCAAAGCCTTCCACATAACATATGGAGTGGATTTACCATGAAGGATTGAGACAATATGGTCTCATACACCTTCCAACATAATCCTTCTTGTCTTCACTACATTATTTTTCCATGCATCAAGTAATGCAGCATCCGTTGAAGTGGGCTTAGGAACATCACTGCCAATGAATTCATTCATGCCATTATCTTCAAGAATCGCCTCCATCCTATCCTTCCAGGAAATTTAGTTTAAGCTGCCCTTGAGTGCATACTCTAGCCACAAGCCATTGAAAGCCATTTCGATGTTTACTCAACTATCACACCAAGAAATTCTTACAACAAATTTGAATTGTTTCCACCAACAAAATCAGCTCCTGCTTCAAAATTGCAATCTTTTGCGCTCCGATATCATGTATAAATTTTAATACAATTATGTATTTCTTGGATTATCCTGATATAAAAATTATATGCCATTGTTAAATACAAAATCACTTCTACAAAAATTCTTGCGGAAATTTAAAACACGATCGCCAATTGTAAAAACATGAAGAAAGATCATTCACACATAGCACATATGTTTACTGGGAACGATTAAAGCTAAAAAACCCACTATCATATATTATGTATATAACATGGATCATGAAACAATCTCATACAAATATGTACTCCAAGAGCTCTCAGTACAATATACAATCGTCTCACAATGTCATGCAAAAATTTTCAAATGCCTTAGCCAATTTTCTGCCTCACAACAGCCTGCCTCCACTGCACAATACAAGTTGATTACAAAGACCAATTCGATGCAATTAGACCCTCCTTGACTGCAAAATCCTCATGAGAATATCCAATGTGTGTTTGGATTGCAAGAGTGCAATCCAATAGAGTACAACTGATAATCAACTGTCCCTTTCACCTACCTCTCAACTGGGTCTCCACTGGATCTGACATGCATGTAGTTAACAATAGTAAATCTTCAGTTTCATGTGAGATCACTCCATGTGAATTAATTTAATATTTAATTCACTGATCTCTCACTAGTGTATCTTCAGTTACAACTAGCACAACTGAGTTTAATGCACTTAACTGAGTTAAACTAATTTACAACTCACATAACTACTTTACAGGTCCGAGGGGTTGGGTCATTCCTAAAAGTGGAGGAATGACCCAGATGGATATTGGTGGTCACTCACCTATTCCACTTGTACCTCCATAATTTTTTCTTTTAGTTTTCCATTTTCCTTAATTGTAGCACAATTTACTATTTTTGACAGTTTTTCGGGTCTTAAACTTCCAGAGCTATTTTGAGGCCCTAAACGACGTTTTTTGGGCATGAAATGTCCAAATAATATTAGTTAAAGACTTGATATTTGTTGTCCATAGTTGTAGTCCTCATATATATCTTTATAACGATGTATCATGTGCATAAAACCGAGATAGTATGCCAAAATTAAGACCCCGAGAAATTGATGTATCAATTTACTTCGACGGGGCCCATAATCTGGTGTTTCATCTCCTAAGGTTAGGTTTTTGGATGTTTATGGTTTTCCATTGTTTCTCAATATAAATAGGCCTTCGAGCCTCATTTTAACATAGTTCAGAGGCATGTAGCCGCCACATATTTTCTCAGAGATAACCTACCAGCACCCTAGCTAGTTTATTTCCATTATGTCTGTAAGCATATTTAAGTTATGAGATATTAATGAAATGAAGTCTTATTTCTACTGAATCTCTGCATTTATGTGTATTTGTATATTTTATTACGTTCCTACATAATTCTAGATTAATGTAGAACAAAAGGAAGTGTTCTAACCCTTCCACCTTACAACTTTAGCTTGATCATTTCCTTCGACAACAAGGATGAGACAATTTCATCAAACTTCAAGGTAGTTGCATTGCTACCTATTGCAACAACTAGAATATCTCACAAATATGGAAGAGAACACAATAAACTGATGCAGTTATCTTCATCTGAAATTTTAATATCAAAAAATAACATTTGGCTTACCACAATATTAAAGGCATTAATATTCTCTGTCACCGAGTCTCCATCCTTCACCCTCTGGTTATACATATTTTTCCGTAGGTACAATTTTTTCACCAGATACTTAGATTGGTACAAATTCCGTAACTTGTCCCACAAACTCTTTGTCGTAGCTTCCCTAGATGCATTCAAAAATACCAAATATGAGATACAAAACCGTATTATTCTCTTTGATTTCTGATCCAATTTCACCCAGTCTTAATCTGACACTATCATTGGTTTAATACCTGGATCTACGATGATCCACTAATCTTTATCCACCAGAAGATCCTCCATCTTGAGCTTCCATAACTCAAAACTATGACCATTAAATTTCTTGGTCTCTATATTTTCATCTCTCTCCATCTTCTTTCACTGTAAGAATCGATCCCGTATATCTCCCTCTGAACATGGCCTACCATAGGTCCGAGCGAAAAACCCCTAAGTAGCAAAGACGTCCCCTTGAAGCTGAAACACCTCTAATAGAAAATGTAGGTTTTAACCCTTTACGTAAATTACCCGCAAATGAATTCTTAAAAACATAAAATAAACAATGGTGATAACGGAAATATGCAACACATATACACAAATATTTTCCCCTGGATCCCAAAACCGGGACTACTAGATTGATTTTTCATTATGTTCCTTTCAATGTTACAACACACATATATACGTGATGAAACGTTCATAAACCCCAATCCATTAAGCATATATTAGAACATAACCTTATTTCCCTTGACCAGGTCTACAAAATACAATGGGCAAAAAACCATCATGCCCAAAACCATGTGCAAAACCCATGCACAAAACCATATGTAGGTCCGCCCACCTAATATAGGGTCCAAACAAATTTTCCCAAGGCACTACCCTAGACCTCGTGTAGTGGGCTACCACCCTCCTAAAAACCCCCTGATAGTGGGGCCTACCACCCCCCCCCCCTTGTGACCCCCTTGCTACGCCCGACGCAATGAACATGGGTGGCTATTACCCCCCCCTATGACCCCCCTGTGTGTGTGACTAGTTTTGGAAAGAATATAACACACACCGCATTAGGGGAATTTTGAGGTCTAAAATGGGCTTTTTAAGAAAAATATACAACCAAATAAAATTTATAAGAACCAATAATATTCAATATGATGATGTCAACCATGGGGGATGATTCACCATTTTTGGAGTAAAAATGTAAAAATACTAAAAATAATAAAATAATAAAACTATTTTTTAAACTTTTATTTTCAACTTATCTCCCTAAGGTTTTACTCAAATTTCGAGTGGGAGTACTCATTGGATGTAAAATTTAATTCATCATCTAATGAGTACCCATGTTGCATACTTTCGATGGAACTTGCCAAACGAAAAATGAGAAATACATGAAAAAACGTGATTGCAATCACATTTTTCATCTATTTGTCATTTTTCGTGTAGCCAGGTCCATTGATAGTATGCAACATGGGCACTCCTTGGATAAGGAATCAAATTATGCATCAACGAGTGTTCCCTCTTGAAATTTGAGTAAAAACCCATAGGGAGATAAGTTGAAAATACGAGTTGAAAAAGTAGCTTTTTTCTTTTTTCCCTCTAAATGTTGATGATGTAACCTAATATTATTTTATTATTTTCACTATTATTTTATAATTTCCTAGGAGGCCCATTTTAGACCTCAAAATTCCCCTAATTAACAATGTCACCATGTGGAAGCTGACGATGTTGTTTTTGGGATGCATTTTTCATGAATTCATGTGAGTTGTATATGCATTTTTTATGCATGTTAGTGTCTATACCATGTTATGCATGCATTGTCATGGTTGTAGTTGTTGTCCATGATGTCATTATAGGAATCTGAGGTCACCATTATGTTTTTGGTATGTTATGATGTGGATGTATTGGTTGAGATAGAGTAGGAGATGCAGATCATCAAAGTAAAATTGCAACACTAGACTTTTGGGTAAGATGAGATCATCATACAAGTATTGTATGTTTTGTATGCAGGTATGTTAGGTAATGGATTTTTATATGCATTATGCTTATATACATGTTTTTCATTTTATTTTTGTTCTGGTTACATGCATGGTAGATGTAAGTTAAGTGCGGTAATATGCACGTGCGTTAGATACTCTTGTAGGATAGTAATTTTTTTTTATATGCATTGTTGTTGATGTTATATGTTAGTTAACTTAATGATTAGGGTTATTGAACTTAAGATATTGATTTTATATGTGTTATTATAATCTAGATTGACTGTGCATATGTGACTATTATGCATGAATGGAAATTATTGTTTATGAGCTTATGATATGAACATGCTAGCTAGTTATTGTTATGGATATAATGACCTTTTTTATGTTTGAGTTTATATGATGTGAAGTTATATCATTCTAATCTAGATTGATTGTGCAGAAAAAATATCCTCCTCTGAGATACGTTAAGGTATGAGTTTTCTTATGTCGTATACTTGGTGCTTGAATGTTTGATTATGTCATCTATTTGGTGCTTGAGTTTTGATTATGTCATCTAGTTTATTTATCTAACATAGTACATTTACAGTCCATTTGAATGTTTGATTAATTGCATGATATTAGTATGTGTCTATAAGATTACATGAAGAAATGATATTTTTTTAAGATGGTTGTACTAACACATATGTGTTGAGACGGTTGATATGTACCTGAGTGTAAGTAGGTGATAGTTGTAGCATTATGTATTATGAATGAAGAATGTGAGTTAATTATTGACTATAACATGGTTGTTAGACTTGGTAAAAGTTGGTTTCAAATTACTAGATATGTTGTCTTGATCTTTGGAACATGTCGTTGACATGTGTGTTCAGTTACAAGGCAACGTGTTTGGAAAAACAAGGTAAGATAACTGGTATATTTTTATATTTATTTATGTGTTGAAAGTTATGTGTTTATGGAAGTATGATGCAGGGCATTGCATGACAAGAGATTACCATGAAATATTGAAGGAGGCTCGAATTGAGCTTTCCCTTGGAAGAACTAGGAACCATGGGGATTGAGTCATGGTGTTTAGTTCCAGTATTGTGCTTTTGGTATTTTGTGATTTGTTGCACTTGATTTGCAGCTTTGTTTATGTCTGGTGCAAGGCCTTGCCACTTTGTTTGTGGTGTCATATTGCTATTGGTTTTCATGGTTTTCTTCTTGCTTTCTTTTGTTCTTGACTTTTATGTTCGCTTGTGCTAATCCCACAATAGTTCTATTCTTCCTTTCTACAACCCCATTCTGCTATGGGTTATGAGGTGTTATCAATTCCTGTCGAATTCCTTCTAAAGCACAAAATTTATTGAATTTGTTCGAGACATATTCCACACCATTTTCACTTATGAGAGTCTTCACCTTCTTCCCTATATATTTCTTTACAAGTGCTTTGAACTCACAAAATTTTCATAACGTCTGATATTTCTTCTATATGAAGAAAATCCAACACTTGCGTGAAAAATCATCTACAAAAATCACATAATACCTATGTTTTTTTCTAGAGGTTGTTGAGAATTGTCCACACACATCTGAGTGAAATCTCTCAAGTATTTACTTTGCTCGACTTTCCTTATCGTGAAAGGTGGATTTTGTGTAATTCCCCAATGTATACCCTTTACATGTATCTCACTACTCAAGTACACCCTTAGGAAGTCCTGTAGAATTCTGCTCCATGATATTCAAAGTGCCATGGTGTATATGGCCCAACATTATGTGCCATAACTCACCATTGTCTTGGTTCTCCACCTTCTCTGCTTTTGTGCTCAAGGTAGCACATTATTCTACATCTAATTTGTATAGGTTCTTTACTCGAACCCCAATATTTTTCACCTATCCTGTGGCTTTATGATGAAGGAATGCCTTTCCTTTTCTAAATACCATATCATAGCCACGGTCTTCCAATATAGAAAAAAAACTAAATTATTCTTTAAACCAAGAACATACATGACATATTTTAATGTGAGACGAGTACCTGACTCCCTATGAAAGGTAACTGTACCTATGACGGTAGTGTTATACCTCCCATCATATCCCATATCAATGTTCTTATAGAGATCCTTCCTCTCCAAGTTACTGAAGAATCCTTTTTTGTAGGTCTTGTGGAATGAAGATCCATTATCTAAGTACCACACATAACCCACATCTGATGACACCATGCATGCAATGAGGGTGAAATTCAACTAGAAATTTGAAGCAAGTGCTTCACATGCCACTCCTCCTGAGGGCTAATTTTCGGTCTTCTTGTGTAGACACTTTGTGGCATAGTGTCCAAGCTCATGACAGTGAAAATATTGTAATATCCCAAAATGGGATTGCACAGAAGTGCCTACTGAAATAATGCACTTCTGGGAAATATGTGCACAGAAATGAGTTTGCAGCTCCTGTATCCCTTCGATCATTAGATCTAGGGTCTAGATCCAAAAGAGAGCAAAAACAAATCAAACTAGGTGTGGTAAACAGATCTCCCACCACCTAGTCTAGCTGGAAAACCCCCAAAGAGAGGAGCTGCAGCTATGTACGACAAACTGCTTCAGAAATAACGCAGTCTTGGAAAGCATGAGCAGGAGGCCATTAAATAAGATCAAATTTTGAATATACAACAGCAAATCAGATTTATATTGATGCTCTTACATTATACAACAGAATACAGAAAACAAGAGAGAAGGAAATCTTCAGAAAAGAATGTTGCAACACATATATATACTGCAAAATGTCTTAATAGCATTATTTAAAGGAGCTGTAGTAGCCGAATGTTACACTTCAGATCTAGAGCAGATATGTGTAAAAAATATCAGATCCATTCCAGATCTGTACACTAGAAAGCTCTATTACAAGATCCCCTTGGGGTTTTGACCAAATCATGCAATACAAAGAGTAGATCTGAGTTTTAAGTAGCATATCTGCAATATTATTTAGGAATTTTTGAAGATGATTTTACATTATAAACAGATCAGATCTATACAGAACATGGATCAGCAAGCTAATCCATGGATCACCAAAGTGAAAGGCAAAGCCCAGCACCAGAGATCTCTCATCAAAAATGGGATCAAAACACCCGGAAAAAACCTCCACTGAAAATAACGCAGTCCCTAAAGGGAAACTACATTGTAGCTTGAATAACTGAGTTGGCCTGATGCCAAGATACAACTCTAAATCTCCACAACTAATGAAATTTTCCAAGACATTAAAAGAAACACTCATTGAGAAGAGGCACTAGTAAAGTATAGATCTAAGCAGATCTAGTGTTCCACTTGCTGTAGCTTACAAAAGCAACCAAACCCTCACTGGATCTACGTTGCAGTTGGAAGTAGAGCTTGGCCAAATGCCTGATAGTGGAAAAAATTAGTAAGACTCCTCCAAGAAATCTTCAAGGGAAGAGATAAAATCCCTGCATAGGAATCCCTAAGTGCTAAGCAGCACTATCCTCAGCTAAACAACAAAGAATGCTATTTGTCTAAATAGAAAATATACTCAGAAAATATGCATAATAAACAACCTTCTCTTGTTGCCTTCCCCTTCCTTTTATAAGATGAAAGCCTTGAAAAACCCTAAATCACCTTGATGAGTTAGCTCCTTTCACATGAGGGGCCTCCTTCTAGAGCTACGTTGTCCCTTCATGATGTACGTATCTAGACAGCGCTGTAGATTTGGTCAAGGTTGACCCAATCTCATAGCTCAAACCCCTTTCTCACCTACAAGTGATTTGTTTACATGGCCTAGATTTATCCTTGTTCATATGGGCATTGATTTATTCATTCTTTTTAGGAGTTTTACATGTCCTCCTTTATTAATTTATTCATGCAACAGAAAATGAAACAAAAATGTATATTCCTCTTAGCTCAGGCTAAGTAGGAATATTACAGTCCTCCCCTCCAAAATGTTGCTTGTCCTCAAGCAACTAATAGGGTGAGTGCTGCAGTAATTCCCCTCTTCCATTGGTGACACCATCAAGGATCAAGTCCTCCTCATAAGCCAAGTGTTCACCAAGCCAACACATCATGAATTGTTCCTCCAAGGTTATCATAAGATGTGCATAGTCCATCCCACAAGGAGTGAAAATTCAACAGAAATAAACATGGCCGGAGCAATGCTTTCTCTAAAACATGTAGCATGAGGTACATAGAAAAGTTCCAGCCCATGTGGTACATACAAACTTCCCATACTCCCTCCATACAATCCCATAAATAGTACAACTATGTCATCTAGGTATGGGAGAAAAACTACATATATGCAAACATAAATTTGGGCTTGAAGAGGTGGGTCAAAGTCCCACATGTGATGCCAGCATAGTGCATCTCCTGCCTGCATTAGATCAAGGTGTGGAAAGTGGCATTCCCACCACACATTTTTTGCATGAGTCATCTTAACATGGCTAAAGATGTTAGATATGTTTGGTGCCTTTGGGAAGCACCCATCATGAAAAGGAATCTCCCTTGGCACAAAAAGGGAGTGGCCAAGTTCATAATTTCTATTGGCCCTCCAAAAGCCATGAGATCCACATGATCTCTCACTTCCTTTAGGAGTTATGACCTGAAAAAACATGGTAAAAGAATGTGATAGATTAGAAAATAAAACTTGCTTTGCATGATCAGATCTTTTACCATCATAGTTCCTCATACACATGGAGTTGTGCATGGGAATTTCCCTTCTCTCAAAAGAAGGAAGAAATGGTTGAATTGACTCTTGCAAAGAGTCCATTGGCTGTCCCAATTCCTCATAGCTAATGCACTCTTGAAAGTGTTGATGTACATCCTCTCTCATCCCTTCCCAATCAAATCTCCTCATGATCAGGGTGTAGATCTCCATGGACTGCATATGGCTGAGAGATAATTCTTTGTGTGCCCCTTGTAGTATCTTCTGCTTGAGCTTGGAAGCTCTAGATAGGAAGACCCTATCACGATAGTAGATGACTCCCCCTTGGACTAGTAGTCCTCTTCTTGCTGTAGGTCATCTAGTACCATACAGGTGTGGAGATCTTTGGAATACTCTACAAGCAGTTGAGATTTCCAGTACAGATCCACATTGCTCAACAATGACAGTGTTGATGATATCTCCATGGAAGTGTCTGTCATGTTTCTTATCTCTTCTATGACATTCCTCATGCCAAAGATGTGTGTTGGAAGGCTTATCCTCCCATTCTCCTCCTCCCACAACGCAAATCTAGAAATGAGAGGGGGTGATAGTGATGAAGGGAGAAGATCCCCCTTACTCTTGAGTTGTCCCAAGCCTCCCAGTGCTGTAGCTTGGTCTTCCATTTCTCCAATCCCTCTTAGATCTAAGTTTGGAGCAGCACTTTGTGAGGTCTCCCCCACAAGATCTGAATCTGGTGGCCTCCCAGGTGGTTTTCCACTAGATAGGAATGTCCCATGCAAAATCCTCATGAACATAAGAGAAGGGATTGTGAGATCCTTGCTTCCACTGCTCAAATCCATCTATATTGTTTGGGTGGAAGTGCTAGGTGAGGGGTAAGTATGCATGCCTTGGATCATTTGAGGTTTACCAATCTTCATTTCCACCCATTCCATTTGCAAAGCCTTCCAATCAGTGGTGACTTTCCCCAATGTATTCAACCATTGGACACCCAAAATGATATTGGTTTCTGGTATGTCAACTACAAAAAAGTGATCCACCAAAGTGTAAGACCCCATAGTAACTGAAAGTGATGGGACATAGTGCATGCATTGCATTGTCCTATCTCCTGGGATCAAAACAGAGAATCCCTCAAAATTATCAGTGAGGATTTCTCTCCTCTGCACAAGATGAGCATCAATAAAGTTGTGGGTTGCCCCATTGTCAACCATTACAGATGCCCTTTGATTCATGATTGAACCTTGTACTCTTAGGGTAAACTACTTAGTTACTCCTCTCAAAGATGCAAGAGTTCCTCCTATTGGAGCAAAGGCTCCATTCCCATCTCCAGATGGTGTTGGATCTCCCTCAACATTGTCAGCACTGTGACCTCTTCTTAGTTCATCATCTTCATCTTCCTCCTCAAAATCTGAGAAGAATTCTATGTAGTGTGCTTTCCCAGCAGCACATATATGTCCAGGTGCCCATGAATCTTGGCAAGTGAAACATAGTCTCTTCTTTCTCAGCTCCCTCCTAACTTCAATATCAAGAGGCTTCTTGAATGACCTCTCCTTGAAAGGAGCAACTTTCTCTTCCTTCCCTTTAGAAAGGTGAGGGGCCTTGCTCTAGAAAGTTGCCTTTGCTTTTGGCAAGGCATCTTGGAGGTCTCTATCCCTCTCAATGGCATCATGCAAAGTGATTGGCTTGGTAGATTTAACCAACCCATGCAAAGGTTCATCCAAGCCATCGATGAACATGTACACCCTCCTTGATGTAGACAGATCAGGAACCATAACAGATAATCTCAGAAACTCAGAGATATAATTTTCTGCATTTCCCGATTGCTTTAAATTTTCAAGGCTCATGAAAGGTGCTTCTGGATCCTTTCTATCAAACCTCTCCACCAGTATTCTAGTGAATTTAGAATAGGCAGTCACATTGGCATGGCCCAATGTGACAACCCATGGAACCATCAACTGCATGCTTCACCTTCAAAGTGCAGCGCTGCAATCTTGATGGCTTCAATCTTAGGGAATTTGTTCAACTAAAAGTAGATGTCTAGATTTTCTACCCATGCCTTGGCAGAACTGGTGGATGACCCATAAAACTTGGGCAAAAATAATCTACCCATAGAGTGATGCCTATCATGATTCTAAAGGAATGCACCATCTCTATACTGATGCCTTAGTATTCTTTGTCCTTGAGGTGACAAAACTCTTGAAAACTCAAGTGGTCCTTGAATCTCTGATTCTGAGATTCATATTCCTCAAAGTATTCTTCAAGGTATGTTTTCTCTTGTGACCCGTCATTCTCCACAGCCAAGAAGGTAGGCATAGTGGAGCATTGTGGAGCTTGTGGGGCTTGTGGCTGGTTCACTGGTTGACCATTCCAGTGGTGAGATATGTCAAAGCTTTCCTCAGGATGAAGTCTCCCAGGAGATTCCCTCATCCTGACAATTCTCATCTCTTTGATCTCTCTAGCAAGATCTTGCATGGCTACCAAAGGAGTTCTTGCAAACTCTTCTCCTTCTTTATCACTTCCAGTTTCAGGGGCTTTACCCTTGTCTTGATCCTCAATGGTGTAATCAAAATTCTTGTGGCTTTTGTTATGATACCTCTTCTCACTCTTAGTAAGAGGCTCATCTTCTTCTGAATGCATCATGGTTGTGGTTCTCTAATGAAAGCTTAGGCCGTTCCAAGAAAGGAGCTTTGATACCACTGTAATATCCCAAAATGGGATTGCACAGCAGTGCCTACTGAAATAACGCACTTATGGGAAATATGTGCACATAAATGAGTGTGTAGCTCCTGGATCCCTTATATCAATAGATCTAGGGTCTAGATCCAAAAGGAAAGAAAAAAAAAAATCAAACTAGGTCTGGTAAACAGATCTCCCACCACCTGATCTAGCTGGAAAACCCACAAAGAAAGGAGCTGCAGCTATGTACTACAAACTGCTTCAGAAATAACACAGTCTTGGAAAGCATGAGCAGGGGGCCATAAAATAAGATCAAATTTTGAATATACAGTAGCAAGTCAGATTTATATTGATGCTCTTACATTATACAGTAGAATACGGAAGACAAGAGAGAAGGAAATCTTCAAAAAAGAAGGTTGCAACACATATATATACTGCAAAATGGCTTAACGGCATTATTTAAAGGAGCTACAACAGCTGAATGTTACACTTCAGATCTAGAGCATATCTGTATACAAAATATCAGATCCATTCTAGATTTGTACACTAGAAAGGCTCTATTACAAGATCCCCTTGGGGTTTTGACCAAATCATGCAATACAAAGAGTAGATTTGAGTTTTAAATAGCAAATCTGAAATATTATTAAGTAATTTCTGAAGATTATTTTACATTAGAAACAGATCAGATCTATGCATAACATGGATTAGAAAGCTAATCCATGGATCACCAAATTGAAAGGCAAAGCCCAGCACCAGAGATATCTCATAAAAAATGGGATCAAAACCCCCTGCAAAACCTCCACTGAAAATAACGCAGTCCCTAAAGGGAAACTATGTTGTAGCTTGAATAACTAAGTTGGCCTGATGCCAAGATAAAAATCTGAAGCTTCATAGCTAATGCACTCTTCAAGGAGGTTAAAAAACATACTCACTGAGAAGAGGAACTAGTAAAGTCTAGATCTGAGCAGATCTAGTGTTCCACTTGCTGTAGCTTACAAAAGCAACAAAAACCTCACTGGATCTATGTTGCAGTTGGAAGTAGAGCTTGTCCAAATACCTGATAGTGGACAAAATCAGCAAGACTCCTCCAAGAAATCCTCAAGGGAAGAGATATAATCCCTGCATAGGAATCCCCAAGTGCTAAGCAACACTATCCTCATCTAAACAACAGAGAATGGTATTTGTCTAAACATACAAGATACTCAGAAAATATGCATAATCAGCAACCTTCTCTTGTTTCCTTCCCCTTCCTTTTATAAGATGAAAGCTTTGACAAACCCTAAACCAACTTGATGAGTTAGCTCCTTTCACATGAGGGGCCTCCTTCTAGAATTGCGTTGTCCCTTCATGAGGTACATTATATCTAGACAACACTGTAGATTTGGTCAAGGTTGACCCAATCTCATAGCTCAAACCCCTTTCACACCTGCAAGTGATTTTTTTACAGGGCCCAGATTTATCCTTGTTCATATGGGCATTGATTTATTCGTTCTGTTTAAGAGTTTTACATGTCCTCCTTTATTCATTTATTCATGCAACAGAAAATGAAACAAAAATTTATATTCCTCTTAGCTCATGCTAAGTAAGAATATTACAAATATTTTACCTTTGAAAAGTATCTCTTCTTTCTTGCCTGACCAGAATCCGATTTGTAATGGGATTCCTTTCCTTTCCCTTTATTTTCCTTTCCATCGAAGGCACAATCATCCCCATCATCAGTCTTTGATGATGAACCATCTCTGGTGTTCCAGCGAATATCTTCTTATACCAAGTCAGACCACAATTTCTCCCACTCTTGTAGCTTCTCCCTCGCATTCACTGAATCCTGGTAGTTTTGCAAACTATTGGGAAGGCCTAGAAGTGCTAGGCTCACCAAATCATATTAGGAAATTGTCACAGCAATACTTCCAATCTCATCTCGACATTTAGTAAAATTCCTCAAGTATTTTGGTATTGTATCACCCTATTCCATCTTGATATTTATGGGTTTTTCATTCAACACCAAATTCCTGTGGTCACTACTATTATGAAATAGATCTGTTAAGGCTTTCCACATAGCATATGGATTTTTTTTTTCCATGGAGTTTGAAGACAATATGATCTCGAACTCCTTATAACATAATCCTTCTCGCCTTTGCTACATTTTTCTTCCATGCATCAATATCTTTAGCATCTACTACTGCAGGCTTGGGAATATAAGTATCTATGAATTCCTTTAGTTCGTTATCACCTAGAACTTCCTGCATCCTTTCCTTCAAATTTATGTAATTCGAATTACCCTCAAGGGAATATTCTACTCTCAATTCGTAGACATCCTGATTTGTCACTGGTCTTGAAGAATAAATATGCAAATTTGATTCACCTGTTCAAAACAAACTCTGGTTCTTCTCTTCTATAGTGATTCCTGCTCCGATACTATGTAGAAAATCCATAGATTCAACTAATATTCTAATATGCCAAAACAAAATACTTGAATCTATTCTACAAATTTCAAAAACCAATTACGATTGCACAATCACATGAACAAAAAAGAGAAAGAATTTCAATTGCACAACACAAAGATGTATTTGGAGAAAGCCTCAACTAAAAACCCCCTATCTATATATTGCATTAATTCAAGAATATGAAACAATATAATTCTTCTCTCAGGCTTGAGATCTCTCTGAACTATCTTTGACTTCCTCACTTTGATCCCAAAAAGTTTGGTCCAATACTTAACCAAAAACTTGCCTCTAGGTTGCTCAACCTTGCTTACACATTCCTGAGGGAATGAAGCCCCTATTAGTTAGGAAATTCCAAATATTTTATTGCGCAATTCCTCTAAGGCATACTGATGACATCATGAATGAATTGTACAATTTTCTAATAGTACAATTGTTAGTCTACTTCCCTTTAACTTCAATCTCAACTGGGTCACTCTTAGAACTGGCATGAAAAAATTATTTATAGTGAATTATTAGTTATCTGATTCATTGTTGCATGTGAATTAAATCAGATTTAATTCACTGGACCTCTCACTAGCTCATCCATCAGTTAGAAATAGTTAAATTGATTTTAACTCAAATAATTAAGTTAAACAAGTATAACACAAAATAAACTGCAACTGGATGCCATAAAACTTAGAGTGAACTCTACATGCCTCTAGTTTGACCCCCAACTTGACTTGATTGAGCTAAATAAGTCTTCTAGACTCAATTAACTCATACCAGCTATTATGTGATGTGGAATTACAATTTCCTTCTAAGTTGATTAAGGGAAAAATAAATTATAAGCCCTTCTTGTTGCCAATTTCAACAACACATCGAGTTCCTACCATCCATCCTACACCAAGTATGTGGACCACTTCATCATCCAAGATTTCCACTAAGAAAAATGTTAGCTGGAAGTATGGGCATCTATTTGAGACTATTTTTGAGTCAGTTTACAGTTAAAGACATGCTTATTATTCATTGGTTTGTTCATGCACCAGTCTTGGGTTCCTACACCAATTTGGGGCTTTGATAGATTGACACACTTTCGGGGAAAAAAAAAGATGTTTTTTGTCCAAAATTATGTTTTAACACCTACAAATGAGTTAGAATGTACCCAGGTCGCAGATGTGAGTTTCTAGAAGCAAATTGACAAATCAACCTGAAAATTCACACAATTTTCAAATTGCCAAATTTTTCCTCGATTTGCATACAAATGAAGTCAAATATCAAAATTATAATACATGGGTTTTGTTTCCAACATAGAAAATTAAGTATTTCATGTCATTTTTTCCCAAGTTAGTTATGGTTTGGGCGATCCGAAGGGTTCTTTAAGGCAGTTTCATAAAAAATGCAGTTTTTCCATAATTCTAGGATCTTGCCCATATTTGTAAAAAAATGCATTTATGTGATTAGTTAATAGTTGTAATGGACATCTATTGCTATAAATTTATTTGTCACCTTGTTTTTAATGGATTTGATTTCCCAAAGAAAAATTTGTATTGTAAATATTAGTATAAATCTAAGTCATAAATCTCTAAAAAGGAATATCCTCCACCCATTTAGTCAAGTAGTATGTTGCAGTAAGAATGCATTTTTTTTGTTTGGAAGTGTTAGGAACAATCTCACCTATGATGTCAAGTCCCCATTTTTCAAAGGGTTGTTCAATGTTGACTGGTTGTAGAGGTAAGGTTGGATTTCTTTGTCTTCCAGCAACAGTTTGACATGTCTTGCGTTTTCTTACATATGCATAAGTATCTTTGAACAAGGTTGGCCAATAATGCCCTGCATGAAGGATTTTGTTTGCAGTGGTATCTCCTCAGAAATTTCCATCGACAGGTCCATCATGGAGTTCCTGCAAAACCTTCTGTGCTTCAAAATTTTCAAGGCATATTAATAATACCTAGTCATATTTATTTCCTGAACAACAAATCATTAATGATCTAATCTTGATTAGCTTTTAATCTTAAAGCTATTTTATTTTTATGATTGAGTTCTATGGGAGCATATCCATTTTCTAAATAAAAGATAAGATCAACATATTGTGATAAGAAATGTGTACAGTATTATCTGAATCTTCATCATCTATTATGTTGGATGCTCCAGTCAACAATCTCCAAAAACCCTGTCCTCTAACAATTTTAGTTGGTTTAATGTCAATATCATATTCTTGCAAGGTTGTGACCTAATTTGCCTTTTTATCTCCTATTTCCTTTTGCACAAGAAGTTTTCTTACTACTGGGAATGGGACTATTACCTTGGTATGTGTCGTTAGGAGAAAATGCTTGAAATGCTTTAAATATTTGTAAACAAAAAAATATTGTTTCTCCACCTCTGAATAATTTATCTCAGCACCTTGAAAATTCAAACTAAAGAAAGAGATGGGTGATTTTATTTGTTGATCATTAACTTGTGTTAGAACAAAAACATAAGAAATTTCAGAAGTGAAAGTGTATAAAATAAACTGATCATAAATCTTTGGAGTAGTTAGAGAAGGGGAATTTATGATAGCTTGCTTGATTAAATCAAAAGCTTCTCTTTCATTGTGTCCCCATTTAAAGACTGAATTTTTCTTGAGCATGGCTTGCAATCGTAAAACAATCTGGGAAAAGTCAAGAACAAATCTCTTAACAAAATTTATTTGTTCGAAAAAGGGCTGCATGGATTTCTTATTATAGGGTAAAGAGATTTCAGAAATGGGCTTTATCCAATCAGGATCAATAGGAACGTCTTCTTTTTATACAATAAATCCTCAAAGTTTGTCTTCACTAAGAGTGAAGTAAGAATTTTTTGGATTTAATGAAATACCATATTTTTTGCAGTGTTCAAAGGTTTTTTTGAGGTCGTGATAATGGTTGTTTCTATTTTTGGATTAAATGGTTATGTCATCTAAGTATACAACCATAGTTTTTTTTATTATACCTATAAAAGAGACATCCATAGCTCTCTGAAAATTTTCTCCTACATTTATTAAACCAAAAGGAATTTTCTTATAGGCATAAGTGTCCCATTTAGTTCTAAATGTAGTCTTAAACCTATCCTATGGATGAACCAGGATCTGATTGTATCCTAAAAAACCGTCAAGGAAAGACATTAATTCAGAGCCAACAACTGATTGTAAGATTTGTTCCATAGGTGGTAATGGGAAATTGTCTTTCAGACAAGCTTTATTAATATTTCTAAATTCTATACAAATGTGGACGTCACCATTTTTATTCCTAACAGGGACTAAGTTTGATACCCACTTTGAATGCCTAATGGGAAATATGATTTTGGATTTAAGGAGTTTAATTTTATTTTCCAAATTGGGGTGAATTTTCGTTAACTTCTGTTGTACTGACTTATCAGTAGATGTCATTGGGATAATATGTTGGATAATGGAGCAATCTTATGTCTTGATATATTTGTAGCTCCATGCGAAAACATTCTTATATTTATTCAATAAATGGATTAAGGTTAATCTCTCATGAGATGAGATACCAAGTCCTAGATTGATGTTCTCGGGTCTGAGATTAGTTCCAAGGTTTACTAGTTCAAATCTCAAGGTTGAACTTTGGAGTTTAGAATTAGTAACCTTTTTAAAATTTTTGTTTAAGTCATAAATATCTTCAATTTTTACTATAGATTTCGGTATGGAATTTTCATCTACTTTTTACTTTAACTGTCTTTCATGCTCATCCTCATCAATTAGTCGATCATCATATGATACCTCAGATGTTAGAAAAGTTATAATGTCTTCATCGTCATTAAATACTCTCCAATTGGTGACATTATCAGGAATATATGTGCGAAAATTAATTCTATGGAAAATCTATCTGGACTATAATCCTCAGATATAATAAGTATAGATGCTACATTAGCGAGGAGATTTGCACTTGCATTTTAAAGCCTTGGGATGGGGGAGATATTGAATGATAATAAATGTGTGGTAAGATCTTGCACTAATGACTGATAATGTTTGAGATGCCCAGAAACATAGTGAATAGTATTTATAACTTGTTTAATAACAATTTCAGAATCTCCATATACTTAAGGTATTTGACATCAAGATCTACCGAGGCTTCATCCTCTGCAATATTGTTTGTGCATTCAAATTGTAACCTACATGTTAGGATTGTATTTTCTCCTTTTGGATTAATCAATATGCAACCTGCTCATGCACCATCATTAGATCTAGATCCATCAAAATAAAAAAGTCCAAAATAAAGTTTTAACAAAAGGTTTTTCTACAATATTTATACATTTGGAAGAATTTGATTGTGAAAAGTTTTCGATTTGAGAAGTAAACAAAATGATTAGAAATGGAGATTTTTGTGCATTGAAATTTCCCAATAATGATTGAACAGAGTAATTTCCAAGGATGTTATTGGTAAAGGCCATTGGTTCATTTTCATCTTCAAAATCAGTTATTGAATATTTTTGTTTTTCATGGTCAACTCGAATTTGATTTGGCTTACCATTCTAAGGAAGCCACATATGATACCACTCTATGGTGAAATAACCGTGAATATTTTTAGACCAATCTCTAATAAGAATCAAACCATAAAAGTCAAGGATATCAGCAACTAGAATATCATTTACTTGATGAACTTTTGAATTAGAAGCCAATCTAATAAGGACAAAATTCATTTCTCCTAAAACCTTGAATTTGGTTCTATCTAATTGAATAATCTGTACAACAGAATTTTGGGGTGATATTTTTAACTTCAAACAAACATAACATGGCATTATATTTGAAGAAGCCCCAGAGTCTATCAGGAAATTGTGCACATTTTTATTAAAAACTTCGAAAGTCAGAAGGAAAGGAGGAGTGTGATAATTGGATCTGTCGCCAATTAGGATATCATCAGTGGCATCAATATTTTCTGATGAATCTGACGGAGGTTTACCTACTCCTTTTAAGGCTTTCGAAGTGATAGGAGAAGGTAAAGGAGAGGTAGGAACTACATTCAATTCTTTGAGTAGGAGTTTCTGTTTTTGCTTTAATTTACTGACCTCATACATGGAAATGTTTTCTTTGACTTTCTTCATATCTTCCACTATATTATACTCAATGGTATCTGAAACCACTAAGGTCTTTGACGTAGATGGAGAATTAGAAGATGTTCGGCTTGTTTGAGGAGATGTAGAAGGAGTCTTTTTATTAAAAAAATTGTCTTTAGCAACATGAGTTGATGAATTTTGCTTATTAGAAGACTGTGGTAGATCAACAAGGTTTTTACTTCTAGTGCTAACTGGAAATACCTCATGATCATCTCTATCAGATGTAGGAAGGATGAAATCCCATAATCCATGAACTCCAACCAGTTCTACATCCTGAGATTCATCTGCATAAAATATTTTTCATCCTCATCTTCATCTTGATCTGATTCAACATTAGAGATTATATTTGGAGGTTGAGGATTTTAAGTCTAATTTTTCTTGAAATATATAAAAGGTTTCTTAGAAGATGACTCTGCTACTTGTTTTTTGATTTATACCATCTCATTAGACATGGTTTTGAGAAATTTTTGTAAACCTTCAAGATCGAAAGGATCCTTAGGTGTTTTCTTTTTGGGCTCATCCTTAAATGTGACTTTTTTAGACTTTCTATATTCCTCAACAATCTTCTTCTCTAGAGAAATAATTCTCTTTTCTACAAACATGGCTTCTTTCATGTTGTCTACCAAAGTAGCCTTATTGGCTCTACCTACAAAAATTTCTATATTAGAAGGAATAGAGGATATGTACCATTAAATCTATACATCAACACCAGTTTTAGATGTAGTTGGGATTTTATTTAGGAATTTGTTAAATCTGGAGTTGAAATTTTTGATCTTTTCTCCTGAATTTTATATAAGATTTGAAATATCATTTATGAGAGTAGCAATAGTACAATCATCACCAAATTTGGTCATAAATATCTCTTTGAATATTCCCCAACTATTAATAGTACCATATGGTAACTAAAAGTACCATAATCCATTTGATCCTTGAAAAGTATAGGGAAACAACCTTACTACACAATCTTCTTCTAAGACAGCATTAAGGTTCATGGAAAGAATCAAATTGTGGAGGTGTTCTTCAGTAGGGAGACCATAATCTCTCGTGATTCTTGGGTAGATTATGATGAAGATCTGCTAATTAAAGAACTATAGGATTGGTCCATGGCCTATTTTCCATCGTATGACCTATGGGATTGGTTTGTCCCGGAGGATTGGTTTTTCCTAGAGGATTGGTTTGTCCCGAAGGAGGATTTGAAGAAGAAGTAGTAGTTCTAGAGGTGGAAGTAGTTGAAGAAGAAACAACCATTAAGATAGTACCTCTTGAGGCAGCACTAGTTAATTGAGATTAGGAGATATGAATGGACGAGTAAATTGGTTGGGAGGATTGAAATGAAGCAGGAATGAATGATGGAGTTTGTGGAGGATAATATGAGAGAATATCACTAGAAAATGTTTGAGTTTCAGATGTAGGAGTTTTCCTGTGACAGGAATGGATAGGAAACTCAAATGGAGTTATCCAAGTTTTTCACTCTCAGAATGAGTCAACACATCGGTACCTTGAAAAATTGAAGTAACACTTCCTTTAGAGGCTTCAGAAAGCACGAGATTTTATGCTGAAATAGAAATTTCTTTATCAAAGTCTGTACTTCAAGTGATTCTGGAGTATAGTCATGGGAGAGTTCTTTGGGAATTGAACTAGGAGACTTAGGAGGAGATTGAACAACTTAAGATCTAGAGGTAGGAGATTTTGAGCATGGGCTTGAAGTTGTAGGAGTTTTGGAGAGGGATTGACTCTTTTAATGGTATTTGGTTTTAGGATTAGGCTTTGGTGCCATTCATAGTCTAGTAGGACCTCCTTCTATAAATGTTGATTCATTGAAAATCGTTGCAACAACATCGGGGGAAACCACCTGGTCAGGGACTTAAAACCCATCTCTTATCCGTTTGAGATAGTGGCTCTGACTAGGGGTTATGGGACGAGTTTCCTAATGAAATATAATTGAGTGGATTTGGTGGTATTTATAACTAAATGTGACTTGGTGAATGAGAGTGACAATAATCTTAAAAAGTGTATATATAAACCTATCTCTATCCCAGGATGAATTATCTTTCCCTTATATGCAATTTAAGAGATTGTCTTAAGTGTATGTAAATGAAGATTTATTAGGCACTTATAGAAATGTAAAAAAATTTAAGACAATTTATTTGATTAAATAGTTAATCAAATCAATTGATTAAGCACATATCACATTTAATAATTGCATTTATTTGTTCATGTATTAAAAATAGAAATCTAAGCATGTTCATAAGTGAATTAATGTTGGACCATGTTTAAAATGATGCATATAACAAAAACATCATAAGGAAATTTAATTATTTCTCATATGAAACAAAACATCAACATAAATAGAAAAGCACAATATATATCTTAACTCTACTCATTGAAAAAAAAATCCTTGCTCCAACCTTTCTATTAAGAGAAAATTTAAGAGTACAAAAGTTAAACTTCTCTAAAGTATTCTTTTCAAAATTTCAGGACCCTTTCTTCATAGACTTGAAAGGGTCCATATAGTAAAATAAAAAGTATAAAAAATAGCAAATACATAAAGTAATGAGGAGGTTTAAACAACTCTCCTTAAAATAAGTGAATTAAAAATAGAAATAGATTTTGTTGGGATGACTCACTTCATGAGTGTGGTGTTGTCTTTGTTTCCATTAATTCCTTGAGCTAAAGGATGTCTACCATAGGCTGAACTTTAGGAGGTTGGCCTGGAATGACGTGCAACTGTCTTGTGTAGACCACATCTGATAGTGGAGGCACCATGTAAGAGGAAGTGTCGGTTAGACAAAGTAGCATTAACCGTTGACTATGTGTCTTAACTTAGAGCTTCCAGTACTTGTCCCAATCAAGCTTTACCAATTTTCTCATGCTTTATTCCTTCATTTTAGACATATCTTCCCACTTCTTTATCAATTCTTTCACAACAGGTAGAGAACCAGGTGGGCATTTATCAATTAAATTGGTAGCAATGAGGTTTTTATTAACTGTTTCAATAATATTATTGGAAATATCTCTTGATCTAAAAATTTCCCTTTCTGTCTTCTTTAATTGTATATCCCAATCAATGAACAATATTTCCTTTTTTCAATCTTCAATTCTGGTAAGATTGTCCTTTCGACCTTCTGCAGTATCTTTCCAAGTGCCATATTTAGAGACTTTATCATCAATTTCATCAAAGTTGATCCTCTGGTCAGCTAATTGATTCATTAGTGAATCACTCTTCTCGCATAACTCATTTATGTTAGACAGTCTTTGAAAAAACACCACTTATTGCTGAGCCAACAAAGTGTTGAGTTCCAAAGATTCATTTTTAAAATAATCCACTTTTGGATTATCCTTTAACTGTTCCACAATAAATTGCAGCTGGTGGATTTGAGCAGCCTTGATACCAATGCCAGATTGATGTTGCAGCTTTATTTGATCCATACTTTGTTGGAGCTATGAAACTTGTGCTTGCAGCTGATGGTTAATGCTCTGCTTTTCTACCAGTAATTCCTGTTCTAGTTGAAGGATTCTCTCATCCTTCTCTTTAATTAGTTACTGGACTTCTATGGCTTTATCAATTTTAGAAGATGCATAAGCACATGCACACTGAGATAACCTTGTTAGATCTTGAGATGGATCTAATTGAGGGCCTGTTACACTGAAATTTGTCACCATGACATTGACTTGTCTATATGGGTTCATCATTATGTTCCTAAATCAAGTCTTGGAATTGAGAAAAAGTTCATTAAAACACTAAAAAGCCTAACTCCGCACTTTTCCTAGTCATTTCCTATGGTACTACGGTTTATTGCTATAAAAATTGCGATACATCCCACACATTCTGCTCATTAAAACTGCGGACCCCCATAAAAGGAAAAATAAAAAGAAAAGTAAGTTCTAGAAGCCTAGCTGGTCGAATATTCTCCCATCTAGAGCCTTCTAGAAGCGTTATCTGGTCGAACTTCGTCCCTTCCATTCATGAACCTTTATCCCTTCATAAATGGAGCTATCCCTTGGTTTTTAGAGCTGAAATCCCATGATGAGAGGGCTTTATCCCTTCCTTTTTGGAACTGAAACTACTTCCCTTCTGCTATAAATTGAGACCATGTTTCAGTCTCAAGGGTACTTCTTAGTTTGAAGAAGAGACTTAGAACTTGGTAGTTTTGAGGTGAATTGCTAAAGAAATTATACTCTCCACATCTTTGCATCGTTGGCATGAGAGAGATTACATAATCATAGCCATAGTCTTACGCAGATAAAGAGAGTCAGAGTCTTGTCAAACTGAGGAAAACAGCTGTTCAGGACCCCGGAAGGACCTGTACAAACATCAAGGCATCAAGGTTGTAAGGTTTCTTCTTTTAAATTCAAATTTAATACAAATGGATTCTATTTTTTCATTGAGTTGTTCATCTATCTTTTGAATGATTTAATTCTTTGATTCCTTGATCACTAAGATAGACTATTGCTTTCGAATTATCGTATTTTGCAGATGCTTTTGATATTGTTTACTTGTCTTTGATTGCAGATCTTATATGCTGGATTGATATCTTCTAAAGTGACTGGATTGAAGATCGGGCAAGCGTTGGACTTCAGGTAGGAGCATCTCTCCATAGTTAATTAATAATTCATAAGCATAATGGTCTAGAGAAAATGGTCTACATCTGTATGTTTGTTTCTAGATATCCTTAGGATACTAGGGAGATTGATCTTGTCCACAAGATGGATTTGTCCGTCTAACAAAATGGCGACTCCACTGGGGAAAATCTGAACTTAGTTTTCTTTTTTTATTTTTAGTTTGATTTTTGAGATTTCTTTGAGATTTCTTTGACTTTGCTTAGCTCAAAACTGGGTTGGATAGAAGACTCAATAGGATCCCTGACTGTAAATCTACATTTTTATTTTTTTTCTACTTTTCATGTCTTCCGCACATTTTCTTTAAAAACAGAGCGATAGACTCTACAGCTTTTAGTGCAATTTAGTGCGGTACCACAACTCGTTCCATTAGAAACTACAGACTTCTGGAAAATTTTAGAAAAAGTAGAAATTCTATTTTCTGGAATCCAATTTCTTAATTCTTTTTTATTATTCCAATTTGTTTTGATTGTCAAAGACCTCTGTGAAAATTTTCTTTTAGCAATTCTATATTTGAAGTGATCTTTTCAGCTAGTTTTCTTTTATGAGTAATTGTTTGCCTTGTCCTCCCATTGCTCTGAATCAGAAACTTTTGTATACCTCAGCTACTTGGTATGTCATTGTTTTTCTGTTGAGCCATTGAACTTGATGCAATTATTACTCTTATGAAACTTTGGTTTTGTTTTCATTTGCAAACTTAGAAAGTCTTCTAGATTGATAAGGTCTGAATTTCATATTAAAACCATCATTGGATGCTTTAGTTTCTTGTTGGAATAAGCAGAAAGTTCTTGGTTATATTACAAACCAAGCTTAAACATCCTCTTAACTTTTAAATAGAGTTCAAGATTAAAGTTTTTATTTAGTTTTAAATTTTATAATTTTAATACTTTTATCTCTCTTTTGGAAGAAGTTTTATTTTTTTTTCTGATCTAAATGATGTAGAGAATTTCATTTTGAGCAAAGATCTTTTTGAAATTGAGTTCTCCGAATTGTCTTCTTTTCAAAGTGTCTCATGTAAGAGAGAAAGAATTGGTATTTTGAAAATTATTGAAATCTCTCAACTCTTTCCTCTAGCTAGATTTCATTGAAAATAAATGAGTTTTTTCTCATATAGATGCATTGTAGCATATTTTCAGTCGGGTCATTAAACATCATCGAAGTTTCATTTATGTACCTCTTGTCCTAAGAAAATTCCAACTAAAAGTAACGCTTAATTAAAATCAATGTAGAAATTTTATATTTTCTATGGCTCTTTTCCACCAACATAGCTTAGGCTAGTGTCTTGGAATAGGTTTTAGTTAAATTTCCAAGGCAGTTAAAAAAAACAAGTAGTCGATCTTGCGGTAGGAAAATCCAATTGTAGCATGTATGCTTTGGGAAGCTGCTCCTAAAGGAGTCAAGCATGAGATCATATCCGAACCAGTGAGGTAATCATACCTATCTCATTGGGAATGATAGAAGATGTGCATGTATTAAAAACGGTAAAACCTCGGATAGACCATTGTCGAGGAGCCTAGGGTCACTTGTCGGTAAACCTTGGATTATGTCAAGGAGCCTTCAAGTGGATTGAGATTGTTACTCTACCCTTGTGTATATATCAGATCGTAGAATCTTCCCCCAGGTATATGTGTTCCTGTTGGTGACCTTAGTGGCCATAAAATTTAGGATTATTTCCCAAGGTGACGGTGGAGGGGAGGTCCCACTGTACCTAGAGCAGACATTGGCTAGACTCACTTGGAATCTCCGGAGGGTTATCTTCACTCGAGATGGTTTAAGTGGAGAAAATTGCACCGGTCTATTTTATTAAGCAGGTTGTCGGGGTAACTATTCCAACTGCCATTTCTGCATTAAAATTCTATGATGTTGGATTTCATCACCAACTAGTGATTTTTAGTGCGGGGATCTACTGTTTGTATGTGGATTGATCTCTTAGATTTTTATAGGCGTGTGATTCATTCGATTATTTCCTTAGTGACTTTAGGGTTTTTATTGAAATTTTCTTTGATTGCGTGTGTTAAAGGCTTTAATCGTGGCTCAATTACCGAGACAATTACGTAGAATGCAGGGGAAACCCCCTGAATATGCACCGAGTCAATAAGAAAAGATTAAAATTAAAAAAGGACAAACATAGGAAACTGGATCAACCGAACAGGAAGAAACATCAATTATTATTCATCCCAATTATGAAGTAAACTAGACACAAACAGGAGAAGTTACTCCTTAGAAAATTTCTATTTCCGAATTAGATGAAATTTCCTATACAACACGTGAATTATCACCTTCCGAACCTGAAATTTCTGAACCAGAAACCGAATCTCCCACGTCTGAACCCACTTTAGAGTTTGCTACTCCAAATCCGGGTCATCCTGATTCACCCAGAGTGAGGGATCAAATTACAGAAGATCTTCCTCCTGGACTTGTTAGTATTGAAGAAGTTACTGACACAGAAGAAGAACTTATTCTTCCTTCAACTCAAGAAACTTTATAACTTAGAGAACGTGAATCAATTTTTTACAGTCCGTTTAGACAAGACGCTTGGTATTCTTCATTGACATATTTTCTACAAAAAATTTGTCTGAATTATTTGCCACCCCGAATTCCTTATTACCCTACACCAATAGGTTATAGACTTCTGTTAAACATGTCTAGCGAGTCATCTATGTTTTCTGAATCCCTGGAAATTTTTTTATATGGTGGTCCATCTGTTCCTATAGGCTATCAGTCACTCTTTGGTACCTTCTCAGGAGCATCTCCTTTTCCCAGCAAACCAATGTCATCATTTGGCCCGAATGAATCAAATACTGGAACTTTGAATAATGAGCAATTTTATATGATTTTTGTAAATATTCCAAACCCCGGACCTCAAGGTAGTAATTTACCGCCTAGGGGGGCAACCTCAAAACAATCAAATATAGCCTGGGGGGAAACCCCAAGGACAATACATACCTCAGGGTCAATATCAACCCCAGGGACAATACATACCTCAGGGTCAATATCAACCTCAAGGACAGTATATGCCTTAAGGTCAGTACATGCCTCAAGGTCAATATCCACCTCAAGGGCAGTACCCCGCTCAAGGTTTGCAACCTCCTTTAGGACAAAATTTCTACCCCGAACAACAAATGTTACAAGGAGGCGAAAATTATCCAGCTAATTATCAACCATACGTTCAACCTAGTTATGGTCCTTCTTATGCACAACCTTCGATAGGACCCTCATATCCCGAAGTTAATATGGTGTGGGATCCATCCCAAGTCCAACAGAATTTACAACCCAATGTGCAAGTACCTTATTATCAAACTGGACAACAGGTTGGTTATAATCAACCCCAACAACCAGTCCAACCTACAATTCAAATACCTGCATCTGGTCCTGTTCAGCAGCCTAGTCCGAGTACACCTAGGACTCTGCCTCAAACTGGTGCTCAGAATTTTGTTCAACCTACCACACCTATTCCTGGAGTGTCGACAACTTCTATTACTTCTTCCCCACAAATATTGGCACAAATTCCTCAAGTTTCTATTCCACAGTCTGGACCTACAATTCAGACTACTATTCAAATGCCTGTAGGACAACCTGGTACAAGTATAGTTATTACAAGTCAACCTCAGTTTACTTATCAACCGTATCAAGGGAAAAATCCATATGGACCTGTTCCAAAAAATCCAACATACCTACAACAACTGTATCCTGGGTATACATATCAAACACCTGTTCAACCCCAGTATGGTCCAGTTATTCCTGGTTATCCAGGGGACATTTTGATTCCAAATGCATAAGATATTCCAGGATATCCTGGATATCCTCCTCCTAGAACTGGTTTAGTTTCACAAGGTTATCAGCAAGACCCTAACCGTTGGTTTCCATTCGTAGCAACTTTGGACTTACCTGATTTGTCATGCCTTATGAATGATCCCATTTATTATCATCCGTATTGGCCGCTAATGCCAAATAAGTTTCCCAGTGATATCCCGAAGTTTGAAGGAAAATCAGGAGAGGATCCTTCTAACCATGTCATGAATTACCACCTTTGGTGTGCATCCAACTCATTAATCGAAGATTCTATTCAACTTAGAATTTTTCAGAGAACGTTAATAGGATTAGCCGCCAAATAGTACATTGAACTACCACGAGGGTCATTTAACAATTTCAACACTCTAGCAATTGCTTTCTTAACTCATTTTCAGTTTCCAGTCAGATACGACAACGACACAAAATTATTAAATTCACTAAAACAATATACGTCTACATACATATCAAATCATATACGTGCATGGAGATGTAGAAAATGTTTGGTGAAAGTTTTTATCCCAGATCAGATATAGGAAGAATGGTTTATTAATTCATTGCTTCCAAACATCACTGAAGATGTAGCTAAAGGAGGAGTTGTTACAGAAGAACAAGTCATCACCCAAGCTCAGTATCTTGACTTGGTATATACCCAGTCAAGTACTTTGTACGAGAAAATTCTCGATTTACCGCATCCTGGTTAGATAACAGCAACTCCTTCAGGGTCCCATGCCACTGATGGTGTAATCGGTTTAGTTAGTATGACTAAAAGTAAGAATAAATCTTCAAAGGTTACTTATCCCATAATAACTTTACCTGATTCACCAAAAGGAGATTCTTCCTTGGAAACTTCTGCTGATATTCGCATTGTAGATTCATATACCACAAAGTCAAAATCTGGCAACAAGAAAAAGGGGAAGAATAAAAATAAATAGACTTCATCTCCTAAGAAAAAAACTGATAAAAATGAACGGACTGATGAAAAACGGAAACCTCGATATCCTTGTCTTATTTGTGACGAGGATCATTTCACCGAGGAATGTCCACATAGCGATGAGGTATCTAAGTTCGTCAAAGGTTCACCCACTCCCATTGTCTTGAGGGATCCTTTTCATGTTCAAGATAGCAAAAGGATTGGATCTTCTTCGAATACATCAGCAGATATTTTGATGATGTCTCAAGTAATGGTTGTGACTCTATCGCAAGATTATGGTAGTAAAAACCCTGTTACTGGTAAAGAAGTAGAGAATTCTAACTCTGCACCAACTACATCTCCTTTGGTTTCTAACCCACTTCATATCGAGAAACCTAATCCTGATTTAGTAATCAAACCACCTACTAAAGGTGTACTTCGTAAATCAACTTTCAATCCACATGCGAGAGCTACTCAGAATTACAACATTGTTGAAGATTTAGAAATATCTCCTTCAGCAATGTTGGATTTAGAAGTGCTGCAATCATGCCCAACACAAAGAAAATTACTCTTATCAGCAATTGGAGCTATAGATATTCAGGATTCGAACCTTATGTTCTTCGATTTAGGAAATTTTACACCACGGCTTCCTCATCAAATGGCTTTCCAGATTCCAGTACTAGTAAAAAACAGGCATTGCTTTCATACCGTTATTGATGAAGGAGCATCTACGTATATTATGTCGTTAAAATGTTGGAAATCACTTGGTTCTCCGACACTTAACCAATCCCTGACGATCCTCAAAGCTTTTGACAGAAGAGGATTCCATCCATTCAGAATTTTGTAAGATCTACCTATAGAGGTCGAAGGTAAAACCGTTATTTTAGATGTGGAAGTAATTGATGCCCCTCTAGATTACAACCTTCTTCTGGGTCGAAATTGGTCTTATGATATGACTGCTATCGTGTCATCCATATTTCGATTAATTGTGCTTCCTCATCAAGGAAAGATTTTGAAAATCGACCAGCTCTCATATTATTCGCCTGACCCAGCTTCTACGGATAGTATTCAGCACATTGGAAAATCAACTATCCCTTATGAGGATGTAGGAGTAGGTTTAATCAAATATTCCGCTTTAATGGGAACTTTTTCTATGCCTCCACCTAACGTACCACGTACTATTGCTAATATCAATATGATAACATCAAGAACTATTCCATTTGATGATCCTTGGGTAGTGCCTTTAGAGTCAGAACTGGATTCATTCAATGGCGCGATGCCTTTGAGTCCATTTGAGATAGCATATCAAGCAGTACAGTCATTTTCCAAATCACCATCAACTGATTCTAATCCAATGAATGTGGTCAATGAAGAATTGTTTTCACCATCAAACTCAGCTATAACATCAATTTCGGATCCTTTTAAAGAAGTGTTTTATACTGATAAGAGCATTCGTGAATTCTTGTCCATAGATTATTTAATGGGATGATCTCCATTATAGGTCATAATTTTTACTTGAGCTTGATAGATTCGAAAATAATTTTTCATCTATTTTTACAATTGACTATGTCAAGGAACCCCAAAGTCACATATCGATCACGAATTCAGATTTTGAAGTTAATCTGGGAAATATTTCTTCAACGGTTCCCATCAACATATCAGTCAAACCAAGAGTTATTGAAAACATTCATATAGGTGCTTCTTGTACGTTAGATGAAATCACTACATATAAATCCCTATTTCAATCATTCTGCGACATATTTGCCTGGTCTTATGAAGAAATGCCAGGAATTGATCCTAAAATTGTCTTTCACGAAATCAAAACTTACCCAGATGCTAAACCGATCAGACAAAAATTACGTCCAATACATCCAAGAAAAGCTGCTGCTATCAAAGCCGAATTTGAGAAATTACTGAGAAAAGGTTTTATTTATCCTATCCCGTTAATGGATTGGGTATCTAATAGCATTCCTGTTACTAAAAAACAAGGAATAATACGAGTATGTGTCGACTATAGGGATATTAACAAAGCTTGTCCTAAGGACAATTATCCAACTCCTTATATCGAAAAAATCATTGACAATTGTGCCGAAAATGAAATGTATTCATTTATGGATGGATTTTCCAGATACAATCAAATTAACATACTCCCTGCCTATCAACCAAAAGCATCATTCATTTGTCCTTGGGGTACATTTTTTTACTGTAAACTACCTTTCGGATTGAAGAATGTTGGGGCAACTTTTCAAAGGGAAATGTCCTATGCTTTTCATGACATTAAACACATTGTGCAACCTTATCTCAATGATTTACCTGCTCATTCATTACACAGGGAAGATCATCCTACTCTTTTACGAGCAATTTTTATGAGATGTAGGTATTATAAGATTCTCTTGAATCCCCACAAGTGTGTTTTCTGTGCGCAATTGGGTAGATTACTGGGATTTGTCCTTTCGAAAGCAGGAATTCGTGTTGAACCTTTGAAGGTTTAGGCCATCATCAATTTACCTCCTCCTTCCACACTCCGCCAACTCCAAAGTTTGCAAGGGAAAGTGAACTTTCTGTGTAGATTTATCCAGAACTATGCTGAGTTAACAAAAGGTTTTACCAGGCTGTTGAAACAAAATGTTCCTTTTATTTGGGATGAGATCACTAATCGATATTTTGATGCTTTAAAACACATTTTGACCCATGAACCATTATTGCATCCACCAAATTACAACCATGATTACTTTTTATACTTAGCAGGCTCTAATTCCACCATTGGAATGGTTTTAGTTCAGGAGGATGAATTCCACAACGAACATGTGATTTACTATCTCAGTCGGAATCTCAATCCAACAGAGATTAAATACTCACATGTGGAGAAATTGGCCTTGGTGGCAGTTTACGCTGTCCAATGATTTTGTCATTACATTTTGTTACGAAAAACAACTGTGATCTCTAATTGCAACCCGATGATGTATATTCTGACTAAAAAATTGCACGGGGGAAAATACTCTAAATGGATAGCTATCCTTCAAGAGTTTGATTTAGAATTTTAAAAATCCAAATTAAAGAAATCACTGGTGTTCACCGAACTTATGTGTGACTTCACGAATACTGAAACATAAACTGTGGTAGAGCATCCGATCGCTGATGAATCTCTGTTTCTTATCAGTGCATTAGATCCTTGGTATGGGGATATCATCATTTATCTCCAAACCCAAACTTTTCGGCCTAAACTTTCACATTCACATTGATGAAAGATCCGTTACCAATCTCAGCAATACAACATTGTTGGAGACACGCTTTATCGACGCGGTGCGGATTCTATATTTCGACGATGTTTAACTCATGAAAAGGCTGAACGAGTTTTGAATGAATACCATTTTGGAGCATGTGGAAGTCATATGTTTAGGTATGCCACAACCCAAAATATATTGTGTGCTAGTTAATTTTGGCTGTCATTATTCAAAGATTGCATTCTCGCAGTCTGAAAATGTCATAACTGTCAATTTTTTTATCGGAAAATGCGTGCACCACCATCTCCTCTTCACCCCATAATTGCTGTCAGTCCTTTGGAAAATGGGGAATTGATTTCATTACATGTAACCCTCACTCGGTCGGGGGGCATGGGTATATTATTCTCGCAGTAGATTATTTTACCAAATGGGCTAAGGCGATGCCTACATTTGCGGCAGATGGTAAAACTACAGCTACATTTGTATTCAATCATGTGATTGCTTGATTCGGTGTACCCAAAGCTATCATTACTGACCATGGGAGTCATTTTCGAAACATCATGATGACCAAAATTTCCGACCAAATTGGCTTGCGCCATGACAACTCTACTCCATATTATCCGCAAGCTAATGGTCAGGTTGAAGCCATTAATAAAGTTTTAACCACTAGGATAATTGGAATTCATAAATCGAATTGGCATACTATGCTTTTCTCAACACTTTGGGCATATCGAAACTCAGAAAAAACTGCAACAGGGTTCACTCCTTTTCAACTGGTCTACGGTTTAGAAGTTGTGTTACCGATTGAATGCGAAATACCGTCACTCCAATTAGCCATAGAGTTACTACCAGTTACCTCTGAAGAGGAAAAAAGCTTTTGTACTTATCACAATTAGATGAGACTCGGCGCACCGCTGCATTAGCAGGCGAAGCTCACAAAAAACGCGTTAAAGCTCAGTACGATTGAAGTGTTACACCTCGTGTTTTTTTAGAAGGTGACCTAGTATTGGTATATGACCAAGCTAACGATAAACTAGGAGCTCAGAAATTCGAACCCATGTGGCACGATCCTTATATTTTCAAGCGAGTGCTTGCAAAAGGGGCTTACGAATTGATTGATTATGACGGGGTCTCTTTAAATAAACCCAGAAATGGACTTTATTTGAAGAGATATTATGCTTGATTTTTTGTGTGAAGATCTCACATGTACATTAGCTATTTTTCTAAGTTAACTGCTTTAGATTAGATGAGTGTATCTAGTTTAGGTTTGCGTTAACTACTATCCCTGCTTATCTTGATTACTCTTGATATTGCAGATGTCGACATCCCTTCAAGCGTACATTGGTTTTGCTGATGGTGCATGTCATAGTACACAGAATATCTCTTTCGCAACCTGGGTTATCTATTCACCCACCAATGAGTTAGTTTCTATGCATGGGGTAAGCCTTGGTCAAACAATGAATAATGTTGCAGAATATAGCGCAGTGACTGAGTTATTATCTGATGCCATTTCATTTGGCATTCGGCATTTGATCGTTAGGTTAGATTCAGAACTCATTGTATTGCATTTAAACAGAGTATACGCAATTAAAAATCCAGTGTTACTGAGATTATTTTTGAAGGTTCATCTCTTGGAAAGGCAATTTGATTACATCGAATATCGACAAATTCCAAGAATTTTAAATACATTGGCTGATGCATTAGCTAATATGTTATAAATAGACATTTGCAACATTAAAACAATAAATTAAAACAACATTCGATAAGTGTTGAACAAGATAGCCGATGAAAGTAGTCAGATCATAGATAAAGTTTGTGTTTCAAAAAATATTTCATCGTCTGGGACCATAGGTTTAAAACACCTTATGATCTGAAATATAGTGATACAAAAAACAAAAATAAAATATTCTACAATGATCATCCACTATCCGTGGTGATGATCATGATAATAAACTATTGCCCGCACCACTCTACGCAGATATCTCCGAAACTGGCCAGGAACACCAGCGACGTGCCTCTGGAAGCGAAGAGGAATATCATCCATCGTTGTCTCTGGGATGTCTCTATTCAAACTTTCTAGGTTGTAGTCTAAATCGGTGAGAATCTCTGCTGCCTGGTTCTATGGCGGTGCAACAAGATCTATCGGCTTCCTCTCGAAGCAGCGGAGATTGGCTGGTCTTCATGGACCAACATCTGCATTTGAATTTTTTGTTATCAGTATTGGACGATTGAAAAACAAATAAAAATTAGAGTTAAAAAACATCAAAACAATTCATTTACCTAATTCATCCCATTGTGTCCCTAGAGGTAAGGACATCTCAAGATCTCCTCGAAATTCTATGCCTGCATATGGGAAATCCTCAATAGAAAAAAATTGGTTTTGTAACCAATGAAAATATGCTGGAGTGAATCGTAATATCGTACAACCATCGCCACCATGGTGGGACATCAGTGCTACCCATCGTACCATACGAGGCTCTCTAGGCTCACCATGGTCAATAGAGATCAACTAAGGGGCAAGAGACAGAATCCTCTCCAAAGAAAAGCATACCAAGATAGCACCATACCTAAAGTTTTTTAACTTTGCGTTCTTTGCTCTGGTTAGTTGACCCTTCATATTGGTCAACACCCCATCGCACCAATTAAAGATAGTGCCTCTGTAGCAGTCAACTGCTGTCTGCATTTATGACTTGGTAGCCACATGTGGAGTTGTGCTCCCACATAATCTGGTAACGGTGAATGCAATGACTTTCAGGTCAAGACGTATGATAGTTTTTATGACTATCCGGTTGTCTTTGGGATCAGCTTCTTCATTATAGAACTCTTTTTTGTAGCTAGCGATAGGCAGGCCACCTTGCCTAGCTCCAAACAAAGAGATAGGTTCACCTCTTTTTGATAAATCAGTGACGAAGTAAATGTCTTCAAGCTCGATTTCCAGCTTGTGATCTCCAATGATAAAGCATTTTTCATTAACGTCCCATTTATTCACCAGCCAGGTCATTAGCTCTAGTTGTGCCCTCGTGCCCTGAATAGCCCAAAATTTGTATAATTCACAAATTTTGAACGCACGCATTATGGCTGGATTATTCATGGCCATATCATCTAGCTCTTCATGTTCTCGTTCTCGCCACTCCAACATTATGCAATGACCTACAAATGGATGCATTTAATGGTTAGAAGCTATTAGAGTGAAAAATTTTATCCATTTTTGAGAGCATTTATAAAATTCATTTACTTACAGCGCCCTCATAGTTTTTGTATAGGGACAGTGCGGACCTCCACATGCTCCCTTCATAAAAATCACGGTAGCCTAATAATTTTCCTTTAGGAAAATTATCGGGGTCTGCAGGTAACCAATGGCTGACCCGCAAACCCCCGTGAGTGAAAATTTAAAAATTCCCCCCCCCCCCCCCCCCCCCCCCCAAAAAAAAAAGAATTTAAAAACCAAAAAAGAGAATGCAAATGGATGAAATTGAAGAGAAGAGTGTTGTGGGTTACCTGAATTCGACGGATTTCGATTTGGACAGTTGGTTATCCCATTATTACCTTTGGAATGTTTTTTCCCAGAGATCTTAACTTTCAACTCTGAACAAAAAAGGTAAAAATGACTTTGTTGAGCCTTTTTTATAAGATTTTTTGAATGAATAAAATATTATTTTATTTTTTTTCCACTTTAAAAAGTTGTTTTTCAAAATTTTTCACTTGTTGGAAATAGATATGTTTAATTTTTTGAGTTTATGTGCAGCAAATAGGTTTATCAGGTGAAAAGGATTATTTTGATGACGAGTACACTTTTATCACTTTTTCGGGCTCTTAAAATTTACGAAAAAGAAAAACCTTGGAGTTCTCTCTTAAGCCCTTTTCAGACTCTCTAAACATGAAAATATTGTCGAGTACTTGACTATTCGAACTCGTTAAAGGAAATGAACAATTGTCCCTTCAGTATAAGTTTACCCCTTTTACGGACTGAAATGGACTATTTACAAAAAAGGTATATGTTGACTAATAATGGTCAATAGAGTTCTCTCCTACATTATTTTATCCTTTTTCGAGCTTGAGAGAGTAAATTTACGAAAAAGTACACCCACAGAGTTTTCTTAAGTTTTTCTTCTGACTCCCTAAAACTGAAAAACACCAAGTTTCACCTATACTGAACTCGTTAAAAATTAACAGTATCGGACCTGTCAATTATAAACAGGAATGAACCACTCCTTCTTAGGGTTCGATTTTAATACTAAGTTGGACTCATCCGAAGGATGAGCTTATGTTACAAGCAAATGTTATCCTCCTCAAGCTTGTCAAAAATAAAGAGGTACTTGCCATAAATGGTGGGGGGAAAGAGAGAAAATGAATCTACTTGTCATACTTCATTTCAAAAAGTTGTATACCACTCTTGAACACGACACTTTTGCCACATTTATATCTCGGTTGGGAAAAATCCTTTGGCCAACAATTAATCAAACCATATTGAAAGTCTTCAGCCGGTTGTTTGGTCTCAATCTAGTCTCCTAAACTGAGCTCATTTAATTGTCAACCAGGATTTGTAAACTGCTGAAGTGAAGTGTACTGTATGTACCTAGGTGCTTGTTTCCTAATGCGTTGTGTGTAGTGTTTTGTGATGTTTTTGGTCTTTTGGTGGTTTTATGTTTACAAGGGAAAATGCCTAGAAAGCTAATGGAAAGGAGCTGGTGATTAAAAACAGAGTTAAGCCTAATTGATGGATAATAAATGACAAATGCAATTGGAAACACTGAAGCTGAATCTAAACTATGACTAAATAAAAGCAAAGCTTGATAATAACTTTCAAACAAATGATTCAAAACACAAACTAAACTTGAGAAATGATCACTAAGTATGCAAAACAACTAATCTTATAATGATGCAACATTTTGTCCTTAGTTAGATATTTGAAATAGATTTGGAGGAAAAACATTGATACCATCCTAAGATCTTCTATTCTAAAACTAATTCCTATCTCTATTCTGCAATTCAATTGAATGTCACAAAACCTTTACTCAAAAGTTATTGATTTCTTTTCAAAGTAGGCTTTTGAGGGAGGACTCTGTTTATGAAATGATAAGGAAATTGCAGAGGTATTTCAGGCCTTAAAATGATGTTGTCTTCTGTTCATATGGTTATAGACCAATTATGGTTTTTAGAACAAGAAGAGGTTTGTGAATAATGAAGGTTGTTTTGTTAATCCTAATAACTGAAGTTAATCTAATGTGCAGTGGATGAAAATCTGGATGTGAGTGCAAGTGCAATGAATTAATCTAATAATGAACTTAAGATGCCACTAATCTAAAATAATGCTAAACTACAAGTCATTATCAAACCCAAAATAAAATAACTGAATCATGAATTAAGTGCAATGAAACTCCGGAGCATCCTAACTATGCTATCATGCATTATTCTATGAAATTACACAATCTGTTTGTCCATCATTAGTGATATTTTGGAAGAGTTCCTTCTTTTGGAAGAGGTATTAGAGCAATTCTGACTTTGTAATTGAATGCAAATGCAAGCAAAAAGACTGAAAGCAAATGAAAAACTAAGATATCATATCCATATCCTACTCGTCATTATGATGTCTTGGGCAAGCGTTTAAGAGCAAGAACAGAGATGATACTTAGTACAAACACACAACTAAATCATTCATTATCACGGTCATGTCTTGAACTTCTTAAGAATTTCTCGGAAGAGTTTCTTCTTGTGGAAGAGTGACTGGAACAAGTGTAACTGTGATGATGAACAGCAAAAACTACAACTAAGTTCTACAGTACTATAGCCATTTCCCATTCATCATTATAATCTATTGGAAGAGCTTCTTCTTGTGGAAGAATTAGAATGAGTACAACTACAGTAGCTAATTAAAAACAACTATGAATTCAACTTCTAATCCTACAATACTATAGTCATTTCCCATTCATCATTATAGTCTTTTGGAAGAGCTTCTTCTTGTGGAAGAGTTAGAATGAGTACAACTACGATAGCTAATTAAAACAACTATTAATTCAAATTCAAAACGTAAAGGCAGCTAGAAGACTTATCTAATTTACGCAAAATAAATCCATGCAAGAGGCAGGGGCCCTCTACCACCTGACGGAATTCAACTCCAAATTAAATCAACGCCTTCACAACAACACTGTCTGCTTCATTAAAGATGAAAGAACTTGAACATAACACTCTGCGTCTTCAGAAATGTAGCACAGAGTCTAAACAAAATCTAGCATCAAATCTAACATAAAATCTAACATAGCTCTCGGTCTCCCAAGTGTTTATAAAGCAAATGCACATAAAAAGACTTGCAACAATTCAGGAACACTGTCTTTCCTTATCGAAATCATGTTAGGACTCTTGAAGTGGTTGCGTGAAGAGGAAAAAGACATCTGGACTGAGACAGTCCTAATAGAAGTCTGCTTTCCTAAATGTGTTCCCACATTCCAAAACCGTACCCAGAATTCGTTTCTTCCTCCATGATGAGCAACGAACCATGTAGACATGACGTGGATTATGCCCATATGCGGGTTTCCTTGAGAGGCCACCTGGAACATACTCAAATGTGAAGGCAGCTGCAGAATCGCCGGTTAGCTACGGAATGTCTGCATTCTGTAGCTAGTTCCGGTCAAAATGCTTTACAATGGCAAAAATCACAAAACTTAGCAAGTCAGTCATGTAAATCATTCTAGAAGTAATTTTAACTATATTCATCGATCAATTGGGTCTAGGATAGCAATGGACAAGGTAAAATGAGGTAAAATGAGGTGAAAGAAAGCACAATTTTGAGGCTCAACACCGGTCTCTGGGTATTAGCTCTAGGTCAATCATCACCAAACCATATGTAGTGTCATTATGTGTTCAAGAGATCAATTCAAATAAACCATTCATTGCAAACATTTGTCTCCATTCGCGTTGACCATCCCTAAGTCAGTCCTTGCAAAAAAATTATTCAAAACTTGATCTAATGGTTTTGTGTCATGTGCTTTCCTACAACGGGTCACTTTCTATCGATGACAGCTCATCATCTAGAAAGTTGATCTAGAATCCTATTAGTACCTTGGGATCTGCATGCCTTAATGGCAGGTTTCTCGTCTTTGACAACAAGTTGCATCATAGACCTTCGATTCAATGATTCTATGAAATGTTCGACTACAGATCACATATTCACATTTCATAGATTGTACTGAGTACTTTGAGAGCCATTTTCATTATTGGTGGTTTCTCTCACACTTGTTAACAGTTCACATCATTGACTAGTAATCAAGTGGTTTCTACCATGTTCAACTTTGACACAATCAATCGCATGGATAGAATTGTACTAGTTCGATAAGCGAAAGGAAGACCCTGGATCTAGTTTCCACCATCCAAAATGTGAGGAGTTTAATTATTCATTATATAGTAGACTACTCATGACAGATGGCTGTGTCCATACTGTGTCTACTACTTCATGTAATTCTAAAATCATTTCTGTATCAGAACATGTAGTTAGTTTTGATCTGAGTATGGGAATGCCTACCTCAGCGATGATATATATATATATATATGCTTGCATTTAATGTTTTTTCCAGGTTTCAACCGATGTGCCGACAACCCGATCCTCGGAATGATAAAGCACTTCACTCTTTTGAATTCTTCAGAACTCTTCAAAACTCTTCAGACTTTGCACTTTAGGGGGCAATCTGTTATACTAAAATTTTTCACCATGACATTGAGCTGTCTATATGGGTTCATCATTACCTATTTATTGCTCCCTTAGAGGTCCAAAATCATAAGGTTCCTAAATCAAGTCTTGGAATTGGCAAAAAGTTCATTAAAACCCTAAAAAGCCTAACTTCGCACTTTTCCTAGTCATTTCCTGCGGTACCGCAGTTTATTTCTATAAAAACTATAGTACATCCCACACATTCTACTCATTAAAACTATGGACCCTCATAAAATGAAAAATAAAAAGAAAATTAAGTTCTAGAAGTCGAGTTGGTCGAATATTCTCCCAGCTGGAGATTTCTAGAAGCGCTATCTGGTCGAACTTCGCCCCTTCCATTCATGAACCTTTATCCCTTCATAAATGGAGCTATCCCTTGGTTTTTGGAGCTGAAATCCCATGATGAGAGGGATTTATCCCTTCCTTTTTGAAACTGAAACTACTTCCCTTCTGCTATAAATTGAGACCATGTTTCAGAGTCAAGGGTACTTCTTAGTTTGAAGAAGAGACTTAGAACTTGGTATTTTTGAGGTGAATTTCTGAAGAAATTATACTCTCCACATCTTTGCATCATTGGCATGAGAGAGATTACATACTCATAACTATAGTATTATGTTGATAAAGAGAGTTTGAGTCTTATCAAACTGAGGAAAATGGTTGTTCGGGACCCCGGAAGAACCTGTAAAAACATCAAGGCATCAAGGTTGTAAGGTTCCTTCTTTTATATTCAAAGTTAATACAAATGGATTATATTTTTTCATTGAGTTTTTCATCTATCTTTTGAATGATTTAATTCTTGGATTCCTTGATCACTAGATAGACTATTGCTTTCGAATTATCATTTTTTGTAGATGCTTTTGATCTTGTTTGCTTGTCTTTGATTATAGATCTTATATGTTGGATCGATATCTTCTAGAGCGACTGGATTGAATATCGGGCAAGCATTGGACTTCAGGTAGGAGCATCTCTCCATAGTTAATTAATAATTCATAAGCATAATGGCCTAGAGAAAATGGTCTACATCTGTATGTTTGTTTCTAGATATCATTAGGATACTAGGGAGATCGCTCTTATCTGCAAGAGGGATTTGTCCGTCTAACAGGGTCTTTCCAAACTACCTCCATAGGCACATGACCAGGAACTAGAGCCTGTGATTTTTCAACTCTCCTCCTTTTGGGTTGTAAAATATATCTAAAGGACAAATTTCCTATACCTTTAATAAAATTTCATATGTTGGTTAGGCTGGGATGAATTCAACTCCTTTTGTGTTAAAAAAATTAACAGTAGACCCACAAGTGAATGGGCTCTAAATTTTGTCATGAGGTGTTATGACTGTCTCTTTATGATCAATGATCACCACCTCTTGATCTCCTCTAAGTTGTTGATTTAAATCTTTCTAGACTTCTTGTAAATCACTGGAAAACAATGGACTATCAATCTGTACTTCTGTGTGATTGACTTCTTTTGATCTACTAAGGATTTCAATATCCTTAGGAGGCCGCCCTTTTTCTTGTTCTGTCTGTTGACCTTTCTGTGAAATAGGCTAGGATACCTCTAAAATGTCTATAGGAATACCTTCCATCCTATTGTTTCTATATTCTTTGAATTGTTCTAGTTTTTCAGGGCTGAGGCGCATGGCTACCAACTTTTCAACATCTACATAGGTATTGGAAGACTCAAATAAATCATCATAATCATCATCTTCATGAAGGAAGTGTCTGATATTTACCTGATTTGTAAAATTCAGAGAAACCTTATTTGGATCAAATTGTCTATTAGGAACAGTAAATAATTTCAAACATTGGATTTGATCAATTTCTAATTCAGCATGTTTGAACTTCTCCAATTCATAAACACCACAATGTATCGGAAAGTTAGGCCAGGAATTTTTCTTCACCTCTTTCAAGGCTTTAGTCAATCCACGCCCCACTGTCTGATACATATAGTGGGAGTACATGGGGTTCAACAATGCTTCCATAAACTCTGACATAAGTAAATAACTCCTCCCCAAACCATTTCCTTATGATTGTAAAGGCAGCTTGAGCTTCCTTAGAAAATATTAGGGCTTTTTATTTAAAAACAACTTGAAAGAGTGGCAGAATAACTCCATGAAAAATATTGTAAAAATTGTATTCATATTTGGATTCCCATAGAATATCATGATAAACATGAATGGGGGTGGGGTCTTAGATGGTCCATTTCCAACGTATGGTTGGAAAATTAGAGGTAAAACACACAACGTCCATGATGTATGCACTAATAAATAATTAGGGATTTTCTTGGAGGTAAAAGAGTGCTTTTTTTCTGTATTCAAGTATCTAGGAAGCAATATTGTTTGAAAAAATGGTACCCAAATCCATAATGTAGGAGTCTACGATGACATCCATAAGAGGGACCCATTCAATGGAAAATTTACTGGTATTAGGTCAATCGAATAGTCTACACATCATAGCAGAAACATAATAGCAAGGACCATCAAGAGAAGCAATGGAATACTTACCTTTTTCATCATGCTTGTGTTTGCTGGGGTTATTCCTCCATTGTTTTATAGGGTCTGATTGTAGTTTGTTTTCTTTTGCAAGTTATTCGAGGAAATATTTTCCATACACCTTCTGGGGGTCCGTTATATGGTACATTCTCTCTAAATACTCTTCTTGGAATAATCATATCATTATGCCTCTTATTTTTAGAAAGGCTCTATCGCCAATGTTAAGATTATCAATAATCCATTTCACCATATATGAATATGGTAAAATCTTAGGGCACGCAGAAATTCTATGAAGAAAAGAGTTGGCTACATCAAAAATAGTAGATTATGAGGTATTAGAGGTGTCTATTTTATTTTTCCTTTTTATTATGTGGGGTTGTTCATCTTCAAAAAGCATGTACAATGATTTTCATGAAGCGTAAACACTTTTTGTAGCGCATGTAGTATCTGAAAACAGGGGCGACATCTTAGTCACTTCAACAGCAGGAGGTGTAGGATTAGCAGGACCAATAGCTTTCTTTGCTTTCTTAGCAGCCTTAGATATCTCGGAGGAATTTTATTTTTTTATACTTTCCTGCGAATAAGAAGAACAGGGAGTGAAAAACAATATGCGAAAATGCGGGAGCGATGTAGCCGCATAAAACCGAAATGATGAAGAATATAATGTTGCATGCGTATAAATCATAAACATTAATTAGCTCACAATCAAATCAAATTTGGAGGCTCAAAGATATCATACCATTATGACAATGCATTTATGGAAACGTGGATTCATGTGCCTGAATGGACACAAGAATTTTTAATTAAACATCTCGCATCGCAATTTCATATGTGTGTCAAGGTTCTAAAACATTGGGCAGACTTGTTTTTCCGATTGTGATCAAACCTTTTCCCTTTTTAAACAATTCTTTCATATATCGAAGGTTTTGAAGCTTTGAAGCATTGGCATGGAAAATAGGGATGAATGATTTTGCAATGTGATATCGCATTTCAATCACAAGCTCAATGAAATTGGATGGCGGAAAGAAAATTATGCTTGGCGAAAGCGCGATGTGATGTATCGCATTGGGGAAATGAAAGCAGGGTGAAGTACATGATAGTGGGAGAAATTGCGATCTTACAATTGTGATAGGTGATGTGGCAAAGGTGGGTCTTGCTAATTTTTTTCTTATGAAATATAACTTCGTCGGGGACCTTTTTCCTTTGTTATTGCATTTTGGGCTCTTAATGCGCTTTCTGTTTAGAAAGCCCTTTTTGCATGTTTTAAACTTTTGGGTGATATCTCATCAAAAATTTCATGTGGATAGCTTAGCATGTCGCTTGTTGTGTTTGCGATTTGTGATTTGCGATTGGGATTGAGGTTCTTTTTGGTTTTCCTCTTAGGTGTATAAGACAACAAGCTTATGAATTTGATTTTTCTGAATTCAAATTTCAATTTATAAGTCACAAAATATTTTATGGTATTATCCTAAAAATTTAAAAGGGTCCCCATTATTTTCTCTAATGAATCTATTCTAAAATATTGGGGGTTGTTGAATAGCACAACAAGCTTCATATCATTTGTGCAACCCGACTCCAAGACTAGCAATTCAGCCCAAGTTGTTCTAGGGATTCTATAATGTTTGTTCCAACCCACAACCATAAGAAATTACAACCACCAACTAAAAAAAAATCAATGGAAAAACTCACAACACCATGGCTATCCAAGAAATGGAAAGGATAGGACAAAACCACTGTTAATCCAGTAAATCCTCCATTCCAATGATATATCATAACCAGATAATAACATGCATATAACATGAATGCATAATCAACAAGTAAAATCACACATGCAACCTGTTGCTTGTAAAGAAACCCAACTGTATTTGTTGATCCACTTGTTCCCTTACGTGTTCCTGCTTTCCTTTACCTTCCTTCTCCAAATCCAATGTTTTCCAAAGTGCTCTAGAAATTCTCCAGGAAACTCTAAGTTTGCAAGAGTAAGAGAGAGAGAGAGAGAGAATAGAAGAGGGTTCCAAGCTAAAACTTACAAAAGGTTTCACACACTCACCAAAAGTTGTGAACTAATCTTCAAAATCCTTTTTTATTATTGAGGCTTCTATTTTCTTCATTTTTCTCATTTTTCCTTCAATTTCCTCATGAAATTTTGTGATATTTCATCTCCCTTTTCTCCTGTTCTCCATTATTTCATAATGAAATGCCAATTGATTCCAATTTTCCTTTACCAATTTCCATAGCCATTAATTAATCACTAGCGATACCCATCACTATATTTTTCCCAAAATTCAGCTTGGAATACATGTCCCATGACCTTGGTTTTATTTTTATTTACACGGGAAATAAATAAGGGGATGTTACAAAACCCTCCCCCTTGGGGGAATGTCATCCTTGGTGTTCAATGACACTTATAAACAACAAAACACATGATTTCCATGGATATTTATAACACAAATCGATACAACATTTACATCATATCATATTGTTGAAGACATAACCAACGTATCATGAACACCATATTTTTTATTGGAGCTTTATAACAAAACTCAATGAAATATTTACATACATATGCATACATAGACATAACCAAAACACAACATAAAAACATATACAAGAATACATCTGCTCAACCCGTGAATAGAGAAGGATACATAGCCTGCATCTGATCAACCATTTCCCATGTAGCTTCATTGGGCCCAAAGTGCTTCAACTATAATTTAACTTTCTCGATTTCTTGATTCAATATCATGAGCATCTTTTACTGCAAAATGCACTAAGGTTCAGGCTAGAATTCTCCTTTTAGATGCACCTACAATATAAACCAATCAACACATAATCAAAATCTTTCACATACTTCTTAAGCAGTGACACATGGAAAAAATCATGGAATTTCACTATCAGAGACATTACAGGTCGGTAGGCCACTAGTCCAATCCTCTCAAGGATCTTAAAAGGTCTACAATATCAAGGTGCCAACTTGGAAGATGATCCAATCTCAAGGAGCTCTTCTTGGGCTTGATACACAAGTACACATGTTCCCAAAATTGAAACTCCTTAAATACCTTGTGCCAATATGCATAAATTTTCTTCCTATTGTATGTTGCCTTTAGATTGTTATTAACCTGAATTTCCTGTTCCATATTTTCCAACATATCCAGTCCAATAAATACCCTATTTAATGGATCACTCAAGCTGATAGGAGTATTACAATTCACCCATAAAGTGCCTCAAATGGAATCATCCTCAAATATTCCTGATACCCATTGTTGTAAGCAAACTCTAGTAGTGGAAGATACTCCTCCCACCTCCTCTGTTGATGCATAACAAGCATCCTCAACATGTCCTCAAGAATTTTGTTGACCCTCTTTGTTTATCCATCTATATTCATATGATAAGTTGTACTAAAGGCCAACTTTGTACCCAATACTACAAGTAACTCTTTTGAGAAAATATAATTGAACTTGGAATCTTTGTCTGATACAATATTCTTAGGAATACCATGTAAACTCATTATCTCTCTAATGAATGCCTAGGATACCTCACTAACTAAATGAGTAGACTTCACTGGAATGAAATGAGCTACCTTAGTCAACCTGTTAACCACAACCATTATGGAATGATGTTGTCTAGATGTCCTTAGAAAACCTATAATGAAGTCCATATAAATGACCTTCCATTTCCACTTGGGAATTGGAATTGGCTGCAATAAACCACCTCTATGCCTACACTCTTCTTTTACATGTTGATAGTCCAAACGTATCACAACAAAATATGCCACTTATTTCTTCAAGTTCGGTCAATGTTAGAACTTTTTAACCATTTCCAAAGCCTTCTAATATCCTGGGTGACCTGAATATGGTCTGACATGCAATTACCTCGAGATAAGATTCTTGATCTCGTTGTTGGAGAGGTAAATCCCCTCTGCGGAAAAAGGCAATCCCTACTAGCCTAGATTGGGTCTAGCAACAACCGAGTCACGCTAAGACGCAAGTTCCTAATTGCAAAAGACCAAGATGTGACAAGAGGCCTACCTTAAGTCCTACGCTGATGTTGCTTGTAGAGAAGATGGCGCTTCCATCCCTCACTATGGCAGATCACAATTCTCCTACTAGGCATGTTCGAACACCTGCACGTACACGAAGAAACAACAAAAAAACAAGCGTAAAACCTAATACATGCAACTATGTATCAGTCAGAGAAGATACAACTCATAATCATAAAACATGAACATCTGAGTGGAACCATAATCGAATTCGTTTATTATTAATCAGAACAAAGAAAGATACAACCTGATTTCTGACGATGGATCTTCGTTCGGCGTGTTGACAGCGGAGTATATCTCGGTAAAGCTCGTCGGGAATGGGAGAAGTCTCTCTCTTCGGCTGTCTGACGATAATCTCCTTACTAATGATTCAGCTCTATTTAGGCTAGCTTACAAAGGGAAACTGACAAGCTTATATAGATGGTGGAAGGGGAGTTGGGATCCCTACAATGGTGGGACTGGCCCTATCCTCAAGGAAGCTTCCATGATAGGTGGAAAACCACTTCCCCTACATGGAGATCTGGAGCCAAACCTCCCAACTCATTTTAGAGACTCGTTCAGGAGTTGGTTGGAATCAAACTTCCACAATTTATTTTAAAAAAAAAATCCTTATTAAGCCTGGCGCGGGTAATACACTGGGACAGAGTGCCAGTTGGCGCGCCCTCTTTGGTGGATTTCCCCCATTGATGCGAGGGCTAAACTGCCTAGTCGCGCCAAGGACAAAAGGGCTATTTTTAGGGCTTTTCACTGGAAATTTTCTTCAGGGGAATGATTGTCCTTGTCAAGGGGGATGCCATGAAAGTGGTTTCAGGTCATGTCACTGCTCACAGGTCACGAAATAAGCCCTCCAATGTGCAGGACAGGGGATTGCAGGGACGGTGACAAATTACTGTGTAACACTCATTGTTGTCTGACACATATATTTTGTACCTAAATATGACCAAACCATCTGTCATGAGGTGATGATCCACATCTTGTTCACATGTACCCTGCTGATGTAACCTATGCTTAATATGTTGGTTCTTGCCATCATGTTGTCCTACCTGCAATATCTAATCTTGTAAATATTTTCCATATCAACTCATATATTCTATGTGATTTGCATGTACTCTTATGCTAAGAACATCTGCACCCTTCTTATATTTACCCTTAATGTACCTAATCTAAAATTAAAACTCACTGAGTGTAGCTAACCACCTATCTTTCCTGGAATTCAGATTAGGTTGATCAAACAAGTACCTCAATCCACTATGATCACTCATAAGGATGAACCTCTTGACAAGAAGATAGTGTCTCCACATCTTCAATACATGAATTATTGATGTCAACTCAATATCATGCGTCATGTAGTTCTTCTCATGCTCATTCAATTTTCTTTACTCATATCATGCTACTTGTCCATTCTTGCATCATAAATCCACCAAGTTCTATCTTACAAGCATTTTTACATACCATGAAATATTTATCTGGATCTACAATGTTTAGAAACAAATCATTTGTAACCAACTACTTCAACTGCTCAAAACTAGTTGTACATTCCTCTCCATTCAAATGTTTTCCCTTTCCTCTACAAGAATGTAATAGGATATTAGAAAATTCGTGAGAAGTTCCTGATGACCTATAATAACCTTATAATCCTATGAATGATATAACAACATCCAAATTCCTAGGAGTTTCCCATTCCATTATAGCTCTAATATTTTCTAGGACCAATGGTATACCTTCCTTGGAAACAACATGGCCCAAATAAGGAACCTTTGTCTGAAAGAAACTGCATTTACTAAGTTTGGAATATATTTAATTCTCTCTTAGCAACCTAAACATTGTTGTTAAGTGTTTTTCATGCTCTTACTCATTCTTAGAATACATAAATGTGTCATCAATGAATATAATCACAAACTTGTCCAGATAAGGACGCAACACACTATCCATCAAACACATGAAAGTAGTCGGAACATTAGGAAAACCAAACAGAACCTGTTCTGGAAGGAAATATTGTAGATGTTCTCTTCTTTGATGCATACCTGATGATATACTAACCTCAAGTTGATCTTCGAGAATACGGTTTCTCCCTTCGAATGACAAAACAAGTCACCAATCCTTGGCAACAACTACCTATTATTAATCATCACCTTGTTCAACTACCTCTAATTAATGAACAAATTGGGAGTACCGTCCTTCTTCACAAACAATACTGGTGCACCTTAAAGAAATACGCTTAGCCTAATGTATCCATTGTCAAGAATTTTCTTCAACTACACCTTCAATTCCACCAACTCTAAAGTGCTCATCCTGTAAGGTTACTTTGACACTGGTGCTACTCCTGACATCAATTAAAGAGAAAATTCCACTTCCCTATGAAGCGGTAACTCTAATATCTATGTTGGAAATGCATATTGAAATTGCTGCAAAATCGGATACCTCTTCAAGACCTCAACATCCTCAACATCCTTACCTTTATCATTGGAAATATGACCTTCAAAAAATACACATCCTTTCCTGCTACTGCACTTGGCCTAGATAGTTGTAACCATTCTCAATGATGTAGGCTTCTTCTTAACCTACAAGATTCTCTTTTCTATGTCTTCGTCCAAGAAATCAATAGCCTTATCATAGAAATCTACCTTAGTCTTGTTAACGTACAACCATTCCATGGTACCCAACCATATACTATATGATCCCAATGGAAGCACATTTAGATGCGCTGATGTAGACATACCATTCAAATAAAATACACAATCTCTTACCCAATGATGAACTCTTTTCTTAGTACATGTAGCCAACTGCACTAACCAAGATTATGCATGCACTTATTTATTAAAACAACACTTATTCACCAGGTCGGGACTGATATAACTATATTTAGACCAAGGGTCAATCAAAATGGAAATAAATTGATCACAAATATTACCTCCCATCTCGATAATAGATGCTTGATGATCATCCTACCCATTATACAATGCTTCATAAATTCAAGGAATGTCCAACATCCCCAACTTTCTATGCCTCTTGAGAACTATAAAACTTTGTTCTGCCACCCTGACATTGTGGAAAATCTCTCCTGTGATGATCCTTGCCACAAGTCCAACATTGTAAAGGCTTCCTTCCATCTCCCTTGCTCTGCTCCTAAAACTAAAATCCCTGTACTTTTTCAATTACATTGAACTTCGTATGCAGTGTTGCATTCTCCTTGTCATCCGTATCTTATGTTTTTCCTCTCTTCTTAACCCAATTTCCCTTATTCTTATCATTACCTTTCCAATCCCGCTTAGACTCAGTCTTGCACTTCGATTTCTCATAACTGTGTTTTAAATTTCTGATGGATTCCTCTAGTGATCTAGGCTCGTCAAACTCAACCATGTCCTTGAATGATACCGCCAAGCCACTAATGAATCTTTGAATCTTTTCTTTCTCTTCCTTAAGATAAAGCACATATCTCAACAACTCCAAGAAATTACTAGTGTACTCCTCAATGGTGATAGATCCTATCTTCAACTCATAAAATTCCTTTTCCCTATCATCATAGTATCTTTCAGATAGACACTTCGTCTTGAAAAGTCTCTTGAACACACTCCAAGTCAACTCCTCTTCCCGAATGCCTCCGACATTCTTCACATATTCCCATTAAATGTATGTTTTCCTTTGAGAATGAATGTAGCTATCTAGGATTTCATATTCTCTGAGTAGTCATGAAATCTCAATAACTTATTCATCCCAAGTAACCAAGCTTTTTCATTCCATGACTTCTTCATTTCTCCATCAAATGTAGGAGGCTTTGCTTTCTTGAATTATTCTGGAAATTATTGCTTCTCACTGTTGTGTAACCAACTCCAAAAATAGAAGAAAAGAGATATCAACGCCTTAGAAATAAGCCACTTCGAGGGGGAAACCTCCAATACATTACATAAATGAACAATTCTTGGATGATACAATTTAAAAAACCTCCTTTCTATATATAGGAGTCCATGGGGCCATAATGTAATCCTAGTGGGCCACAATGTAATCCTAGCCGACCTAACAATAATAATTTAAGGGCACAATAATAACAAATGGGGGTTACAAGGGTACAATAATAACAATAAGGGGGTTACACTAACAACAATAAGGGACTATACTAGTAATATAGGGACCTAACATGCCCCTCTCCTTCAAAAAAGTGTTGTCCTCAACGCTTGAGTAGCTCTGGGTGCTTCTGTATAAAATTCTCGTCCTCCCATGTAGAATCTTTAGTGGGTAAGTTCTTCCACTTGATGAGATACTCTGAAATTGATCGATTCCGTAGCTGTCGAGTTCTTGTTTCCGTGACCGCTTCAGGTTCCAATATGACTTTTCCTTCCTCATCAAGTTCTGGCAATATTGTTTGAACTGGAATATTTTCACCTATAACCTTTTTTAAGCATGAAACATGGAAAACTGGATGCACTTGCGAAGAAGCAGGAAGCTCTAATTTGTATGCCATAGTACCAATCTTTTGCAACACCTTGTAAGGACCATAGTACTTTGGCGATAATTTATTATCCTTCTTAGCTTGCTTGAGGGAAATTTGTTTGTATGGTTGTAGTTGTAAAAATACCCAATCTTCTACATCAAAACTTCTCTCGCTGCGATGTTTATTTGCCTATTGTTTCATTCGATTTTGTGCCAAATTTAGGTTATCCTTTAACAGTTGGAGAACTTCTTGTTGATGCTCAATGTGATCTTCCACTGCTTGAACCTTAGAATTTTCCCTTAAAGATGATGTGATAGATGGTGGATGATATCCATAAAGTGCCATAAATGGGGTCATCTTTGCTGTAGTATGGAAGGAAGTGTTATACCACCATTCAGCGAGAGGTAACCACTTGACCCATTATGCTTGTTTATCAGATACAAAACAACAAAGATATCCTTCCAAACATTTATTTACTATCTCAGTTTGACCATCAGATTGAGGATGATAAGATGAGCTATGAGCTAATTGAGTAACCAAACAAGAAAATAACTTCGTCCAAAAATTTCCAGTAAAAATGGGATCTCTGTCGCTCACAATAACCCTTGGGCTTCCATGTAGCTTTTGAATTCTGTCCATAAATGTAGTAGCAACTGTACTTGCTTTAAATGGATGAGATAATGAAAAAAAGTGTGCATACTTGGTAAGTCTATCAACTACCACCATGATGACACTCTTTCCTTCGGACTTAGGTAAACCTGTGATAAAATCCATTGAAATCTCCTCCCAACATTGACTTGGAATAGATAAAGGTTGTAGAAGTCCCGGGGTCTTAATTGTCTCAACTTTATTCTGCTGGAAAACCAAACATTCCGTCACAAACTTTTGAATATCAGATTTAAGGCCATCCCAAAAAAATTCTTTCTTCACCCCGTGGTAAGTTTTTAAAAATCCCGAGTGTCCTCCTAAAGGAGAAGTGTGCAATTCCAGAAGAATCTTTTGTTTTAGTTGGGAATTCTTACAAAGATATAAGCGATCTTTGTACCATAAGGAATCATTTTTTCAACTAAATGTATCAGATGTACTAGGATCTTGCTGCAACTTTTGAATGAGTATCCATACATCTTTGTCCTTCTTCCATTCATCTCTTGCTTCAGTTATCCAATCTGGTTGGATAATAGAAATGCGACAAAGCAATGCTTCCACCTCTTCATTCTTTCTTGAGAGTGCATCTGCAACAACATTCAGCTTTCCTTTTTTGTAGATTATTTCAAAGTCATAACCCAACATCTTTGTGACCCATTTTTGCTGTTCTTCTGACGATAGTCTTTGTTCCAAAAAGTGTTTAAGACTATCATGATCAGTTTTTACCTTCAAGTGTCTTCCCATTAGGTAAGTTCACCATTTCTTTAGTGCATGCAGTATTGCTAACATTTCCTTCTCATAAATAGGTTTTTGTAAATACTTTCCTTTGATTGGACGACTTTCAAAAGCAATGGGTCTTCCTTCCCGCATTAAAACTGCACCAATTCCATTTCCTGAGGCATCACATTCCACAATAAAGGTTTTTGTGAAGTCTGGCGTAGCTAAGACCGGTGATAGGCACATTGCCTCTTTAAGATGTTCAAAGGCCTTAGTTGCTTCAGGAGTCCATGAAAATGCATCTTTCTTCAATAATGTTGTTAGAGGTGCTGCTATTCTCCCATAATTCTTAACAAACTTGCGATAATATCCTGTTAACCCAAGAAATCCTCGCAACTGCTTTATTGTCTTGGGGAATTTCCATTCCTTAATGGCTTTAATTTTGTTAGGGTCTACTTTAACACCTCGTGAGATATAATATGACCCAGATATTCCACCTCTTGTACTCCAAAGAAACATTTGGATGTTTTTGCATATAATTGTTTCTCCTGCAATAGTTTGAGCACCCCGTCAACATGTTCAACATGATCCTTCCAAGACCTGCTGTAGATTAGTATATCATCAAAAAATACTAGCACAAATTTTCTAAGGAAGGGTTTGAAAATGGAATTCATCAACCCTTGAAATGTAGAAGGTGCATTGGTAAGGCCAAAAGGCATGACCAAAATTCATAATGACCCTCATGAGTTCAAAATGTTGTTTTTGGAATATCTTCAGTCTTCATTCTAATTTGATGATATCCTGAATGAAGATCCAACTTGGTAAAATAAATTGCTCCATGTAATTCATCCAATTATTCATCAATCACAGGAATGGGAAATTTATCTTTAATGGTGAGCTTATTGAGCTCCCTATAATCCGGACACATTCGCCATGATCCATCCTTCTTGTGTACCAATACTACAGGAGCAGGGAAAGAACTTTGACTAGGTTGAATTATACCCGCCTCTAACATTTCTGCAATCATGCGTTCAATTTCGCTCTTTTGGAAGTAAGGATATCTATAAGGCCTGATGTTTGGAGGAACACTTCCTAGAATCAAATGAACAGCATGATCATGATCACGAATAGGTGGGAGTCCTTTGGGAGTTTCAAACACCTTGGAATGATTGTCCAAGACTTGTTGGAGATCTGCAGAAATAGATGATTTTGATGTTGGAACTTCTAGTGAGCATAATTGTGAAATTACGCCTCGTTGTTCTTTCTTTAGAAGCTTTGTCATGACATTAGAACTTATTATCCTTCCTGGCTTCCCCGTAATACCCCGTAATTCGACTTCCTTTCCTTCTGAAAAAAATTTCAAGAAAAGTTCTTGAAAATTAAAAGCTACCGTCCCCAAAGATTGTAACCATTGTACTCCTAGTACAACATCAGCACCTCCCATAGGAATGGAAAGCATTGGACTAGTAAATACATATTCCCCCATGGTTAGCTTGATATTATGGCATTTTCCAGAGAAATTTATAGTTCCTCCATTTGCCACCATCACTTGACATTCTGGTGCTGGGTATAGGAAACAATTTAATTCCTTGGCTACCTTACAATGAATAAAATTATGGGTGCTACCTGAATCAATCAACACTATTACCTTTTTCTTCTTGATATGTCCTTCTATCTTTAGAGTTTGAGGAGTGGTAATTCCTGCCAGTGCATTACACGATATGGTCGAATTCATTTCTTCCTCTTCTAGGGCTAGTTCCTAGTGTATATCCTCTTCTTGTTCATTTTCTTCTTCCTCTTCACAATCTATGTAAAATAATTTCTTCTTAGCACACTTATGAACTTTAGTGTATTTGCTATCACAACTGTAGCAAAGCCCTTTTGTTCTTTTTTCTTCCAATTTTCGTGGTTTCAACCTTGTAGGTTGTAGAAATCTAGGCATAGAAACACTTCCTTCTTTATAGAAGGGAGTGGTAGGCTTCCTTGTTGGCATAATTTTACATTCAATTTTTCTTGCCAACCTGAATGCCTTCTCCAATGAATCAGGTTCCAAAATGTGAACTTCATGTTGGATGTTATCCTTTAAAGTACCTATGAAGAGATCAATCCTGTGTTCCTCTGGAATATCAGTTACCTTTATATTCAATTTTTGGAAGTCCTCAATGTGCTCCCCCACTAAACCCTTTTGTTTGAGATTTATCAATTGGCTAAAGAAGGTGTTGCTCTTTGTATCCTCATAATGTGCTATCATTTCCTCCGTAAAAATTCACCAAGTGACAATTTTTTTACGGGAGCAAAGCCATCGATACCATACAAATGTATTTTGTTCTAAATGTAAAGTTGCAATGCGTACCTTTTGTGTGTTTTGCACATCATGGAGATCAAAATATTGCTCCATCTGTAGTATCCATGTTACAGGATCCTTTCCATCAAACTTCCTCATATCCATTTTTGGAATATGGTGGTTCTTCCCGCCAACATTAGAGTTTATGAAATCACGATTAACATTTATTTTGTTCTCATCATGAGTTTCCTCTATTATCTTTTCACCATTAGGAAACATTTCTTGTATCAACTTTGTCAAACCTTCTATGTCTGCTTTTAGATCATTCTTCATGTTTTCCATTTTATATTCCATGCCAGCTTCCATGTCATCTATCTTAGATTCCACGTCTTTCTTCAAACCATCCATATTATTCTTCACACCATCCATCTTTGCTTCCATGCCTTTCTTCAAAACTTCCATTTCATTTTTTTCTGCTCTTTGCGAGAGCGAAATTTGGTGCATTTGCTCTTGTAATTTTGATAGATCATGTTGCAATTCTTCATCTTCATGAGTCATAGTAGAGCCTTCTGAAGGCTTAATGGGTGTTGAATTATTTTTACGGGGAATTTTTTAGAACCCAATACTGATATCTATTCTACAATATGCCCTTGGAATCAATTCAAATTGATTTTTCAAACAAGACTTATGCAATTCGGAAAAAAATACACACCTTTTTCTTGCTTTTGAGGAGCTTGATATTGAAATTTGATTATCTCTGTTATTGCGGCTCTTCAATATCTGAAATTCAGCACTGAATTAGCCCTATGAATTCTATTTTTAATGCCACAGGTCTGACCTGATTTGGATTCTCCAAGACAAAGTTATGTCCAATATCCCACAATGACCTAATTATGGACTGGTTTAGTAGAGCGAACTTGTACGACTTGACACGTGTCATTGTTTCATCCTTTGCCTCTAAAATTGATAGCCAAGAAACTACAGTCCGTTTTATTACGACCAATTTTTACGGTACTCCAATTTGATGCTCAGAGAGAGATTTATTGAACTTTTCCCACGATCACCTCTTTGAGATGTAATTTGGGAGCCTGAAAAATCACCACCTTCCACAGATCATATCTCCAAAAATATTACGAATCAAGCTCTGAAAGTTTTTGACGCTCGTGATTTCAGATTCACACCTCAAATATTTTGTTAGATTCCGAACCTTCAGAGAAAAAACTTTATAGTGAAAATGCCAGGATGACCAAGGAGACCAACAAATACCTAACTTCCACAGATCATATCTCCGAAAATATTGCTAACCAAGCTTTGGAAATTTTTATATGATCTTCTCTCCGGATTTCCAGCTTCGAGACCCTGTGAATTTTAGCTTTCAGTCTCTTAGAAAGCAGGAAGAAAATTCCACGATGACCTGTTTGGAGCAGCGAACCCTAGAATCCAAAGCTCGATACCAAATGTTGTGTAACCCGCCCCAAAATAGAAGAAAAGAGATATCAACGCCTTAGAAATAAACCACTTTGAGGGGGAAACCTCCAATACATTAAATAAATGAACAATTTTTGGATGATACAATTTACAAACCTCCTTTCTAGCATAGAGGTCCATGTGACCATAATAACTTAGTGGGCCACAATGTAACTTAACACCTAACAATAATAATTTAAGGGCACAATAATAACAAAATGGGGGTTACAAGGGTACAATAATAACAATAAATGGGTTACACTAATAACAATAAGGGACTATACTGGTAATATAGGGACCTAACACTCACTCATCCTATACGAATGGTGATGATGATAATTATGTTGTCTCTAAACCATAACTATAATAGAATCCACGGTCATTACCCCTGTTGTCAGGTGTATCCAAGAGCCTACCATCTCTAACTATATCATCCCTGTCAAAACTTGTATCCTAATTGAGACCTGCTTCCATATGCCCCATTGGTATTTTCCTCCTATCCATGATTGGTCTTAAGTAGTCCCTATATGTACAAATATGACAAACTTTGAAGGATGGCTGCATTAATCGTTGTTGGTTTCTCTTGTTCCCTAAGAAGTATTTCCTGTGATTGGATTATTTTGTCATTATTCGCCTTACAACTTCTAATCTTTGGTTTTAAAATTCTCAATGTGTCTTGTATGTCAAGGGAGTACTCATCACCATGTTGCTCATCTGATCTTTAGGGAGAATCACATGAAATGTAGTCCACCATTTTTATTTTCAGCTTGATCCTCTACTTCCGGAAAACATACCATGTCAGGTAACCAAATATGAACATAATCAAAATACCTCAGTGAAGTTCAAGAGAGACTATCTCGTCTGCATGATCAATCTGCATTAGCACAACATATGTATATATATAATGAAATCAATATATTAACATCAACATCATCAACCTCTACATGATGACACTACTACAACAGTGGCCATCACAATGCATGCATAATGAACACATGGACAACTAGCATGCACAAATGAAAAACACATTCCACCCATCCAGTCCAAGTGTTTGAACCAAGGAACTCTAATACCATTTTGTAACCACCCCTCCCTTCCTAGTTTCACTGACTTGCGAGGGAAAACATGATAGGAATAGCTACTAGGACATGACCCAATCTCCTAGGTACCATTAAGTAATTCGGGTCGAATATGAAAGACAAATTGACATCTCATCACATCCTATAGGGGTTGCAAGTCACTTGGAGTCTGAGTAACCACCCCAGGTAGCTAAAACCCGAGTTGAACACCCTTTTCTCTAACCTGGGCCCTCAACCACACCCAAAACAGGGCCTCCATGTGGTTGGGAGCCTCCAACCACATGCACAAGTTTGCATCCATGCAGTTTCAGACCAAAATTTCTAGTTAGGAAAATGCAATCTCCAGATCTAAGCCTAGATTCTAGGTCAACCTCAAAAATTGTTACACTGAAATTTGTCACCATGAAATTTTAGTACTCCCTAGAGGTCTACAATATCAAAGTTCCTAAATTCAAGCCTTTAAATTAAGAGAAAAGCTCATCAAAGTCTTAAAAAACTTGTACCACAATTTCTCCTAGTATTGCCTGCGGTGCCGCACTTTCTTGCTCTAAATCATGCGGAGCTAAACACACTTTATATTTATTAAAAGTGAGGACCCTTGTAAAAGGTTAAAAAGGCACAATTAAAATATATAAGCTCAGTTTGAGTCATTATTAGAAGTTTCTAGAAACATTCCTGCGGTGGAAAGTCCTCTCCTTTCAGGTTCATGTATCCCATCCATTAAGGAGCTAACCCCTTGATGTAAGGGGCTAATCCCTTTGAAGGAGGATTCTATCCCTTCTTTTTTGGAGCTGTAACCTCATCTCTTCCACTATAAAAAGAGGCATGGGGTAGCCTCAAAGGGAGTTCAAGCGTTAGTATTATTGGAGGTGAAGTGCTATTGTAAGTTATACCCTTTCAGTCGAGATTTTATGTGGGAAAGATTACATACCTGTATGTATCTCGGTTGGAAGAGTGCAAGGCTGGTCAAAGTAAAGAAAATGCCTGTTCCGAACCCCAGGAAGGCCTGTATGACATCAAGACAGACACGGTTGTAAGGCTCTTATTTATTTAAGATAATACGAATGAATATTGTTTTCTCAATGGGTTATTTAATCAATTATCTCATTTCATGAATTCCTTGATCATCATGATAGATGTTTGATTTATGAATTGATTTATTATATAGGTGCTTTTGATCTTTTCTTGTGTTTGTGACTGCAGATCCTTGACGACGACTTTCTTCAAGCTACTGGAAAGAAGATTAGCGCTGGACTACAAGTAGGTTTCTAAAACCCTATTATAATTAATTTCATGTCAAACAATATCTAGAGAAAATAGTTTTTATTTGTCTGTTTGTTGCTATCTATCCATAGGACACTTGGGAGGTCTATCTTGTCCACAAGAACGACTTATCCATCCAGCAAAATGGCGACTCCACTGGGGAATAGATTTTGAACTTTGATTTCCTTTATTTTTGACTTGTGAATCTATTTTTCTGATTTTGATTGATTGATACTGGCTTGGGTAATTTATTCCTGCAGAATCCCTGAAAATTTCTTTAGAGTTTTTTATTTTTCTTTTAGTTTTTTGGTATCTGCACTTTTCTTTTAGAAACAGTGCGGGCATCTCCGCTCTTTTCTTGTATAAACAGTGCAGGACCGCACCTGTTTACATTGAAACCTGCGGACCCTGTGAAAATTTTTAGAAAACCTTAAAATTCTCTTTTCTGGATCAGTTTGTTAGATTCTCAATGTATACCCAGAATTGTATTTTCTGTCAAAAAGCCTTGTGTGAATTTCTTTTCAGCAATTTTACAATCTCATCAGTCTCCGTTAAGTTAATTGGGTGTTTTGAGTTTCTTTTTTGGAGAAGTTCTTAATTTGATTTCCTTTGGTCATTACTTCGAGGTTTGTCTCAGTCTCTTAACACTTTTGCATCTTTTTGCTTTTGTTTTTGCAAAAATTGTGTTTGAGTGTTAATCGCCTTTGAGTGTTTTTAATTTTTTATCTTTGGAACTCTCACCCAATTTTCTTTACTTACACTTGGTTGGTTCTTAGATTACATTAGAATCATCTTGTGTTTGAGAATTCTCTTGCATAGATCACATTTGCATAATTAGAATTTTCATTTTCAGAATATGAATGAAAAATGTGCATAGATTACATTTGCATACTTTTCAAGTGAATTGTGCATAGATTACAACTGCATAGTTTACATTCTAGAAAAATCAATCGTAGATTTAGTTTGTTTTCTTTGATTTGAATTTACATGTTTTATGCTTGTTTTAAAAACATAAAAATAAAAAATTTGGAATTGATTAGCATTAGTTTTTCTTGATGAAATTAGTGCATTAGAGAATTTTTTATATTTTCTCTTATTGATCAATTTTTGCATTGTTGGAAGTGAATGGAAACTCTCTCCTTAATTTAGTTAGGATTCATCAAATTGAAAATATTACATTATCATATTCGATTGCATTCAGTTTTGGGTCGGGTCATAACACCATTGGTTTCGTATCCATTTACCCTTTGAGTAATAACAGCCTAAATAACACAGTGCTTAATTAAAATTCATCTAGTAATTTTTACATTTTTAGGGCTCTTTCCACCAATCTAGCTCAGGATTAGTGCTTTGGAATAGGTTGTAGTTAACTTTCCAAAGCAACTAAAACAAAAAAGTAGTCGATCTTGCGGTAGGAAAAATTCCAATAGTAGCATGTATGCTCTGGGAAGCTCCTCCTAAAGGAGTCAAGCACGAGATCATATCTGAACTAGTGAGGTAATCAATCCTTCCTCATTGGGAACGATAGAAGATATACACGTATTAACAATGGTAAACCTCGGATAGACCATTGTCGAGGAGCCTGGGGTCACTTGTCGGTAAACCTTGGATTATGTCAAGGAGCCTTCAAGGGGATTGAGCTTTGTTACTCTGCCCTTGCGTGTGTATCGGATCATAGATTGTTCCCCCAGGTATATTTGTTTCTGTTGGTAACCTTAGTGGCCATAATCTATAGGATTCTTTCCTAAGGTGACGGTGGAGGGAAGATCCCACTGTACCTGGAGCAGACATCGACTAGACTCACTTGGACTCTCTGGGGGGTTCTCTTCACACGAGATGGTTTTGTGAAGAAACTTGTGCCAGTCTGTTTCATTAAGCAGGTTGTCGGGGTAACTGTTCCAACCGCCCTTTCTGTATTAAATTCTACGATGTTTGATTTCATCACCAACTAGTGTTTTTAGTACGGGAAGTTACTGTTTGTGTGTGGTTTGACTCCTAGATTTGATAGCGCGTGTTAATTTGTTTGTTTTTACTTTTAGAGACCATAGGTGTGAATTGTGAATTTTAATTGTTAGGTGTGAATTGTGAATTGTTAATTTTAGTTTTAAATTGTTAATAAAATTCATTGAAGTTGAATATAATGGAAACTGTTCCGGAATTTACCAACCAAGGAACCCCTCTTAATGAGAATCCTAGTACTTTTCCTTGTTTTGGAAATGTTGGTCCTCCTTATATGGCTACTTTGTCATTACCTGGATTTACAATAGGTTTACCGATATGGTTATTTTCAACTTCATTGGCCCCGAATACTCCAATTGTTCCACCTCAACCGGATGCTTCACCTCAACAGAGTTCACCATCTCAACATCACCAACCTTCTATTGACCCTTTACCTTCTTCGCCTAATATTTCTTCCTCCATTTCTTCCTCTTCGCTTGGTAAAAGCCTTGATGCTAGTAACCAGGTGGCTAAGAAGAAGAAGAAAGGGAAGAAGAAGAAGAAGAAGAAGCAAGATAAGAAAGAAGTCAACCAACCAACCATGGTTGTAAGTGTTAGTAATGTTGAGGAAACCTCCAACATGCATCGTAAACCCAAATACCCTTGCAAGCTTTGTAAGGGTGACCACTTCCTTATCAATTGTCCTGGTATTCCAAAGGTCTTGGAAGTATGGTCAGAAAAATCTCATCAACTTTCCGTTGATCCATCAACTAGTGATAGTCAGGTTCCTGGGAAAAAGGGTAAAGTTAGGTTTCCTTGTAAGTTATGCAAAGGGAGTCATCAAACTCACATTTGCCCTCACATGGATGAAGCCTCAAAATTGTTGGAAAACCTTACTGTTCCACAGCAAGAACTTCCAACTAGTTACCGTCAACTTTCTCCCAACCTATCGTCAACTGACGGAGTGATTGATCTAGTTTCAAGTACAGTCGATCCCACTCTTCCATTGGAGAGTGAAACTCATATCACTCAGGTTGATGATCCATTAGTTGATCAAGTGGTCGATTCGATTTCACATTCGGTCGATCCCACTCTCCCTGTAGAGAGTGAACTTCATACTACTCAGGTTCTTCTTGTTACATCAGATTCTTCTACGCCAGGGGGCATTTCACCTGTTTCTACAGAACCCCCTCCAAGTACCGAGGTCTTTTCCTTTGATTGGAATAGACTGACAGAACCTCGTCTTCCTTCCTCCATCCCTTTCCAAATCATTGTGAAGTTTGGTGGTAGGGACATACACCGCACACAGGTAGATGAAGGTGCTTCTATTAGTATTTTATCCTCAACTGCTTGGAAAGCTTTGGGTTCCCCTCAGCTTGTGCCTATTACGCAGAATCTGAAAGCTTTTAACAGAACCATTAGTGAACCTTTAGGGATCCTTCCTAAGTTTTCTATTACTTTGGAAGGTAAAACTGTATGTATTGATCTTATGGTAGTTCGAGGCCCCTTGGATTTCAATTTACTCCTTGGGCGAGACTATGTTTATGTAATGAAAGCTGTCGTATCGACACTCTTTCGCATGATGTCTTTCCCTCACAATGGAAACATTGTGACTGTTGACCAACTTTCATTCCCTTGTCTTGATTCGACTACCAATAATATGACACCCCTAAAAGTTCCTTCTACTCAAGTGGTATCTACTCGCCATGGGTTAATTATGTGGCAACCAGTCCCATGTTTTTAGTTACCGATGTAAGCGAGCCTCTCACTGTTTTGTCGACTTCCTTTGACTTAGATCTGGTAAATGGTATTATTTGAACGTGATGTTCCTATCACTTTTGAGTCCCTTGACATGTGTTCCTTCCAGAGAATTGTTCTTCCATCTGATGAAGACCTTTTGGAAGCCATGATCGAGGAGTGTCCCTTGACATGTCTTTCTTCTAGTTGGAAGCCATGACAAGGTCACCGCGAAGAAATTTCCTTTTACTGTGTCAACCTCATTAAAAAATGAAACATGTAGCACAAGGAAAGTTCCTTTTACTGTGTCAACCTCGTTAAAAAATGAAACATGTAGTCGAGGATAGTTGCTTTTACTATGTCAACCTTGTTAAAAAATGAAACAAGTCTCATGAGGATATTTCCTTTTCTTGTGTCAAGCTCGTTAAAAAATGAAACAAAGTGTCATGAGGATAGTTATTTTCCTATGACAACCTCATTAAAAAATGAAACAAGTTCCCAAGAGGAAAGTTCCTTTTACTGTGTCAACCTCATTAAAAATTGAATCAGTAGACCCATGAGGACAGTTCTTTTCCTGTGTCAACCTCATTAAAAAATGAATCAGTAGGTTATGTAGGTAGATTAGAAATAGTATTTTATGAGGATAATTCCTTTTATTGTGTAAACCTCGTTAAAAAATCAAACAGGTCACTCTGAGCATAGTTCTTTTCCTGTGTCAAGCTCGTTAAAAAATGAAACAAATCCTCTCCTATTCAAGTCGAGTCTTTCATCCGATCTTGTAAATGAACCTTCATTCCATCCAGCTATTAGTAACCAGTGGTCTACTTAGTTGAATGAAATGAAGCTTGGGGGGCATGCACTCTAGCAAGTTACGCTTGGGGGGCATCAAAACTTGTTTCAAGCATAACTTTCCTATGTTTCAAGCTTGTGTAAAAATGAAACTCGTCTCAAGCATGATTTTTCCTTTGTTTCAAGCTTGTGTAAAAATGAAACAAACCTATCTCAAGCAAATTTTTCTTTGTTTCAAGCTTATGTAAAAATGATACCTATCTTGAGTCCATTTCAGTTATTATTTTCAATACTCGTTAAACTCATGAAAATCCCGAGATTATTTTGCTATTTTTCATTCTCGTAAAACACATGAAAATGCCGCGTTCTTTCCGTCTTTTCCTGCTCGTAAATTAAATTGAAAGTCGGCTATATGAATACATTTTTATCACTTTTTCGAACTCGTTAGAATTTACCGAAAAAGCGAAACTACTAAGTATAATTTTATCACTTTTTCAAACTCTTGAAAATTACGAAAAAGCGAAACCTTGGAGTTCTCTTTTAAGCCCTTTTCAGACTCTCTAAAGATGAAAATATTGCTGAGTACTTGACTATTCGAACTTGTTAAAGGAAATGAACAGTCGTCCCTTCAGTATAAGTTTACTGCTTTTCCGGACTGAAATGGACTATTTACGAAAAAGGTATATGTTGACTAATCATGGTCAATAGAGTTCTCTCTCGCATTATTTTATCTTTTTTCGGGCCTGAGAGACTAAAATTACGAAAAAGTACACCCATGGAGTTTTCTTAAGTTTTTCTTCTGACTCCCTAAAAATGAAAAACATCGAGTTTCTCCTATACTGGACTCATTAAAATTTAACAGTAAAGGACCTGTCGATTACAAATAGGAAAGGACCACTCCTTCTTAGGGTTCGATTTTAAACTAAGTTGGAATCATCCAAAGGATGAGCTTATAAACAAGCAAATGTTATCCTCCTCAAGTTTGTCAAAAAATAAAGAGGTACTTGCCAGAAATGGTGGGGGAAAAGAGAGAAAACAGATTCATTTGTCACACTTTGATTTGTAAAAGCATTACACCACTCTTGAACACGACACTTTTTGTCACAGTTCTACCTGGGCTGGGAAATCCTTTGCCTATCAGTTAGTCAAACCATATTGAAGGTCTTCAGCCGGTTTCTGGGTATTAGCTTAGGGCAACTGTCACCAAACCATCTGCAGTGTCGTTATGTGTTCAAGAGGACAGTCAAACAAACCATTCATCTGCAAACATTTGTCTCCATTTGCGTTGACCATCCCCGAGTCAGTCCTTGCAAAACTTTCTTCAAAACTTGATCTATGGTTTCGTGTCGTGAGATTGCTTACGACGGATCACTTTCTATCGACGACAGCTCATCATCTAGGAATTTGATCTAGAATCCATCAGTACCTTGAAATTTGCATGCCTTAATGGCAGGTTTCTCGCCTTCGACGACCGGTTGCATCATTAACCTTCGATCGAACGATTTCGTGAAATGTTCGACTTCATATCACTTATTCACATTTCATGGATTGTACTGAGTACTTTGAGAGCCATTGTCATTACTGGTGGTTTCTCTCACACTTTTTAACAGTTCACATCATTGACTGGTAATCAAGTGGTTTCTACCATGTTCGACTTCAACACATTTAATCGCATGGATAGAATCGTACTAGTTCGGGAAGCAGAAATCAAGACCCTGGATCTAGTTTCCACCATCCAGGCTGCAAGGAGTTTTATTATTGATTATGTAGTAGAAAATTCATTACAGATCGTTGCACCCATGCTGTGTCTACACTATTGATGTAATATTAAAATCATTTCTGTATCAGAACAAGTTTAGTTAGTTTTGATCTGAGTATGGGAATTCCTACCTCAGTGATGATATATATATGTTTTGCATTGAATGTTTTTACAGGGTTCAGACTGGGGTGTCCACAAGCTAATCCTTGAAATGATAAAGCACATCACTCTTCGAATTCTCTCAGACTTTGCACTTTAGGGGGCAATTTTTTACACTAAAATTTGTCACCATGACATTTTAGTACTCCCTAGAGGTCTACAATATCAAAGTTCCTAAATTCAAGCCTTGAAATTAAGAGAAAAGCTCGTAAAAGTCTTAAAAAACTTCTACTACACTTTCTCCTAGTATTTCCTGCGGTGCCGCACTTTCTTGCTCTAAATCATGTGGAGCTAAACGCACTTTATATTTATTAAAAGTGCGGACCCCTATAAAAGGTTAAAAAGGCGCAAGTAAAATCTAGAAGCTCAATTTGAGTCATTATTAGAAGCTTCTAGAAACATTCCTGCGGTGGAAAGTCCACTCCTTTCAGGTTCATGTATCCCATCCATTAAGGAGCTAACCCCTTGATGTAAGGAGCTAATCCCTTTGAAGGAGGATTTTATCCCTTCTTGTTTGGAGCTGTAACCTCCTCTCTTTCACTATAAAAAGAGGCATGGGGCAGCCTCAAAGGGAGTTCAAGCTTTAGTATTATTGGAGGTGAAGTGCTATTGTAACTTAGACCCTTTTAGCTGAGATTTTATGTGGGAAATATTACATACCTATATGTATCTCAGTTGGAAGAGTGCAAGGCCAGTCAAAGTAAATGAAACGCCTGTTCCGAACCCCAGGAAGGCATGTATGACATCAAGGCGGACACGGTTGTAAGGCTCTTCTTTATTTAAGTTAATACGAATGAATATTGTCTTCTCAATGGGTTATTTAATCAATTATCTCATTTCTTTAATTACTTGATCATCTTGATAGATGTTTGATTTATGAATTGATTTATTATACAGGTGCTTTTGATCTTTTCTTGTGTTTGTGACTGCAAATCCTTGACGACGAATTTCTTCAAGCTACTGGAAAGAAGACCAGTGCTAGACTACAAGTAGGTTTCTAAAACCCTGTTATAATTAATTTCATGTCAAACAATATCTAGAGAAAATAGTTTTTATTTGTTCATTTGTTGCTAGCTATCCGTAGGACACTTGGGAAGTTTGTCTTATCCTCAAGAACGACTTATCCATCCAACAAAAACATTGCCCAAAACTTCTTGTAACTTATCAAAATCAATAATGATATGGAAACAATGTTATACACACAAGTTTGAAGGTAGAACTTGACCTCGACTACCTAGAACATGACAAACATTTCGTCAAAGCACATGGAAAACATGTAAGATATAGGTCATGAATTCTTATCTAATCATAAAATTCTGAGATTCATTTGAGAATAACGGAGAAGGCCCTATGCCCTCTCCACATAGTCACAATAACACTTATTAGTCCATTCATCCATCAATCGATCAATAGTTAAACAATTCATGACTAGAGCCATAGAAGATATACATCATAAAACAAAATATAACCATAAAATAACCAATATACAAACCATGATAACTCAACCATAATATCACCAACACATTTCCAATAAATATACATGAATCATAATAGAATAATAACTCTTATTAACATAGGAAAATACCAACCAAGTCAGGGACTTCCACATACCAGTCGACCATAGATTGGGTTGAACCAAATATATATTTCATCCAATCACCCCCGCACCATATTCCAAGTGTGAATGTGGGATCACATAGAATAAACCAAAAAAAATCAAACCAAGGCTTCTAGAGACCAAATTACCTCAAACCTCAACCAATGATTCCACCTCATGGTCAGACATCACTAACCCCAATCAGACTGGTCTCTACCTAAGCTATCCAAGACTCCAAGAACTAGTAACTCAACCCACAACCTTCTAGGTGTTAGTATGAATCTTTCGTCGTAAGAGATCACTTTATCTACGCATAACAAATATCCCTAACATCGATTATGGCAGCAAAATATCTTTAAGTTTGCTGCACAAATTCAAATCTAAGCACAAAAGACATTAAGCAGATAAAATATAACATGGCTCCATAAATCCAATGGACAAGACAAGAAGAATGTATTTAAAAGAATTTTGTATTATATTAAATAATGGGGCACCTGAGAGGAAAACAAGAAAGGTGTTTTCCAGTTCTCCTCAGTGGGATGGGTTCTTGAAAGTCCTCAATGTTTCAGATCTAACATTTCTCTCTCTTATGGGTGTAGAAAAACAAACATAGAACTCAATGGGAGTTCACAAAACAAAATGGAAAATGGTGACCAAGAGTAGATCCAGAGTGATCTAATGCAATGAAGGTGACTAATGAATGGGGAAAACCCCCCTATTTATAACAAAATATTGGGGCGGTCTAGAACTCGGTGCATGAATAAAATATTATTAGTCGAATTCTAGAAGCACCTTTTAGGAATATTTTATTATATTTGTTGGAGGGAAAAGGATTCTTGACTTGGGTCAATTCCTTTATTTATAAATAATAAATAAATAAATGATTTATTTGATTATTTATGGATTATTTAGTCAAATTTAACTAAGAATGTTATTTAAATAATGATTTAAATAACTTGTTCTTAGGAAATAATTAAATAAATAAAGATTTATTTAATTAATTGCTTTGTTTTGGGTTAAATATGACCAAATGAGTTATTTTATATGGTGAAAGCAATTTTACTTAGGGTAAAATTGGTCTTACATGGTGTACTTGGATTCATCTAATAATAATAGGTTAGATGACCAAAAAAATGGTGTAACAGATTGCCCCCCAACGTACGAGTGTTAGGAGCAAATCGTATGACCGAAGTACGTTGTAAGAACTCAATCACTAGATATCAAAAGGGAAGTGAGAGAGAGAAGTGTAATGTTGTTTGATGTGCTAAAGGACTAGACCCTGAGGAGATGAGACTTACAGGTTCAACAAATCTCTAGTTTATGAAGTGGTACCTGTGCTAAAGGCGGCGAGGGAGGCATACCTATGCCCGCCGAGACAAAGTACAAAGAATAAGGCACCCGGAAAACCACGGAATGCAATAGTGAAGCATGTGCTAGCCGAAACATGAGCCAGATAAATAACATGATGAATCCCAAATACATGCGATGCCTGGAATAATCGTCAGGACTTATACAATAATATGGTAGTACATGAGATACAAATACACCCAAATTCCCCCTACACGCGGGGAAGGGCTCGCAAAATCTGATTGATACGTGCAAATCGAAGAGGCGCCGCAAGCGGTTGAGGCTGATATCATCAAATGGGAGGAGCTGCATCAAGGGCAGAAATGAGGAAGTCATCGGGGCATGTGGGGGGCTACCCGCAGGGCCACCCCCTCATGAGGGTTGAGACATCTCACACACACCCGGGAATCACCAATAGCTGCTACTGCATCACTGGACTATCAAGTGTATAGATCATGATCATGCTGAAAAGAGCTCGAACCGAGGTACACTGCCCCCCAGACCTGGCTTCAGGAGTAAATGAGTTGATGTCGACAGAAGTAGGTCCGCCATATGTGAGGCAACAAGGGAATCTCAACTAAGGCACGGGAGAAAATAGTAGAGTGACTAACAGATGGACACTGATGATGATAATGAAACGAGGAATACTGAGTAGCGGATGGACGACTTCCCTTGTTAGAGCATAAAGGGAATGAATGGCTTGGCAGCGACTGACACACTATCATGAGGGATAGGGGACAATGGTACTGAAGGCCATAATGTGAAACACGAGAGAGGGACCAAGCAATGAAGGATGGAGGAAAGGGACGCGACATAGACTCCATGACTGATGATGACGCAACTCAAATGCTCTAAAAAAGGGTGACTCGATGGTGCTGCCACACAGTAAAGGTCCAATGGGGAACCATAAAAACATGAGTACAATAGGGTATCTCATGACAAAAATCAACACGCACAAAGACAAGTAAGGAGACAAAGGGGTGTCCCAAGTACAAGTATGGTAAGTGAAGAAATACGATTTGTAGGAGAGGTGAATAGACTCTTCGTGGACAAAATGCGTCTTGGTGAAGTATCAAGGTACTAAAAACTAAAAGGTACCCAGAGCTCATGAACAGGCCAGGTCGCACTTTTTGGGGTCTGTTCTGTGACCTGGGTAGCAGGTATTGGGCAGAAAACTGCGACCTGTCCTAGGAAATGACCTGAAAAGTGCGACCTGGCAGAGAAAGAGGGTTTCAGTGTTGTTTTTGGCTGATATCTGGGATATTTATGGTTGAGGGGCATAGGTTCCCCCAAGAATGTTGTGGTCAGGCCAAAATGTATGTAGAAAAAGGGGAATTTAAACACGTTTGAAGGATATGGTGCGCCATTTGTTTTCGTTATGGTTATGTAGTTTGAGAAAGGCAATGGAAGATTACCAATCTCATTTAGTACTGCATATATGAATCAAATGGACTTTAAGTTGCTGGGTTGGCATACCTGGTGCCACGATCCCAAATAGAGGATTTGGAGATAATGAACTGATGCTCTCCTAGAAAACCTATAGGTTGGTCAACAACAATGTCTAAGAGACTGGGTTGCGGATGTAAAATGAAGGAACGATAAGGGGTATCATCCCGAGAGTGATCTGAAGGGCTATGGGGCTCTAGAGGTTCTTCTAAATGTGGAAGAATAACGGTACTAGAGTCGACATAACCAGATACACTAGGAGAGTTGTGGAGAATTACTTCTCCTGGTCTCTCAAATATGGGTGCCCCCTTACCCAAACATTGGGTTGCAATGTAATGACCACAAGGTGTATGTGGTTCAAATGCATGGTTTCGATGTAAGGGGGAAGAGAGAAAGTCAGGGGAGATGATTCCTTCCATAAGGTCATCATCGTGATAGAAGATGGGGTGACTGGTGGAAGAAAGACCACCTGACACGGCGAAGCTACCTAACTCATCATCATGAGAAGAGAGGTTCACATGTGCATCGTCACAAGGGGTGACCGAAGAGTAAGCAGATAAAGGATCTACCGATGTTGAGCCCAAGGTGATCGCTGAAGGAAGGTCAAGCGAAACAACAGGGGAGGATTCAGAGGGAATGTTCCCCGAGGGTCTCATGGATGATGATAGGTAGAAGATGGTGGATGAAGGCTCCGTCATTTTGACATCAGGAGGGGGAATGTCAATGGGATCCATCATCTCTAGTAGTTCTACCAAAGCAAAATGCGCAAGTAGGGGAGATATGGACTCGTTGCGCTTGGCCTTGAATTGGCAGACTGCGGCTAGAGAGGTGCGGAAGTCCTTGAGGCAGGAACAAAGGTGGGTGTAATGGCCATGGAGATCACACAAAGCACAAGGGTGGTTGGTGTGAATAGTCTTGGGGTTCTTGGCCATGAGCACGAAAGGAACCAAGGCTTCCGGGACCGTGGACTCAGGGAACGCGACATTAACCATGGGCTTGAGATGAGGCAATTCAGGACAAGTATGTGTGGTGTGATCGACAAAATCACACAAGGCACACTGGATGGTATGCTTTGGAGGCCGAGGAGGGGCAGGGTTTGTCGGGGTAGTCTTGTCGGTTGATGCCCCCCTGTGAGCTTTGCCAGTCTTACCCGAAGTGTTCGCAACGGGAGGTGGTTCCTGTTGAGGTGGTTGAGGCACTATTGCAGCGGGAGAAGTCATGGGGACCGGTTGAAACGGGGTCAAAGCAAGATAAGGTTTGGGTTGACCAGGCGGGGTAGTGGTTGGAATACCCAAGGTCAAGTTAGGGAGGGAGAGGTTGGCCAAGAGAGGGACCGAATAAACTTCGGGAGGGGGAGCAAGGAAAGGTATCTGACCAGAGGGGTAATGGCCAGGTGGGACGACTCCTAAATGGCTAAGGCTTGGGGGAACCGTTCCAGGAGGGTAAAGAGGCTCATGAGTATTAGTTGGATGGGAAGGTCCAGGGAGAAGAAGTTTGGGCAGCTGAGGCGAAGGGCTAGGAGCGAATTGCAGCAGGTGAGGTTTAGGTTGCTGACTAGCCGAAACAGGCTGTTTAAGGGCAGCCCGAGATGGTTGCATCATGCAAAAATTCGCTAAGCTGGGATCAGAGACAGGAGGAGGAGGAAGACCAAGGAAGGTTCCAAGCAAGGAGGAGTCTTTGTAGACGCCGGAAGAAACACTGGTCAAAGAATCAACGGTTTGTTTATTGGTTACAGAAGAGAGGGTTGACTCAGGGGAGGTCTAAGATTTTGTCTCATGATACGTCAACTGGTTGATAGTGACTATCTTTCCATTGTGAGGGAAAAACATCTTGCGGTGAACCGCGGATGGGACAGCAAACATGGCATAGGTGTAGCTACGCCCCAAAAGAATGTTATAATCAAGAGGGGCGTCGATGACTTCAACGTCAACGCAAACAGTCTTGCCCGCAAGAGTGATGGGACAATTATGGAAAAGGCCAATGGGCTGGGAGGCGTGGCCATCCCACGCTCGAAGAGTGATCGTGGAAGGGGCCAACTCAGGAGATCCGAGTTGTTTCCAAACCGAAGCGGACATCACACAGGTGGATGCCCCCTCGTCAATGATGCACCGGGAAATGTTAGCATTCCGGATTTTGACTGAGATTTGGAAAGCGACAAAAGCAGGAAGAGGAGGAGACTCCGACTGATGGGCATAGAAAACAATCAATTGGTCATCTATTGGATCTACAGTGCCTAGGGCAGATAGTAGAGCTTTTCTTTGGGAGGGGCATGACTGGAGGAGTTCCAGCATTGAAATGGCAACAAAAGATTGGGCCAACTCCTCTACTATGCTAAACGAATGGGCAGCTTGGTCAGAAGCAGCATTTCGGCGTAAGGGTCCCTTAGGAATCTTGGTATGAACCTCGGCTTTGGGCGGAGGGATATGCAAGGGACCATAAGTTGTCGAAAGAGGCTCTGTAGAACCTGAAGAAGGTAACTCGGGGACAGATGGAGCAGGAGGTTGGGGGTACGGACGGGACTGAGTGTGAAGGTTAAGGTCGATGGTTATAGGTCTGTCAGAGTTCATCATGAGGATCTGGTAATCAGAGGTACCAGATGTACGAGGTTGAGTGGGTACCGGTCTGTGAGGTGGTTGGGTAGCCACGAAGCTTGGCTGCGGGAAAGGATTGGTCGCACTCTGTTGTGCATACACCTGCCCCTGAGGGGGTGGTGGCTGCTGTTGTGGGGGTTCAGAAGAAAAGGGAGGCAGGAGCGCTAATGTTGTAGGAGTTGGAGCACTAGGTTGTGGATATGGATGATAATGAGGTTGGGTAACAGGGGGTTGGGTAGAAAGAGGAGGCATGCCGGATCCTGGATGCGCACTACCGGGAGGGGGAGAAGTGCAGGAAGTGGTGCCCCCTCCCCCAGGGAAACTATAGCTCATGGGAGGTTGAGCGGATGGATGAGAGATAGCTCCAACGATATTGTTAGTGGCATGAGGTGCCCCCGGTGCATGGGCATTACTGGGTCTAGGGAGGTCAGGTAGAACAGTATAAACATAACCCGTCTGAGCGTAGATCAGGTCATATTTTAACGCCATTTGGAGGGCAGCTTCTTCGGTTTGAGGAAAATGTGATGCAACATCCTTCCCGATAGGTGGCAAGAGAGATCTAAGGAACCAGTCCATATAGACACGGTCTTCGAAGGTAGGAGATTGACATAGGCTCTTTCTTCGCCGCCATTCATGGACATGATCGGATAGGCGGGTCGCAGATGATTGACGGAAAGAAGTCAAAATTTCGATACCAGTGTCATAACGAAGGGGAAGCTAGAAGTAAGATTAAAAAGCCCGAGCAAGAGTCAAAAAGGTGGTATGAGAGGAAGTGGGCTGGTCAACATACCACTTAGAAGTTGCGCCTGTAAGCGTGCGTTGGAATAATATAAGACGGATGGAATCATCAATAATGGAATGGGATGAACACCACATGTGGAAAGATCGGATATGGTTGGAGGGATCTTCTCCAGCAAGGCCTTCAAACTTGGGAATGTCGGAGGGGAGCTTGGTTGGCATAACAGGCCAACTAACATCGTGGTGGATAGGATCATTGATCAACTGATTGAAATCGGGGAGACTGAGGCCTGCCATGAAGGGGAGCAAGGGAGCAGGCGAGGTAGTTCCTATGGTGGTTCCGCTAGTAATAGTCCCAGCATTAGGGTCGGGATGGCCACTAGCATTAGGCCCTAGACCAGACATGGTGGGGGTAACAGGGGGAGAAACCAAAGATTCGAAAGACGGGGGAGGACTAACTCGACGACAATGGGAAGGAGCAAGTCGACCAACCGGAAACTGAGGGTGAAGGCTAAGAAGTCTCCGGGATAAACGCCTTGGAGGCACAATGATGACGAGAAGAAGAAAAACTGACAAAGGCAGGGCGGTGCAAGATCAAGTGAGTACAATGTCGAAACAAGGGCAGAGAGGTGCAGTTTCAATTGATTTTAAAGTCTTTTCCAGGCGGTGTTAACCAGGCTCTTCTTCACTTAGGGTCAGTGTGTGGCGTGTGTTAATTTTAATTTTTAAACCCAGACGTTTTGAGAATAAAATAAAAAGTGTGCTGCGTAACTGAAAATAAATCTACAGAGAACAGTAAATAAGACTAAAATAACAGAAAAATAACAGCTAACAATGCATCAATCTAACCCAAGGAGGTGGGTCTCTCAAAACTAGTCTATAAGAGGGAAAAAATCTAATCAAAACACACTAAGAAGAAGGTAAATAGATCTAAAGTCGGGAGGAATAGGGATCTAAAGGAGAAATCTGCTGAAAAGAGGTGCAGAAAACAGCAAAGAGGCAGAGGCAAGGTTGTTGTTAAAAAAGAGGAGATCAGCTAAAAATAGAATGGACAAGGAGGTGGCCCTTGAAATGAACCCAAACAAAACTATATGAGGTGTTTTGAAAGGGAGAAGAGCTGATCTGTAGGGATCTGAAAAGGAGGTATCAGATCAGAAAGAAAAAAGGTTGAAACTCTGGAAATTTAGACTTCTGAAACAGAGAAAACTCTCCCACAAAAAGTGGAGGGTACTGAAGCCCTAGGGGGCTAGATTCCCACTTAGTTGAGTAAAGGAGTGAATAGGTCTAAAACGGGAGAAGACCGAGGTTAGACAACCCCGATAGAGGCCCGTAAAAACCCGGTAAAAATTCCCCGAAACGAAAGGCCAGTCGGCTGACCGTTTTCGCTCGTGACGCACTTGCTGGGGTCAAGCCGTGACTTGAAGCTCATTGGCACACTTTGGGCCAAAAAGTGCGACTCACACCTCGGTGACTCGGGGCCGGCACATTTCAGAAAAAATGCCGCTTCCCGGCCGTGGCCGTACGTTCCGTCACCTGCGCAATAGGGCCAGAAACACACGAAAGTTAAAAATATGAGTGTTTGAGGGTTTTAGAGGTGAAAAGCACCATAAAAATAGGAAAAAAAAAATTTGAAGAGAAACCCTAGAATCTGAAATAGCTGGATATGCAAGAATAGATAAACGTACGCGGGCCGTAGGGTCAGTGTAAAAATCGTGTGGGATTTCATAGTGTTTGTCTAACCCAGCTCCAAGACTACTAACTCAACCCACCAAGGGCTTCAAAGAGTTTGTCCAACCTAGGCTCCAAGGCTAGTAACTCAAACCAAGTTGTTGTAGGGCTTCTAGAGCATTTGTTCCAACCCACAGCCATAAGGAATTACAAACACCAACCAAAAAACAAATCAACAGAAAAACCCATAACACCATGGCTATCCAGGAAATGGAAAGGCTAGGAAAAACCACTGTCAATCTAGGCAATCCTCCATGCCAATAAAAAATCATATCTAGATAATAACATGCAAATACCATGCTTCCATAATAAGCAAGGAAAATCACACATGAAACATGTTACCTGCAAAGCAACCTACTTGTAGTTGTTGATCCACTTGTTCCCTTACACTTTCTTGCTTTCCTTTGCCTTCCTTCTCCAAATCAAATGTATGCCAAAGTACTCCAAGAATGATCCAAGAAAACTCTAAGTGTGCAAGAGTAAGAGAGATAGAATAGAGCTCTAAGCTAAAATTGACAAAAGGTTTCTCACACTCACCAAAAGTTGTGAACTGATCCTTAGAAGCCTTTTTATCATTGAGGCCTCTAATTTCTTCATTTTTCCTTCAATTTCATCCTCATGCAATTATGTGACCTTTCATTTCGCTTTTCTCCTATTTTCCATTATTTCATAAATAAAATGTCAATTAATGCCACTTTTCCTTTGCCAATGCCTTTGCTAATTTCCATAGCCATTAATTAATTACTAGTGATACCCATCACTATGTTTTGCCCAACATTCAACTTGGAATATGTGTCCATCCCATGACCTTGTTTCTATTTTTATCTACATAGGAAATCAACTAAGGGTTGTTACATGAGGATCAGTACCGTGTCCATCGAGTTGTGTCCCTTCCTTGTAACAATTGTAATATTATGACTTTTGCAAGCATAAAATATAATTTGGGTTCCTTGAAAATTTTCGGGTTTCCTTCCCTAATTTTATAATGAGCCCATTCCCAAACACTGATTTTATAACCACGAGTCTTGTAGTAATTTTTTAATAGGTTGACATAGGTCACGAATTCTTCCATAAAATGATGTTTTTAGTCTTTGATTTAGGGTAGGTTCCACCACCCTGATCACCATTTATTTCTAATTTCCCTGTCTGAAGCTAGCAGGCTTGGTTTGCATACCTATCAGCTTCTTCATTTTGACTTCTTAGGATATGAAATTACCTTTTTTGTGGGATATCTTATAGGAGCCCCTTATTCGCTTCAGAAAAATTTCCAAATGCTTGTCCCTCAATGTGGTTCCCTTGCATAAATGTTAAATGATGATAAGAGAAACCCCCAAGATGCTAATATTTGTCACTTGTATGGTTTTGGACAATATCCTTGCAACAATCCATGCTTTTATAACTGGTTGTTTTGCATTTGTCCCTGAATCCCCATGCATACCTTTTAACAAGATTTCCTTCTCGGCTATGCAAGACCCCTCCCCCTCCTGGCACCCATGATTTTTCTAAAGAAAATTTCTCTAAATTTCCTTCAAGTTCTCCTTATTATGCTTATCGACTTTCAAACACTAATTAATTATAATGTATACTAGCCTCTACTTAGCATGCACTAGAAATGCACAATTTTGGTAGAAGAATTCATAATTTATTTCTATGATGATATATGCACTCTAATTAAGAGTCTACAACAAATTAAAGACAATTCACAAAAGAACTCCGTTGGAAAATTTTGATCTTTAATTTGATAATGCTTTTACAATTTAAAAAAATATCTCAAAGAGTGTATCTTAGTATGGATTTTAGTGACCTCCTTATAAAGTACACGCCAATAAGTGATGGGATATAAAATTACAAGAATAAATTATTGAACTCCATAAATGACTTTAATTATTAACTAGGGGACAATTAAAATTATAGGTGTTGTGCACTATGTGTCCAGACTATAAAGAGTTGATCCACTAGGAAGTAACATTTCAAAGAGTCATAAATGCTTAAATTATTTAATATATGATGTAATAATGAAATGATTATACACCTATGTTTTAATAGAAATAATTCAATCAAAAATTTATTCAGAGATAACTTGAGAAATGAATCTTATCACCTTCTATTCATATATTCAATTGAACCCATACAATGTTTATATCAATTCTACATTCAAATTATGAAATCAAAATATTGAAGTGTCATCTGGTCATTCACATATTGAGACTAAGAAACATCTATACACATAAAGTAAGAAACTCATAGAATCATGCTATCAATTAATGTAATTAGAAGTTATGCTTAAAGGAAATAATGCAACCATAAACTATCATAAGCAAGAATAGGGGCCCTTCCTACTATCATTCCCTTGCATAGGCCCTACAATTAAGTCCCATGAAATCTTACATAAGATGTAAAGCACCACAAATTTTTAATTTATCAATAATGCAGAAGCTATATCAGTATTCATAGTTTCATTTCCTTTGTACATTACTGAAGTGGAAGTTGAAAGTAATCTTGAACTAGAATAAAAAAATTTGAAGAGGAAGGAATTGAACCCTAAAATTATATATGTATATATATGGAATGCCTTGGAGCTTTCCTGTTGTATATTGGGAGTGCCTATCTCTAAGAGGAGAGATTCGAAATCTTCTTCATTAATCTAATCCCTATGTTTAAGAAATGTATCTCCTAACTAAACTATGCCCATACATGAACCATGAGCTCTCGATTGATTGATTAAAGGTTGTTTTTAAGAATAATAATCTCTTTCATCACTATCTTGGATTGAGGTGATATGATCCATAAAATTCCTCCTCCTATTACTAAGTCAAAAAAATCTATAACTTGTCATTAACAAAATTGCTAGATACACAATTAAACATTTCCTTGATGAATAATACCTAAAAATAATATCTAATAATTTATTAGACTTTGCAACCTACCTTAAAAACACCACTCTTATCATAAAGACAAAAAAAATATCATTATTCATCATGCTTCCTTAAAATTAAGCTAGAACTCATTAATTCAAAGACAAATGTCAAACAATACTTAGTTGGTCATTTAAGTGATGGTTTTGGAAATGTTTGAGTAAACTAAAGACGGTTAAAGACTATAACAATGATAAAGACTATTACTCAGTGATAAAAAAACAAAATGTGCATGAAGGAAGATAAATATAAGGAAATTATGGGACTAATCAACCATTTCCTATCCTTTTGTCCTTCTTAACTAACATTTTTTTTGCTTGGTTCCAACCTTATTGAAGGCAATTTACTCCATGAATAGATGATCAACATGGGTTTTTGCATACACCTATGCTTCTCTTGATTTGGCCATGGGTCAAATTCTTGGGTAATTTAACAATATGGATGTTGTCAAAATCTTGGGTAATTTAGCAATATGGATGTTGAATAGCTAAAGAGATCAACATTGCCCTGGATTAAGAAGATCTAAAATATTATAGGATTGAGTTAATATAGAGTGTTAGGTCAACGTGAAAATTAAATTAATTTGGAAATATGATGTTCTTCCAAAAATACTATGAAATTAAGTAAAAGGATGCCAAGTTGCAATTTAATTTTATGATTTAGAATTTGAATAAATAAATTTATATAAAAAAATAAAAAATAAAATTATTAAAAAATAAAGTTTAATAAAAATAATTTATATATCCAAAAAAATATTAAATTATTCAAAATAAACATTGTGGAAATATTAAATTAAAAAATTTAAAACATTTTGAATAATAAAATCTTTCGGAAATAATAAAAAGCCATGAGATCCCAAAATCACCGATAACCAAAATAAACTCGTAATTAAAAAATATCGGATAAAATATCTAAAGGTCGATTTGAAAATATTTTTCAAAAGAAATCCGAAGACTTTGAAACATTATGAAACAAAAACAAACGAACCAAAAAAATAAAAGGACCCAAAATTTTGGTAACATTTTCTTTTGCTTGAATTCTCAAAGGAATAACTTAATTCCTTTATCTCCCTCTTTAGATTTCAATGAATCTTAAATCCAAATTGAGCACCTTTCATTTTCCTCAAGTTTGGAAAGTTTAAATGCATGCTTATCTTTGGAAGCTTGCAATTGCAGTTAGTGTTGAAAGGGAAGAGCATAGACTAATGTAACTTTGGTAAGGTTTTCTTATTTTTAATTGTACTTGAACTTCCTAATTCCAACCACTTGCTTTGCTTTAATAGTTTGGTAGATATCATCTACTTGCTGGCACTGGCATATGTATTGGTGAATTTAATGATTTGGGATATATATAAGTAAATTTAATGTAGTAAAACATTTTTATATTATTTAAAAATAAAAATTTAAACTATTTTTAATTGAGTAGTTTTTAAGTGTGATATTTTGGAAAAAATTTCTGTTTGTCTTATGATTTAACTTCGTTTGAATTTTATAATTATTTATTGAAATCACAAGTTTGATAGGTGAAATTTTCACAATAGAAGTGTTTTATGATTTGGATGATGAATCTATATATAATGAAAAACCCAATTTAAACAACAAAAAAACAAGATTTAACCACAAATATTTTAGCTAGATTCTAACCAAAAAAATTTCTCACACTTTTAAAACTCCACTTGGAAACTACATTTTTAATTTTAATTTTAATTAAATTATAATTTTTTCATAAAATCTTATTATATTAATAATAATAATTATTATTTAATTTTAATTAATAATAATAATTATTATTTAATTTTAAAATTAAGTATTAAATTAATGTGTTAAACTTTTTATTTATAAAATAAATAATTCCCTAATTTTATTATTAAAATTTATATTAAATCTACATGACACGGCGTCCTTAAACCCATCATTTTATTTATAACTAAAATTTATATTTTTTTTAGAATTAAATCTAAATTACTTGCTCAAAAGATCATTCCTTCCTTAAAACCATCATTTTCTCTGTAACAAATATATTAGTTAGAATTGAGCTGATGCAAAATATATTTCCATTTTGTTTGATTATTTCATAAAGAGATTTCCATATAGAGTGGATTTAAGAGGTTTAGTGCATTTTAAATGTTCACAATCACATATAAAGCAATATTCTAACTTTTCAAGATGTGACAGGGATTTTTATGTTAATGGTTTAATTTCAGAAGCAAAGGAATATAAATTGGTACAATTTAATTTAATTTTTTTTATGTTTGTGTGAGGTGTTTTTTAATATAGTGGTATAATTTTTAATGGTTTAATTTTTTATAATTTAATTTTATTAGAAAACCAATATATGAAATTTTATTATGCGAGTGAGAAAAAGAAGTTGAAGATCACATTCAAAGTTAACTGTGAAAGACGACCAGAATGCTTATTCTCGGGCGAATTAGTAATGCAAAAGCGCGACTGGCTTAACTAAAAAGCCAAATTAGCCTTTTCGATGGAGTCTATTTTATTTTAGCCAGAGAAAGAGAAAACACAGAGGCCTTGGTGTGACTCTAACATAGAATGAAATCAATTACAATGAAAAGATGGCTGATCATAAGAATATGGAGTTGTTTTTAATGTCATTTATTTTTAGGTTTTTTTTAGCTTTTTTTGGAATTTTTTATATATGTTATTTAAATTGGTTTTTTTATTATATATAAATTTAGTATTTGAAAATTTTTAAGATATTTTTATTATGTAAAGTTTAATCACAAAAAAAATTGTGATTTCAATAAATTTTTATTAAATTTTGAAAAAAACCATTAATTTTTTTTCAAAAAAATCTCATTAAAAACCAGTCTTAAGAATATAGTTGTACAAACACACAGAAAATTGGAACCCGCGAGAACATATGAAAAGGTTTCGCGCGCCGTTACATAAAGTATTTTAAACTGCAGCAACGGAAGGGAAGAATCCATCCATCCACGTGGGTCTGACTGTAGCGACCAAATAATAGTAAATCTATGGATTCCTAAATGAATTGGTAATGATCACAACTAATGGCGAAAACCAGGGAGCAGCCAAAGCAATGAACATGAGAATGAAAGCAATTCCTTGGTTGATCGCCATTCCTGCATAAAGAAATTATTTAATATCATTGCAATGAACTTAAAAGAATAGATTTTATTCATAGCACATAAACTTTAAATTTGAAACAGATACAAAACTAATCTAGAACCTCCTTATATTTAGAAATATATCAAGGTATACCCGTTCATTTAGTGGGTGGAGAAGTTGGTGTTAAAACATTTCTACTATTGAAAAAACCAAGGATTTAATTCTCTCCAAAGTTTCTAAACAAATTTTTAATTCTCTCAACACACTCAACTTTTTCGAAACAAACTTTCGATTCTCTCAACAATCTCTGAATCAAGCTTCCTGATTAGAGCCACATGAAATTTCCCTTCGCGGAACAGAGCAAAAAGTGAAAAGCAAGAGGAAGAGCAATTGAGAAATGGGATGGAGGTTGCGGGTTAAATAAATAAAACGAAGATGGAGATGACGCAACTTGCAAGGCGGCCGAAGGAACGGACGAGATTAGTTTGACTGGACTGACAGGAGTGATTTGGGGGATTGGTAGATGCAGATAAGCTTTAGAGAAAAAAGCTCGATTGGGAGATTTTACTAACCATACAAGTTCGACCAATTAAACTAATCAACTAAACTAACCCATAAAAGTAATTATCTTTTCTTTTTATATAATTGTAATTTAAAATATAATTTTATTTCCATTGCTATAAGCAAAGGAAATTTATTTATTTTACATTTTGGTTTTTTAAAGCAAAATCTAACCATCAAAATTTTCATTTTTTCATGAGATTAAAAAACAATTAAACACCCTAATTGTTGTTTATATTGGCACCAACTTTGGACTAATTTTCAATCATTTATATATTTTACATTTTTGTTTTTAAACCAAAATCTAACTATCTAATTTTTCATTTTTTATGGTATGAAAAAAATTAAAACACTCTAAATGTTGTTTATATTGGCACCTACTTTCGACTAATTTTCAATTTGATAAGTACTTATTCATGCTCGAGTTAAATAAGATTTGGGAATTATATGAAGGAATGAATTACACGTGCTGTCCGTGTATGGTGTGTAGGGTGAACACCGTGTATCCCCTAAGCTATGGAGACGTGAGGTGATCCTTTTGCTAAATTTGGGGATCCTTCCATGTATCACTGGAATTTTAGATGTAAACGGAACTGCACGTCGGAACGTTCTATCCATCTTCCTTTTCCATTATAGACTTTTAGGCGACGAAAGAAAATTATATACCATTACCATATTCATTTTTTTTTATTTGTATTGTTTATGTGTTTAATGGATATAGTATTCTCTTTTGAGAGGTCTATATTTGTTTTATATAATGTTTGAAATATAGTAATACTATTAGTTTTTAATATTGACCTTTAGTATAGAGATTAGAATTTAACAATTGACTTATTTTTTTAGACTTTCTTAAAAAGAAATTATACATCTTTACCCGATTTCTTTTTAAGCATTTTTTATTTTTATTTTTTAAGACCTTTTTAAAAAGAAATTATACATCTTTACCCTACTTCTTCTCAAGCATTTTTTTTAAATTCTTTATGTGTTTAATGGATATATTATTCTCTTTTGAAAATATAAGTGTATATTTATCATGGATACATCACTATTCCCTAATTTGTATTTTATATAATATTGAATTATTGTAAAAATATTAGGTTCTAATATTGACATATTAAGGATTAATTTGGATTTTATATAATATTTGAATTATTGTAAAAATATTAGGTTCTACTAAAGAGTAGAGTTTAGAATTTAAAAAATCGATTTTTTTTTAAAGAGTGTGTTACGAAAAGAAATTATATTTTTTTTAATAATTTTTTATTTTTATTAGTTATGTATTTAATAGATATATTATTATCTTTTGATAAGTGTATGTTTCTCATGGATGAGTGTTTTTTTTTTTAATATTTGAATTATAATAACAATGTTAGATTTTAATATTGACATTTAGTGTATAGAAATTAGAATTTAGTGTATAGAGATTATAATTTAAGAATTGATGTATTGACCTTTATTATATATTTTTTCATTATATGGTTTATATGTTTAATGGATATAGTATTTTTTTTCAAGATATCTATAATTTTTATGGATAAATCTCTCTTTATAGTTTCCTCATTTGTTTTATATAAGGTTTGAAATGTCAATAGTTGCAGAAGACATGAAGTTTGGCAAACAACATAGGAGCTCACAAGTGCAGATCACCAGGAGCTCCCACAAGCAAATGCACCCACTTAAGGTTTCTCATTAAACACCAATAATTAAAGAGATACATTAAGTAGAACAGATTCCTAAATAATAGGAACTGAATGTCTAATAAAATGCAAAATCACAACTATGTAACCAAATACCACCTAATCTCCATAAATTTCTAACACTCCCCCTTAATGGAGAAAGGGATTTTTAAACACACCTAATGTATCCCTAAACAAATCAAACTTCAATATTCCTAGTGGCTTAGTGAATATATTAGTCATGTTATCACAAGAATTACAATACTCTACAGAAATCTCTTTGGAGTGCACTTTCTCCCTAACAAAATGAAATTGAGTGTTGATGTGCTTAGTGTTTTTATGAAACACGGGATTGTAAGCCAGTTTGATGGAACTCTAATAGTCGCAATTGATGATCGTAGCTTCTGTTTGTTCTTCCCCTGCATCTTGGAGAAGTCTACGCAACCAAACTACCTCACATGTCGCTGCACACATGAATATTGATAAGATTATCAAATTTTAAATTCTCTCAAGCTCTGTCTTCTTCTGCTACGTCTTCGCCATCAGCTTCATGTGGCTCGTCGAATTGATCTTCAACACTTTGTTCATCTTTACATCCTTCCTGGAGATCAACTTGTGACTCTTCAATATCAGGATCTTGCACAATGGATTGTGCCTCTTGTTTCTCGTGGTCATCAACAGAACCACATTGTTTTTCTGAAAAAATTCCAGACGTAAAAATACTACTCATGCTAAGGCCTCCAAATGCCAACATGAGAATATCATCATCATCATCATTAGAAAAAATATCTAAAAAAATAGACATGTTGTTAAAAAGGTCTAGCTTATCTGGTTTTGTCTTACTTCCAGATTTCGACTCCACTAGATCCTCTTATGAGCTCCAACAACCTCGTTACCACGCAGGCGGGAATTCTCCATTTGGCAGCTCTTCAACAGTAGAACCTTGTAGATTGTGGCTTTTGTGCCACGCAGGGCTTAGTGCCCTCAGCTCTTGCAACGAGCAACAGATGAACTCTCAACAAGTTGGAAACACTACCAACATCCAATTCTGATGCATGTGATTAGCAGTTTCTCATATGACACATATTTCTGAAAATAGGTTCAAATCAGCAAAAACTTTCACATTTTCATTGTGGCATATAATAAAAAATTTACCCAATTAACTTTGGGATCTCCACAACCTGCAACTTCTATGATTTTTCAAACAATAAAATTTCTAACTAAATTTCTAGGAGAAAATACTGTCCGGGCGAACTTGTGGCCAATGCCTATGCCCTGGATTAACAGGGTATTTAGGGTATCAGCGGGATGAATATACAACATGGATCATAGATGCACATGTGACACTGAGGTTGGTGGACTCCCAAGACGGTCCTGATATTGCGTGATGCCGTTGATTATTGAGGATGCAGGTTAGTCGCCCACTAACCTGTTTTTGAAATTGGCCAACACCCTGCTCCAAACGTGCTGCTCTCAATCTTTCCGACTACCCTCCTGCTCTCTGCGGCGTTGCTCTGTTCGAAATATGATCGTGAGACGCGAAGTCTTTCACGAGTGGATGTTTTACGTCAATATCCAATTGGAGTCACGCGTTTTGTTCTGTATTGAATCAGCTATTTTCGTATGTTTGCTCGGAAATTCAACGCCAAATGGTCAGCTCTATATTGCACAGCCCATCTCTCCATTATTTATATATTTTCCTTCTCACTCAGCCCACAATGATGATAAAATCAACTGTTCGATCCACGGTCACCGCACCAACTGTGGCAGCTTCTGGCAAACGGAGGCTCATACGTAGATGAAGTTTTGGGCCAGCATTAGCTAGGCAGCGCTGCGCAATCGAGAGGTAGGCAACACTCAACACAGTCCTACCGGGCGTGTAGTCTATTCATAGCTCAACACAGGTGGGCGGATCCGCAGGTCATTTTTTACTCAGCTCGCACCACTTTGACCGACACGCCTTTCTCACCTCCCCTGTCAGCGTCTCTCCAGCACTGAACAACGCCTTACCTCCATGCATCACTCAATGCCTATTAGCAATAGCAATCGGAAAGTGCATTCGGAAGCCACAGTGCATCTATCGAGGGCAGCCCTGTAGAGAACAAAGACCGTGAGTTCACTGTATCCTTCAACAACGATACTTTACACACAGTATTTCAAATGACAGTAATTGAACGTTGTCTCTCATGCCCACAACAAACAACGCCCGAAAACGTCCCCCGGTTAGAAGCCGCAATGGCCGAATCTCAATCCGCTGGTTTGGATATTCGCTCTGTGCTCCTTAAGATGTTTGAATCGCAGGACTCTTTCTGCACATATGGATGTGCCTTCAAATCTAACGACGTGGCACTGTAGGTGTCATTTTTTTTTTGCATCAACACAACTGATCTGCAGAGAAAGATACCACGGACTTGACGAACGTGGCAGGGAGAGTGGAATGTTCGGCAAGCAATAACCAGCCTGCCATAGGGCATTTAATGCTCGTAAGGCAGGCCCTTTCACCATACATGGCCATGCCTTGGCATTACGATGGCGTGCCCGGAATGTTCCTGACCGGAAAAAGGCTCCGTTTGTGTAGAGAGCCTGGGGATGACCGAAGCGGTGAATTAATTATGAACTTACCAACGCAAATCCGCGCCATTATTATTCTGAATTTGAATTGATATTCCCGCATCATTGATTAGATTTGAATTTCAATTGATCTGCCGCGCTCCATTTGATTTTTAATTTTGATTTGAATTTCAATTGATCTGCAGCGCTCCATCTGATTTTTAATTTTGTAAGAGATTCACACTGGTCAGATTAACCAGCCTTCCTAGCAGGAAAAGATGCGGTGAGGTTGTTCTCTCACAAGCACAAGCTTTTCAAGTTGACCCAGATCTACGATTGAGAGCACTTATGCTCCTCCGCTCGTAAATATTGTGCGGGATTTGTCTAGAGAGCTGGTTTTTCGAGAGAGCTGGTTTTTGGGGATTTTTCTTCTTATGCTTCTCAGATCGTCAATCCATTCCATGCTTTTTATCCAGATATTTTGGTTTTGATTTGCTGGATATAAATATAACATTATTTCTAGTGCGTTTTTTACTAAATGTCCAACCATGAAATTTTGCAGTGAAGGCCAGAGCTGCATGCAGAGGACACGCAGAAAACCGCAAGGGCAGTGCAGAAAGAATGAAAGAAATGATAAACGCAGTAAAGCTGGAGGGAAAAACACCAAGTCATTCTGAAATATATAAATGAAAAATGCCTTCATCCACATGTGACCAAACAGGTGCTGCTTCTACTGGGAAGCCCAAAAACTGTGAAGGCTGCTCTCAAGAAAGCAATGCAATATCATACTGACAGTAATTGAGTGAATATTTGCAAGTTTTGTGCCAGGAGATTACCAAGGTTTTCAATGTCAAATAAATTTTAATGTTGGGCATCTCATTTTTTATTTGTTTTATTATTATTTTATATATTAAAATTCAAATGTTTTATTTTTATTAATAAAAGATAAAACTGATGATATAAAATTATAAAACTAAACAAATTTTGATATTATGTTAAATATAAATGTAAACAATGAAATTACAAATATCTATTAAATCTTAACAAATTTTGATATCACATTAAATCTTAATAAATTGTGATATTTGACTGAATTTTTAAAAATCATGATAGGTTAAGATTTAAAATAGAGCTATGGCTATCATAAAGAAATCAGAGACTAGACATTATTTCATACACCTAGAAAGTTCATAAGCACTGTGTTAAATCCATGTAATAGTACATATAATTATATCAAATTTGAGCTTACCATAAATACACTATCTTAGCAAATTAACAATTAGTGGAAAGAACAACTCAACTTCACACCAAACAAAAAATCAACTAGTCATTTCCAACTAGATCTAACAACAACCTAAAATATAGAAACAAATCTATGTAAAGATAACCAATAACCAATAATAGTAACAATCACACATTTAGATCTAAGACTTTTGTGATCCATAATTTAGATAAATGTCTTTCCCATTAATCACATCATTAGGATTTTGTGATCCACCTTGTCCTGAGGATGAACCACATTAGATGGTTCGAAACGTTGACCTAATCCTAATGATGTGATTAATCCAAAAGACATTTATCTAAATCACACATATGACAAATATGAGTTAATAATTCTAAGACTCTCCCTTAACGAGTGTTTTCCTTAATATTTGTTAAGCGAGTTCATCATCAGGTAGGCCTTTCCAACAAATTCTCCATTATGAATTGAAGAATCTTGTGGTCAAAAGCATGTATATTTGGTTCATTGTTACATTTCCACCTCATACCTCCATCATGTCTTCATCACCAAACTACCAATATCCATATAAAGAAACAACTATCCACTAGAATCCACAAGTGTCTAATTGTTCCAACCATCAATTTAATTGAATATCCTTCATGTACATGGTTCATTCAACTTCTTGATGAATTGCCCCATAAATTTAAAGCAATCATTTTTAAGCGTCTTCCAAAGTTGACAATCAACATGGTCCACTCATAAAGCATCCAATCAAAACATGGCCCACTCCCCAATAGTTTAACAATTCTATAACGAAAAAAAATTGCACTATATTGAATAAGTTTTTCAAATCATCACGAACACATGGCAAAGGGGTATGCATGCCTTTTCAACTTTTAAGTATAATTCACATACTCCATCCAATGGGGACACCAGGTACATGCCTCGAAAACAATGCAAAGATATTCCCACAATACTTCACTTAAGCACCAACTCTTGACAAGATACATAACTTCATATGTTGCTATAAATGCAAGGTGTAGCTGAAATTGTTCACGATCATTTCAATCTCACCATTCCACTTCAAATTTTATTTTGCAATTAACCTTTGACTTCTCTAATGAGAACAATGTAACATCATCATATTTTTAGTTTCCATAATTATATTCACCCAAGTAACTTGTTTCCATATCAATCTGAAAAAGTGGCAATGTTCTTCCATTCACTTGTTGCAGTGTTATTTTGAACAACTGTATCATCCCTTGTTCTACCCTTGTTCTCGTAATGATAATTTTGATTGTAACACCAATGTGGAAGAATCACGACTAACTAAAACTTTGATTAAATATATGATAATTATTATTTAAACTTAATTAAAACAATTGAAAGTTGGTGTTGACACCTAATCTTTGGGATTGGGTAAATCCATGTAAATATTCTAAATAAAAAAATAAGGAGAATTAGAAGATGAAGAGGCACTGGTATATGAAACCCAAGAGTGTCTCCCTCCATGTATATATCTATGATCAATCTCAATGAAAAAAATCAATTTGTTTTGAGGAGTTACCTCACACATAATCAAAGGAACAATTTGATTATGTTGGAATTTGGTTGGCATTGATGTCAACCCAAGTAGCATCCAAAAGAATGCTTTCTTTTGATGAGGAAAATATTTGGGAAGATCAATTTTTTTTCTCTCATGGCCATCATAATTTGATTTTCCCTATCATGTTGATTCCAATGGTAGGTAGCATGCCACAAAACTCCTCACAATTAAGGAGATATGCCCTATCAATTCAGGAGCCCCATAATGTGGTTAAGGTACCCCAAATGAGATGTTAATGGCAGCTTGATGACTAGTCCTATTTAGGCTTGATGATTGATTACAATTGGCATTCATATTCAAAAGAATCTTATATAGTTTATTTTCTTTGAGTTTTCTAAGTCAGCCTTCCAATTATGACTTCTTTCATTACGAAACCAACCTAAAATAGTGAATGAAGTCGACTCCCTAAAATGATTTCTTAGAGATTCGGGTCGACCCATTTTAGAAGTAGAATTATTGGTTTATTTTTGTGTTCGTCTTAGGGCTTATGGGCATGTCAGTCCCTCCTTCTATAAGTAGATAGTTTGACTCTCTCCAAAGGGGCATAAAATTCACTTGCTATCATCAAATAATTTCACTCTTTTTTTATGTCAGTGCAAAACATTACATCAATAATCTAATTTGTTCTATTTCGGCCTTAATAATTTTTATTTTGGTTACTGTTATGGATTATCTTATTTTATTTGTGCTAATGATATCTAATGCTTTGAAAGAAAATAAAATTAAGTGAAATACAGATTCACCCACCCTCTTAATATTTGCAACAATTCATATTAGAGAAGGTTCGTTTAGTTGTAGCAATAGTTGGAAGGCAGATCTCAAGAGATAAGAAATGGGAAATCCAAGGAAGCATGCATCTAAACAATCAAAGGAAGTCTATGATATTGCAATAATCTCAAAACTTGTTACAATTATTGAGTTCGATGAAAAATAATATGAAATATGGGAATCTAGAATGAGTGTCTATTTTAAAGTTCATGGTTATGATGTATGGGATTATGTTATTTCTAGAAACACATCTACAGATGAATCAAGAAGGTATAATGCAAAAGAAATCAATGGCATTCTTATTTCTCTATTAGATTCTATGAAACTCAATGTAGGTCAATGCTAATCAAATAAACAACTTTGAGAGAAGCTTCAAAGTTTTTACTTAAAGAAGCATGCAGGTCAAGATGAAGATGATGATGATACTCAGGGTAAAGATATTAGCTATGATGAAGAAGAAGCAAAAGTGGACGTGGAGAGAGAATTGACCAATGCTTTAAGTGATCTTAACAAAACAAGGAAAAAAAATCAAATACATGAAGCTGAAGCTATTCAAAATAAAAAGGAACTTGATGCAGTTTTGGTAGAAATAAACAGGCCCAGAAAAGAAAAAGAAAAAAAGGATTTTGACAAAGCAATAGAAGAGTTTCCTTCCCGAGACGTCAAGTTGAGGAAGGAGAAAAGAGAGAGAAAATATTAACAACCTAGTTGAAGGAAATTGCTTTGAAGATGAAAGATGTTGAAAAGAATAATCATGTGATTAAATGAAAATGGTCAAGAAATTATTAAGAGATGAAAGGCGCTATGGAAACCCTTGCGATGGTTAGGGCTTCACCCTAGATATTCAATATTTTCTTTTTTTGTACATGGATTTTCTATAGATTCCTTTTGTAGATCATGCAAAGAAGAATCCTTGTGATTTGGTAAAAATTTTGTTTCTTTTGCATTTATGGCTACCAATCAAACTGGCTCTTCTTTGGTTTCATACAACTCTATGCTGAAATTTGGTTCTCGTCTTCAAATGGTACAAGAAATTTCTTCTCTCAGTGTTCTCGTGGATGAGGACGCTTTCTATTATGAAAAATATTTTTTGAAGAATGGCTTGGTTTGCAGGTTTAATTGGTACTGGTCACGGCTGGCCGATCTGGATCTATGAGAAATGAAAGCAACTTTTGACAGAAGAGTTGAATATTTACCCTATGGCTCGGAGTTTTTTCATTGTGGTTTTTAATAGCATTGAGGAAAATAAACCCATTTGTGAAGTTGCGTCGTGGTTTTAGGGGAGTGTTGGTCTCTTCATGCTTCCCTAGACTTCCACTTGTGACCTAGTGATGGCATTAATCTCCATAACCCCAGTTTTGGTAAGGCTTCAATAAATTATCCAAGATTATATTGAATATTAATGCCAATTGTAATCAATCATCAAGCTACCATTAACATATCATTTGGGGCACCTTAACCACATTATGGGGCTCCTAACTTGACAGGGCATATATCCTCAACCATGAGGAGTTATGTGGCATGCCACCTACCATTTGTAATTTTTCTCTTAGTTTTGGTGAGGGGTGATACAACTCACTTGAAACATTAGACTCAAAAATACATAAGACCTAGTTATCTAGAAGCACTTTATTGACCCCTTAACTTCAATAATAATGTTTTTTTGAAGGTAAAAAAACTATAACTTCACATTGACAATTCAATATCACAATTTTATAGCATTGTTGTAGGCGTTGGAAAATGATTTTCCAATGCTCCTATAGGCATTGGAAAAGCATTTCTAGCACCAAAAGAAATCATTTTCCAACATTTTTCTGAAGGAGGCATTCAAATTTTTTTTGGAAGTTAAAGTTGTAACATTACAAGTCAAATTTTTTTGTAGTTTGAAGTTTGAATAACTCATTGCTTTACAGGGTTGCCTGTTATTCACTGAATGGATATCATTTATTGCTGTAGGAATGAACACTGATTATAATGAATTTTATTTGAATGATATATTATTTAAGCATGAGTAGGGTTGCTTCTGATGTACCATATTTGGATAACTTAATATTATTTTCAGAATTAATTATAGCAGAGTTTAATGTTTCTCAATGCTTTCTGATTACATTATGTGTTATTCTAGGAAGAATTATGGGTTCATCAATTTAGGACCATAATTAAAGCATATGATAAGAAAAACAATTCCATTCTTATACATGCTCCTGAATTGGCTCGAGGAGGTTCCATTATTGATACAAATCAAATTTTTCCTGGTTGTGCTTTGTGTTCCTGTGTTTCCAACCTCATCAGGATGAACACTTTCAAGTGTGTTTGTTAGCCATTTTGGAGGACCTTTCTAAGATGGCCCAGGTTTCTCAGTTGACTGAGTTGGGGATGAATCAATATTTAGTCTGCCAATTAAGTCAATCACATCACTCAAAGTTTCATTAGTGGTTGGAGCTTCATGTGGGGAAGAGAGTGCTTCAGAATAATATTCCACATATTGATCAAGTATACGAATCTTCCCTTCAATATGTGGAATCTCATTATCAAATTATTGAAAATATTTTTCATGTACGAATATATCCAAGTGATCAAATTGCTGCTCAGAAACATTGTTAGACTTGGCAGATTCAAGAAATATGAAATCTATAGATATTATAAACTTCTTGTTCACTTCATCATAGAGACATTATTCTTTGGAGGTATTTGAGTACCCCAAGAAGATACATTTTTGACTCCTTGCACTGAGTTTTTTTTTTTTTTTTTTTTTTCCTTAGGTATCAAGGCATAGCAGATGGAACGAAAAACCCTGATCTTCCTCACTGAAGGAATGTGGCCATACCACATTTCATAGGGACTCTTGTTTTTTATAGCATTATATGGACACCTATTCTTTATATACACGACACATAGAACTACATCAGCCCAAAACATCAATTTAACATTCTTGAAAAACATCATGGAATGTACCAAATTTAAGATTGTCTTGTTCATTCTTTCAACTACCTCGTTCTATTGGGGATTATAAAGCACAGTCTTTTGATGTTTGATCCCATGCTGAAGAAGATAGTTTTCAAATTCATTTGAAGTGTACTCTTTTCCATCATCAGTGTGAATAGAGCCAATATGAGATAGTGCATCATTTTCAAGCCAAGCATGAAAATTATTGAATGTTTTAAAAGCTTCATATTTTTTCTTTAATAAATAAACCCAAAAAATTCTGGTGTAGTCATCAATAAAGGTCATGATATATTTATTACCATTTTTAGAAGGGGTAGACATTAGGCCACATAAGTCTGAATTAATGAGTTCAAGTTTTCTATGTGCTCTAGAATGAGAATCATGAAAAGCATGTTTTCTCTGCTTTCCTAGAATACAACCATCACATTGCTTAAGTTTCCTAGGAATTGTAGGCACCAATAACACCAATTTATTGAACAAATGAAGGTTATCATAGATCAAGTGTAAAAATATAACATGCCATAAAAGACTTGATGGAAATGTACCTTCATCATAGTGAGAATTGTATGAATTTTTTTGTACACGAGAATCATAATTTTTCCTTCCTCTTCCTCTTCCTCTTCGGCCACCTCTTCCTCTAGAAGAATCTTGTGCACGATTCTTCTCTCTATGTGCAAGACACACAACTTCTTCAGAATATCCTAGGAGGTTAAAACCAACCTATTCCTATGTCTATTTCAACACCAACGGTTTTTATATCATGCATAATGGATCTTACTTCTGATGCTAAGGAAAGAGGGTCATCATTTTTCAATTCAAGGCTGAACAACTTAATCATCAATTGAAAAATTTCAAGTTCGGAGTGTGAGTCATACAATTCCTTAAAATTCTTTAAAGCTTGAAAGACATTTGAAAATTGTGAAATATATCGACTCACCTCTTCATTTACTGATGCTGCAACCAAGGCATAGGCCTTGTTGTTCTTGTTTTCCCAAATGGAAAGATCCTTATCTGATGTGGGATTTGCAGGCAAATTATCTCCTTCTCCTTCACAAGCCCCTTTCCACAATCATTGAAAATGAGGGTGTGTTTTATCTTCCGAGGCTACTCAAGCTAGTTATCTTTGCTAGAGAGAATCACTCCCACAATGGAAATTAGTGAATGCATCATAAAAGAGGACTAGATTTCCAAAACAGTTGTAACCTTGTTAAATATATAAAAGTGGAAAAACGTCACTTTACACTATGTAAAAAATTAATATATATCACCACTCATATATGACATATAACATATATCTTGTCCACCACTCATATCTTCAGAATTGCACCCACTCTCATATTAAATACCACAACTTCAACATATAAAAGGATTTTGAATTCATAAAACATGTGAACCATATCCAAGATTTAACATAACCAAGGTGCAAATATTTCATATATATCTCATAACATATGGCTCCACCATTTATGCATTCACCATGTATGTTCAACATACCATATGCATTCACCATACCAATACCATATGGACCCTATAAAAACATTCAGTACATAATATATATCGAATATGTCTGGATGCAATATATATTGAACAACATACCTACTTCACTCACGACATGTTCATTTCATCTCGGTCTTCCATGCAACGCAAACCTCCATGAATAGTATTTAAAGGGCACTGACCTCTAGGACGCAATATTTAAAGGTGCCTCCACCCAAGACGATACCAAATTTCAGGACTTCTCTTTGTTGCATTACAGTGGAATTCTCTGATTCTAACGATGGAGGCAAGCTTCAATGGCTGTGTAATTCAATGGGTGATATGATGGGAGGTGAGCTTCAATGGCTACGTGCAATGTTCCTCGATCATACTCTCTCTTTCAGTGATGGAAGTGACTAGAATCATCCGTTGAGATAGTATAGAGGTGGAATCCGCCCAACAATGAAGGCGAGAAGTCAGTTGGATATAAGCACAAAAGCTAACATATTAATGAAATTGTAGGAAAAAGGTGCCTGTTCTGAAAAAATATGCAAAACATAGGCAGGAGGGAGCTACAAGGGTATAAGGGAAGCCAAAAATAGAGGTTGGGACCTGTGCTCTATACCATGTCAGGCCATGAGGCAAGGGAAGCCAAAAATAGAGGTTGGGACTTGTGTTTTATACCATGTCAGGCCATGAGGTAACTCCTCAAAGAGAATTGTATTTTTGCATTGATATTGATCATAGATATACACATGGAGGGAGAGACTCTTGGGTTTCATATCCCAGCATCCCTTGATCTTCTAATTCTTCTTATTTTCTTATTTATAATATTCACATGGATTTACCTAATCCCAAATATTAGGTTTCAACACCAACCATCAATTTTTTTAATTAGGTTGAAATAATAATTAACATATATTTAATCAAAGATTTAGTTAGTCGTGATTCTTCCACACTGGCGTTACGATCACAATTATCATTACGAGAACAAGGTAGAACAAGGGATGATACAGTTGTTCAAAATAACACTACAACAAGTGAATGGAAGAACATTGACACTTTTTGAGATTAATATGGAAACAAGTTACTTAATGAGTGAAAATAATTATGGAAACTAAAAATATGATGATGTTACATTGTTCTCATTAGAGAATTCAAAGGTTAATTGCAGACTAAAATTTGAAGTGGAATGGTGAGACTGTAACATGAATAATATACATGTTCTTGATACGATAGAAAGTTATTTTTAGAGTTTGTTCCAAGGGATGTTGATGATAGTTCTTGTGGGAATAGTGCAAGGGAAATGATCGTGAACAAATAAAATATTTTTTGTTAGTTGTGTTGAATAAAAATAGACTTGACCATGTAGGAATGTGATCTACACCTTGCATTTATAACAACATATGAAGTTATGTATCTTATCAAGAGTTGGTGCTTAAGTGAAGTATTTGGGAATATCTTTGCATTGTTTTCAAGGCATGTACTTGGTGTCCCCGTCGGATGGAGTATGTGAATTATACTTTAAAAGTTGAAAAGGCATGCATACCCCTTTGCCATGTCTTCGTAATGATTTGAAAAACTTATTCAATATAGTGAAAAAAATTTGTTATAGAATTGTTAAACTATTGGAGGAGTGGGCCATGTTTTGATTGGATGCTCTATGAGTGGACCATGTTGATTGTCAAATTTAGAAGACGCTTAAAAATTATTGTTTTAAATTTATGGGGAAATTCATCAAGAAGTTGAATGAAGCATGTACATGAAGGATATTCTATTAAATTGATGGTTGGAACAATTAGACAATTGTGGATTCTAGTGGATGGTTGCTTCTTTATATGGACATTGATAGTTTGGTGATGAAGACATGAGGAGGTATGACGTGGAAATGTCACATTGAACCAAATATACATGATTTTGATTATAAGATTCTTCAATTCATAATGGAGAATTTGTTGGAAAGACCTAGATGATGATGAACTCACTTAACAAAGATAAAGGCAAACACTCGTTAAGGGGGAGTGTTAGAATTATTAACTCATATTTGTCATATGTGTGATTGTTACTATTATTGGTTATTGGTTATCTTTACATAGGTTTGTTTCTATATTTTAGGATGTTGTTAGATCTAGTTGGAAATGTCTGGTTAATTTTTTGTTTGGTGTGAAGTTGAGTTGTTATCTCCACTAGTTGTTAATTTGCTAAGATAGTGTATTTATAGTAAGCTCAAATTTGATATATTTATATGTACTATTACATGGATTTAACAGAGTGCTTATAGCTTTCTAGGTGTATGAAATAATATTTACTCTCTCATTTCTTTATGACAACCATAACTCTATTTTAAATCTTAACCTATCATGATTTTAAAAAAATCCATAATTTATAAAAATAATTAATAATTACAAAATTAGGATGAAGCTACATCAATATCCCCAAAAACCACCAGCTCTCTAGACAAATCCCGCACAATATTTACGAGCGGAAGAGCATAAGTGCTCTCAATTGTAGATCTGGTCATCTTGGAAAGCTTGTGTTTTTGGGAGAACAACCTCACCACATCTCTTCCTGCACAGTGAGGAAGGCTCGTTAATCTGACCAGCGTGAATTTTTTACAAAAATAAAAATCAGATGGAGCACGGTAATTCAATTGAAATTCAAATCAAAATTAAAAATCAAACGGAGCGCGGCAGATAATTGAAATTCAAATCTAATCAATGATGCGGGAATATCAATTCAAATTCAAAATAGTAATGGCGCGGATTTGCATTGGTAGGTGCGTAATTAATTCGCCGTGGCGGTCATCCCCAGGCTCTCTACACAAACGAAGCCTTTTTCCGGTGAGGAACATTCCGGGCACGCCATCTTAATGCCAAGGCATGGCCATGTATGGTGAAAGGGCCTGCCATAAGAGCATTAAATGCCCTATGGCAGGCTGGTTATTGCTTGCCGGAATGTTCCCCCCGATGCCGAACGCGACTTCAGTCACTCTCCCTTTGGCTTTCTTCACGCAGGGATTAAACCACCGATTCAATTTAACATCTACTCCACCGATGTCGAATCCACGCTTACTGCTTTCTCTATGGACAGACAGACTTTTCCAGCTTCAACCTAACGCTGTGATACCATGTCAACAGTTGCAGAAGACATGAAGTTTGGCAAACAACACAGGAGCTCACAGGTGCAGATAACCAGGAGCTCCCACGAGCAAATGCACCAGCTTGAGGTTTTTCATTAAACACCAATAATTAAATAAATACATTAGGTAGAATAGATTCCTAAATAATAAGAACTGAATGTCTAATAAAATACAAAATCACAACTACTTAACCAAATACCACCCAATCTCCATTAATTTCTAACATGAAATATAGTAACAATATTAGGTTTTAATATTGACCTTTAGTATATAAAAATTAGAATTTAGAATTTAAAAAATGTTTTTTCTTTATTATTGGTATGAATTTATATTTATGTTTGTTAGGGAAGGAAACTTAATTGGCTTTTGTTGTGTTATGAAGTATTATGTAAATTATGAAATTTAAGGTTTAAATTTACCAGTGGGTATTCAACCCCCTCAAAAAAATTAAAAAAATTAAAAAAATTAAAAATAAAAGAAAAGGGGGAGGAAAAGTATTTGTACTTTTTTATTTCTATCATATTTTCATCCCCAATCAAACTATCACTCCAAAATAAATTTGAACCATTTCAATATATTAATGTTATCTAGTAAAATTTAGCTATTAAAATAAAAATGTAATTTTAGTAATTTAATTATACTATTATTCACTTTTAGTGTATAGAAATTATATTTTGAAATTTATGGAGATTTCCCTTGGAAAAAGGACTATTGGGATTGAACATCCAATTTTGGACAAGGGCAAGAACATAGCTTCATATTTCAAATCCTTTGGGTGTGTTTCTTCAGAAGTCAACATCTAAAAGGATAGTTAGCATCTAAAAGGATCCCTCTTAGGTTGATTAGGCACACCCGAAATATCCTTTTTCCGATCAAAAGAAGGAAACTACCAGTAGAAGCTCATCAAAGAAGGGTGATATGTCAGACTCTATAGAAAACTTGGGTTAGACCCAAGTGGGAAAAAATTCGAAAAGCAATTCTCCAAGGATAACGAGAAGACATTCCAAGCTAAAATTTTATGTTGAGAGTGGGTTGCAAATATATTTGTATTTTAGGGGTATTTTGGAAATTTTACAACTAGAATGGGATCAAATTTCTTGTAGTAAGGAGTTCTCTAGTAAGGTGTTAGATTTATCCTATGTGTTCTAACCCAAATATTCAAGGAATTTTGATATTTCCTGTTCTAAGAAGAATTGTAAAAATAAATGGTTCTTAAAATAAAAATATAAATTCAATAATTTAACTATATTGTTAATTTCATGTTATAGTTTAATTTTTAACCATTTCCTAACTCTTATTAAAAGAATGTAACCAAGATAATAATATTCATATAATTTTTAACTTTATTATCATAAATTATCATATTTATTAAATTTTGTTTTATATGTTTTTTCGTACCAATAAACATAACCTCAAATAGCATAAGAAGATGATTTTGTTGATATATATATATATATATATATATATATATATATATATATATATATGCTAAAAAAATGTATTACCCTTTGATCAACCCTTTACATATTCATAAAGAGATTTGGCTTGGTCATTTACAGGGAAATACCAACCAAATCCAATATGAAAGGACAAGTTGTGCACAATCTACATGAAAATTGACTAACCTATGATTGACAATTTGTTGACCGTGTTGGAACCTGCCAACATTCAAGGGGGTCTCCCTGATGTGAAGTCTCAATTAGACCTCACACTGTTTGGTATAGGAGCCCTTCCGAAATAAGGATCGACTGTCATTTTCTTAAGGATTTTCCTTGACTGAAATAGTTAGCACAAGATAGAAATGCACATGTACTTTTGAATTAACAAGTAAGTATCCCTGTGAGATGTTCAATTGCAAGATGTATCAATTTTTTTTCACTGGAGGGAAACATAAGCGAGTCCTTAAGAGAAGAGTAATAGTACTAATCTAATAAAGTCACACGTGCATATATATGAAAAAATTATTAATCGACAAGTGAAATAGTTCACATAGATGTAACAATCGTTAAAAAAATTACAACACACATTCAACAGTGAGAACCAAAGCCAATGAAATAGTTCAATTTCTTTAGTACAAATAAGAACAACATATACCGCAAACGTTCAAAGAATATTTTTACAAAATTTACAATATACACATGAAAATGTGTTGGATTAATGAGCTTCATGTATTAAGTGAAATTTCCAAGATACATCAATACTATGAAAACCAATAGCTCCAATAGTGGAGCGTTTCGCCGCCCCTTTCTCTCTAAAAGAACTATCTTCATCTCTAATGCCTGGTTGGAGAAGCCAAGTGAAAAGTATTTTTCTTGAGCTATGAGGGTGTATATATAATAAGTGAGGTGGCTATCCACCTCCCTTATGACTCTTGAGCTCCCCTCATGACTCTTGAGCTTCCATATGACTTTTCGAATCATGAGACTCTTTGACTTCTACATGACTTTTCACATTCTATTGGTGACTCTTGGACTTCCACTATATTTCCATATTTTCGTTAATTGAAATTACATAATTAAATCCAAAAATGATGTGGCACACGATGACTCAAATGACTCTTGAAATGACACCTTGACAATACATGACTTGACACTGATGACATGGAATTGGTGATGATGTGTCAATGTTAAGCTTCTCCTCTTACTGTCGTCTTTGTGTCTTCATGAAATATGTTGCATGTTATACCTTTTCATCCTTCAATAGGCTTGAGAATAGGGAGTATTCAATATGAACTTGGTTCTTCATTTTCTATTTCAATCTAATGTCCCTTAATATTCTCGTTCAATGATCATCTTGACTTCACAACTTCATAAGTGTATTCTAGCATAGTCTCCTTCTCCTCATTTTTGGGCACCATCTTTTCATGTAAAGATATGGTACCTGTAAATGGAATTCACTCATGCAAGACAACATCATTCCAGAAATCTCCTAGTCTAACTTTCTTCATGAAAATCATTGATTGGACTTGAGCTGAGTACTGGATTGGGAGGAAGACTCATGGATTGCGCAGTGTGCAGTTCCATAGGTCAAGAGTGAGGGAGTGAGGCTTGTAACTATGTAATGCGTAGTTCTAGAGGGAGACTTGGAAATTCACTAGTACAAATGGGGTCAAAATATGACGACTATTAGTGGGATATGCGACTTATTAGTGTCGACTATCTGAAACATTGGTGTTCATCAAATCGTCGTTTGAATTATGTCGAATAGTCGATAGTTTAGTAATCATTGGATATTTTACAGTCCAAATGTCGATTATATGACACAAAAAAGGTTGAAATGATCATTAAAAAATCGACGTTTCGAAGTTGGTTTTGCGACACTGCAAATCATTATATATCCGACAAACCAAACGTCGAATGTCCGACAAGTCTTGTGCTAGTATGTAGTTAGATATTTGACACATAGGCCATTTTGTTCGATGGTAAAAACTAAAATTTAGGTGTTGGGTAATCGATGGTAGAGTTAAATTGTGCGACAAGAGTGTTATTTCTATGACACTCGTAGGCCAACAATGACGCATAAAATATGTGATGGACGGGATTTCTATCTGATGGGAGTGTTAAGCAATTGACACTTATGTATGTTGTTTCTAGCATCAATTATCCGATGACTACTCTGAATGATAATTCTGAATATTCGATGACTCGACTGTGCCATTGAATATGCAACAAATATGTGTTTACAAATATATATAATATAGTCTTGGCATTGATTATATATATAATTCGTATAGTATGTCTTCTCTCAATATAAATATTGTTTTGGCTCTATGATGGAAGTTTGCATACAATCTCAATTATTTATACAGTTCCATATGACCTCAATAAAATTTTTGTTTTGGCTATGAAATGGAAGTTTGCATACAGTCTTGGCATTAATAAGTCCTGATGATGGATCCCAGTTGGGGTTCGAAACGTCGACACATGTTCTTCAATACTGTGGATAATCCAGAACACTTCTTACAAAATGATCACCACAGGAGTCTAAAAACCAAAAAAAAAAAGTCTTGGCATTAATTATTTATAAAGTTCGTATGGTATGTATTTGCTGAGAATTATGGATTGTATACCAAATGCATATGACCTCAATATAAAGTTTGCTTTCCCTTGATATATTAAAAATGACATAGAAACAATGAATTGAAGACAAATTCTAACTTAACATAGTGACCTTATGAGTTGTAAAAGTAGTTTTTAAGTATATATATGCACACATGACAACATCTTAGACAGTGGTACATTTACATGGTCTTGTGTTAATGTGAAAACCATAATGCATGAAGCTACAACACCTTTGGACTATGTTTCAATATATAATATTGAGTTATGAAAATATGAATTGATAGACCTAACAGTGATGCCTTACCACGACAAGTACTATGATGATTTTCTTTCTTTGACTTAATTCGTTTGACTGTGACATTGACAGTGACAATGCTGACAAGTAATGTAATGGGACAACAAGTGAAATAGTCCCACTTTGTAAAATATGTGAGTTGAATACCTCCACCTTGGGAATAATGGGAATAATGGGATGGAGTCCTTATTTCATAGTTATGATATAATACATGCATTAGTGTGGTTTAATACTTACTCCCTAACATGACTCCTTACAAATTCTACTTAAACTAGCACAAAAGAAAGTGGATTTGTTGATATTAATTCACTTAAAAATTACCCACTTTTGGAGTGAAAAATAATGTATTATTATTTAATTTGGTAATTAGCAATAACATTTATTCATAAATATCCAAAAGGTGTCAGATAGGGGTGCTGTGTAATCCTTTGTTAAAATATTACATTGAAAAAAAAGGAAAGGATGCAACATAGGTGGTTAATGATGACTAATTTTAGGAAATCAGAAAATATATTTTTTTGTGAGGGATTAGATTTCTAGAGTTATATATTTTACATATAGATGAGACCTTCATGTTATTTTTTTTGGATGGGGAAATAAAATTATATAGGCTAAAGGCTTAATTATTCTTGGCACATACACTAGCACAAATAACACAAATATTTTATGTTCTAGAGGACTGAAAGGATAATTTGGTAACCTAAGGCAGAAAAACGGAGGTCCTAGCCTAATCTCTATTAGAAGAATCTGAATAGGTGGAAAAGAAGCTCTCTCTAGACCAAAATTCTTGGGATATAGATCGAAGTTATGAGCACACTTGACATGCTTTGGAATCACTCCAAAATATTTGAATTATGTGTTGTTTCAGGTATTTAAGTTTTGTGTTGTTTCAAGAGGACCGAAACCCATTATGTGCATAAAAGAAACTCAAGGCCAATACTTCTAAACTAGTGTATCAATCTCCTTCACGTCAACATCTTGGAACAAGTATTTCACTAATATTACAGTAGTATGTCACATCAAATTTAGTGCTAAAGACCCTTTGTTCTAGGCACATATATACATAATACTATTTTGAAGACTATAAGAAGTGACATCAGTCACCATAAGACCACCTTCTATGCATAAGTATATTAAAAGGATTCAATCATAGGAACCGAGGTTTCCCACATTATTTCTAACATAACGAATATCGAGAGTGAAGGCTCATCGGGCCTATCTTCTAGCTACAGTCACCTTAGAAGATAAAATTTGTAGTATAAGTTCAATTGAGAATTGCAATGTAAATATTGGTATATATATGTATAAAAAACTCAAGCCAATACAATTTAGTGAGCCAAGTTAAGCTACAAGTGTCTCTCTTAAATATCTTTACAAAGTTTTAATGAAATCAGTCGATATCTTAAGACTTGTACACCACATAATCAAACATGATGCATGTATAAAGTTATAATTCTTTGCATGACATTAATAAAAGTCACTAAACCCCTTGACGACAGTTTTTCTGATCATGACATGCAAGAGCAAGCCTAACAAAAATATCCATGATCATAAAAGAAAAAGATACAATCTCTAATAAGGAACTATCTCCTTGGTTCGATGATGGGAAACTTAAAGTTTTGTAACAATAAATATATGCTGAAAAATAATACCTCTTACAGTCACCTTCATGAAGTCTAATGCTAATCAGTAGTGAATAAGACATGTGTATTTATATAAATAAGAAGAAATCACCATGGAACAATCAATTATAAGGATAAACTTTTACAAGCAAGTGATGTATATAATGAAAATGTTATGAGGAATTCTCTCTAGCATCCTTGGCACAAAGACCTCATTTATCTCACGTATGTACTACCTTTATCTTTTATATTTTGGTTATCTAAAAACTTGTCCTCAGATTGCAAAGAGAAACAAGCTCAATGAAACAAACAAAGGAAAATGTATGTATTTATAAGATATGTATGATCAAGATTTGAGTCATCTTAGGGTTTAGAAAATTTAAGATTGGTAGTTTCTATCCAATAGTGTAAAACCATAGGTAACTCATGAAGAACCATAGTCATAAGGTTTGTAGAAGATATTTTGACTTCCAAATTTTGTAATTGGAAACTTTAATCGCTTAGGAAATCCTAGATTGACTTCACAGTTTTTGGTATCATATAGTTTTCTTTGTACTTGTCATTAAGTATTGCAGGTATAAATTGTGATTCACGAGAGAGAGCACTTTATGGAAAAACCATACAAGATTTGTAAAAGGAGCAAATTTAGGTATGTCTATTTGCAAAAAATGATTTATTAGAATTATTTTAAAATTTTCCTGTATTACTAACTATTTTATGCTTAGGATTTTGAATCATAAAATATTCTTGTTAGGAAGATCAATCACTAGATTGAATTTACCTTTGTCATATCTCTTATAATTTGATCATTTTTGTGGAAATCCTAATTTTTAGGGTTCACTATAACACTCTAACTTGTCGATGCTTAGAATATATTGTCGATAATATTGAAACCCTAGGCTACCTAGGGTTTGTAAGTCTAACAATATTTAGGTTTTTGGTGATACTTTGGTAGAGCCCTAATATTTTAGGGTTGTCATAAAACCCTAAACCTTTAGGGTTTGGTGAATTATTAAAACCCTAGTCAAAATTGCTAAGGTTTAATGTCTATATCTATGTAGAAGATTGGTATGAATGAAACCCTAGATGTAAACTTGCTAGTTCTAGGGTTTGTAATAAAACCTAGTAAAGTTTGTCATGAAATTATAAAAATCATATTATTGAAACACTAGGTGTACAATATTTGATTTTTTGGGTGTTGAGTCCAGTTTTTGGGATGTAAAGAATTGATTTCACTATCAAGTTGTTAATACTTAATATTTGACTTTGGAATCTAGGGATTATGTCAAAAACCCTAGCAGAAGATCTCGAGTTCAATATGAAATACTATTCTAATTTAAGCTATGAAAGTTTGACTACTTATGATTGATACTCTCTTCATGTTGATATGGTAACCCTGTATTGATCTCATACTCTTGTATATTTGTATTTGGTTACTATATTTGTAGGTACACATTCTTCAAAATGTTGAAGATGTTCACCTATCTTGAAAATTACTTAATTATGAGCATGATGAAAAGAAAAACATGATAAAGTCTATTGCTGAGTTAAGGGGGAGATTGGATACCCTCCATGGGTTCATAATATGTTTATAATAAAGTTGAAGAAGATTTGAATGTTTTTTTGAAAAATGAAACAAGATATATGAGCAACATTAGGATAATTTAAGACCCATAAGTTTCATATTAACATATATGTATTAAAATTTTATTGCCAATTGGGGTTGTATTTGCACAAGATCTCTCCATGATAAAATACAAATTTTTGGAAGCATGCTTGACTAATGGATATATATCTAGTTTATAGGGAGAGATGTAAGCACCTGGGTTGAGTGCCTAATTCTTGGGAGGACATCTGGTTGGAACATGTGCTGATGTCTAGATCCCAAAGTAGGGAAGGTGGCATTGGTCACAGAGCTTTGAACTTGGATACACACCTTGATCCCTGGGTTGGTGTTAGAGTGGAAGCTTGATGGTACCTATAGTGGCTAAAACTTGGAACACATGTTAGTCCCACCCAGTTAGATACCCTGGTCAAGTATCTAATTTGAACGTTCTTTGGCACTATATGAATCTTTATCTTTGTATATTATTTCATTTTGATTTCATCCTTGTACCTATATGTACAAATTATGAATACCTCCCTAGTTAAGGGGGAGTATAGAAGAATGTAACTAGCATCAGACTTCATAATTGTATTTGAGTCATAAGAAAGAAAATAAAAATATTTTTATAACTTATTAATGCATGGCATTCATGCTTGGGTCAATGGTCAATAGGTTAAGCCTCCATTTTAGGCTTCTAAGATTTTTTTTGAGTCAAAGTCAAAGTTTTTTTTGTAAGAGACCCTTCTTGGACATCTTAAGGTCAAGAAAGGAAAAATGTTTTTGTGTCTAAATATCTCCTCCACCAAATCAACTCCTTTTCCAAAAAGGATTACGATTCATCCTTCAAAGATGACCTCCAAATAAAATATAATTAATCCAGACTTCATTACTAGCCTACAAGTCGACTTCAAGTCAAATTGTTCATGTCGGCTCAAATACACAGTGACCAATAAGTATAAATAGCCTACTATTTCACCATTTGAAGGAGAGAAGTGAAGAATTATTTCAAGAAGTAAGAGAAACTATTATAGGATTGAGAAATGGAGAGGAAGTCGAGAATATTAGAAGACTATTATAGAGAGGAAGCTAAAAATGTGAATTGTAGAAACAATTACAGGGAGGTTGAAGTTCCTTGTTGCAGAGATGACTATAGAAAGGGTTGAGACTATTGTAGAAGGAAGGAAAATATTTTTGAAGCAGGAAATCAAATATTTTTGAAGTAGGAGGGCCGAGACTATTGCAAAAGGAGGGTTGAATTTTGTAAGTTGAAACAAGAGGAGCCAAGAACCATGATTGCAGAGAGAATTGCAGGAAGAACAGGTCTGGTGGTTGGAGTGAGTCTATTTCTTTAGTCAAAGGGTCAAGTGTGTCTCAACCTGATTTAATCTACTAGAGAAAGAGTTGACTGGGTTTTCCCCTTCATAGGGGTTTTTACTTGGTTGCGTTCCTACATATTTTGTTATTGTCTTTCTGATATTCATGTTGGCATTTATTTGATGAAATAAATAGTAACATAATCAACATATAATTTCACAAGTAAATGGAAAGATAAGAGAAATCAAATTGAAGAATCTAACTCACATAATGCCCTATATTTCTCAACAAAGGAGAGGTATTGGGCCTCATTTGAGTCACATAAGTAATTGGTCTCCTCAAGAAGTATGAGGAAAATTCAGAGCGAGAAAGAGGTGAAGGATAGAGAGGAAAGCAAGAACATCTATTTGTTTAGATTGTGCATCAATTCTTTGTGTTGAAAATGGTAGCAAGAAAGGATTCTAATTTAATTTTCCCTTGAATTAAAGCATAGTAAAATTGTAATTCCACATCACATGACAACTTTTATGAGTTAACTAAGTTAGGATGACTTAGTTGGTTCAGTTAATTCGAGTTGAGGGTTAAACTAGAGGCATGTAGAGCATATCCTACATTATGGGAACCCTGGTTGAGTTTATTTTGAGTTGTAATTAATTAACTCAAATTATATGAGTTAAACTAGTTCTAACTCATGGAGGAACTAGTAGGAGGTTAGACGATGAGGTGTCGATTCATGTGTTCAACCAACTAACTGATAATTCACTCATAAATAACTCATGCATGTCAGTTTTGAGAAAGACCCGGCTGAGATTGGAGTTCAAAGGCAGTGTACTATTAGTTGTATAATTATCCGAATTGTACAGGTGGTGCATGCAGTAAGAGGAAGGCCCCTAATGGATTGCGTAGTATGGATTGGGAATTTCCCTAATTAAGAGGGCCTAATTACCCAAGGAAACTGCACAAGGAAATAGAGATCCTGGAGGGAAGAAAATTGGTTAAGTATTGAACCAAGCTTGTCTAGGAATCATTGCCACAGATAGAGATAGTGCAGAGGTTTCTATGCTTGGAGAAAAGCATCATAATATTCTTATATTATTTGGCTTATGAAAAATATAGATAGTGAGATTTTTATCTAATGCTTTCCCCAGAAAAATATTTGTGTTATGCAATCCAAAATATATTAAAAAATTATTTAATATCAATGCAATGAACTTAGCCAAAATTTTATTCATAAAACATAAACTTCAATTTTGAAATAAATACAAAATTAATATATAACTTTTTTGTAATTAGAAATATATAAAGATCTAACCTTTCAATCAGTGGGTGGAGAAGCGAGAGATTCAATTTCTCCGAAATTTCTAAACAAATTTTCAATTCTCTCAACACTCCCTACTCTTTCGAAACAAACTTTCAATTCACTAAATCAAGCTTCGTGATTAAAGCCACACGAAATTTCCCTTCGCGGAACAGAACAAAAAGTGAAAAGCAAGAGGAAGAGCAGTGCTTGGATCGCAATTGAGAAATGGGGGTTGAGGTTGCGGGTTAAATAAATAAGACGAAGATGGAGATGACGTAACTTGCAAGGCGGCCGAAGGAACAGACGAGATGAGTTTGACTTGACTGACAGGAGTGTTTTGGGGGAGTGGTAGATGCAGATAAGGTTTAGAGAAAAAAGTTCGATTGCGAGATGCAGATAAGCTTTAAAGAAAAAAGCTCGATAGGGGTGGCCATAGGAGAGTTTTCACTAGGATTCAGTGTGCTAAGGGCATCCGGCAAATTTCAATTTTTTTTTAATCGGATGGAATTTTGTGCAGTTAAAGATTCAATTAGAATTGAATTGTCAAGGATTTTTCTATTTTTTTAATAGTAGTTCATGGATCTATTGGTCTTTACCTGAAATTTGATCTAGTAATTTCTAATTATTATATACTTAACCATACAAATTCGACCAATCAACTAAACTAACCCTTAAAACTAATTATCTTTTTATTTTATATAATTATCATTTTATTATATAATTGTAATTTTACTATTTTAAATTTTTATTTTTTAATGTAAAAATCTATAATCCAATTTCCATTGCTATAAGCTAAGGAAATTTATTTATTTTACATTTTTGTTTTTTAAACCAAAATTCAACTATCTAATTTTTCTTTTTCATGAGATAAAAAAATATCAAAACACTCTAATTGTTGTTTATATTGGCACCAACTTTGGATTAGTTTTCAATCATTTATTTATTTTACATTTTGTTTTTTTAAACCAAAATCGAACTTCTAATTTTCCATTTATTTAATGAGATAAAAAACATTAAAACACTCTAAATGTTGATTGTATTGGAACCTACTTTGGACTAATTTTCAATTTGATAAGTACTTGTTCCTGCTCGAGTTGAATTCCGTGTATCCTAAGCTATGGAGACGTGAGCTGATAATTTTGGGATCCTTGCATGTATCAAATTGGAATTTTAAATATACACGGAACTGCACTCCGGAACGTTTTATCCATCTTCCTTTTCCATTATAGACTTTTAGGTGACGAAAGGGAATTATATACCATTACTATATTCATTTATTTTTATTTTTATGGTTCACGTGTTTAATGGATAGAGAGGTCTCTATTTGTTTTATATAATGTTTGAAATATAGTAACAATATTAGGTTCTAATATTGACCTTTACTTTACCTTTACTGTATAGAGATTAGAATTTAGAATTTAATAATTGATCTATATATTTTTTATACTCCGTAATTAAAGGAAATTATACCATTATCATATTATCATATTCATTTTTAAGCAATTTTTCATTTTTATTGTTCATGTGTTTAATGGATATATTATTTTTTCATTGGTGTATATTTTCTATGTTTAAATCTCTTTTTATGATTCTCTAATTTGTTTGTTTTATATAACATTTGAATTATAGTAATAATATTACGTTCTAATAAACTTAATATTGACCTTTAGTGTATAGAAATTAGAATTTAGTGTATATAGATTAGAGTTTAAGAAAAGAAGCAATTTTTTTTAATACTGGGACTAAAAGAAATTATATATCATTACCATTTTTTTTCTATGCATAAATTTTTCTTTATGGTTTCTAATTTGTTTTATATAAGGTTTGAAATATAGTAATAATATTAAGTTTTAATATTTACTTATTAGAATTTAAAATTTAAAAATTGTTTTTATTTATTTATTGATATGAATTTATATTTATATTTTTTTAGGAAAGATAATTTAATGGGCATTGGTTGTGTTTTGAAGTATTATGTAAATTGTGAAATTCATCATTTAAATTCACTAGTGGGTATTCACCCTCCCAAAAAAAAATGGAAGAAAGAAATTTATACATAAATAGTTTTCTATCATATTTTCATCCCTAATTAAACTATCCCTCCAAACTAAATTTGAACCATTTCAATATTTAAATTTACCTATTTTAATGTTATTTATTAAAATTTATATTTTAAAATAAAAATGCAATTTTAGTGATTTAATTATAGTATTATTCACTTTTAGTGTTTAGAAATTAGATTTTGAATTTTATGTAAATTTATTAAAATTTTAACAAAATGTTATTGTATGTGTGGAAATATATTTAAATGTTTAAATTTAATTATTAATTAAAATTTAGTTGTTAAGATTGGTTTCTAAACCAAAATTTCTTCTTAATGGTGTCACAGTTCTCCTTTGGTGTAGTGGCTAGGGTTCATTCCTAGGCGGTCACTTCTTCCTTCATTTTGAAGTGCTTCGCAGATGGAGACGCTTTTGACTCTCTTGGCATCTGAATGATTGAGCTCACCTGCGTCCCTAACCACTCCCTCGCTTCATTCTTCATTCTTGCCTTCCTCAATGACCGAAATCATGTCTTCGCTTCCAATTATGGGCTTGAATCTACCTTACTCCTTAATGGCTAGCTCGTTATTGCTCTCGACTCCAGTTTCTAGTGTTTCCATGGGTGTTCTAAATCCCTATACGTCATTTTCTGTTGATTCAGTGTTTCCCTCTATATTTGTTTTTGGTGGTATGTGTATTTTCCCTCCCTCAAGCCAAGAGGGCTCTCATTAGGCGATGTACCCTTTATACTTTCGCGATATTTTGAAATCTTCTTCTTGCAATATTCCCGCGGGGGTTTATCCTTCATTCCATCATTATATGTTGAACCTTGTCTTTGTTTCCTCTTCATTTGTGATGTATTCTCTTGAAGCTCCCTCGATTGAGGTTCCCTTCGTGTCTGAGGTTTTACGTGAAACTTTTTTTTTTCTTAGAGACAAGTTTGACCTTTAGGTTCAATGGCCTATGGTTGAGGCTCGTAGACCTCCATTCTTGGATCTCAAAGCAGTGGAATCCTTTCATCTATGATTATTTGAACATATACCCTCTATAGAGAGGTTTATTTATCACAATATTTGACAAAGTTGAAGAGTGAGCACTAATTTTTATTCAGGTCCATGGTTCTCGGGAAGTGCAGGGTTTGATTTGTACCCTTGGTTCCCCTCCTTTGATCTCTTTCAGCATCAATATTTACTGCTCTACTTTAGGTAAGGATCCCCAACCTTCCTTTGCATATGTTGATTCTAACTACTTTGACTGCAATTGGTAATGCCCTAGGCATCTTCTATTGTCAAATCAAATATAAAAAATATTACTTGAAGCCCTCATATGCTTGCATATGTGTGGAACTGGATTTCAACAAAATATTTCCTACTAAAATTAAGTTAGCATGACCTGGTTATTCATGGGTGCAAAAATTGGATTACAAAAAAATTCTTTCTTTGTAGAGCTTGCTACGAGACCGAGCATTTCCTCAAAAACTATCCCAAATTTGGGAAGAAAAATCAAAGAAAACCAATTGCAAACCAAGATGATGGGAGGGTGTCAATTCTGATCATTATATAATCTCAAAGGAGGATCCTCCTCCATTTCATTGCGATGAGGCCTACTTGAAAAAAGACATAAAATTATCAGAGCTCAATAACGATCCTCCTCAAGATCAAGGAGTTTCAGGATTAAAAAAAGTAATGATAAGCAACAATGTGGACGCTTTTGATTCCACAGTTAAATCTATCAATTCAAATGTTTCTCTGGAGATTTCTCTTGCAAAAAGGACTATTGGGATTGAACATCCAATTTTGGACAAGGGAAAGAACATAGCTTCAAATTTCAAATCCTTCGGGTATGTTTCTTCGAAATTCACCATCGAAAAGGATCCCTCTTAGGTTGATCAGGTAGAAGCGAACTATCCTTCTTTCAGTCAAAAGAAATAAACTAACAGTAGAAGCTTAGATTTAAAGAAGGGTGATATGTGAGACTCTGCAGAAAACTTGGGTTAGACCCAAGCAGGGAAAAAGTTGAAAAGAAAGTCTCCAAGGATAAAGAGAAGTTGTTCCAAGCTAAAATTTTATGTTAAGAATGGGTTGCAAATATATTTGGATTTTAGGGGTATTTTGGAAAATTTTCAACTAGAATGGAATCAAATTTCTTGTAGCGAGGAGTTATCTAGCAAGGTTTTGGATTGATCATGTGTGTTATAACCCAAATATTCAAGGAATTTTGATATTTCCTGTTCTAAGAAGAATTGTAATGCTTTTGGGCTAGATCCCATTTTTTTTAATATAATCTTCTCTACCCATTTATTTAAAAAAAATGGTTCTTAAAATAAAAATGGAAATTAAATAATTTAACTATGTGGTTAGTTTCATGTTATAGTTTATTTTTTAACCATTTCCTAACTCTTAATACAAGAATGTAACCAAGATAATATTATTCATATAATTTTTAACTTTATTATCATAAACTAACAATAATATTTATTAAATTTTATTTTATATGTTTTTTCATACAAACAAACATAAACTCAAATAGCATAAGAAAATGATTTTGTTGAGAATATATATATGTATATATATATATATATATATATATATATATATATATATATATATATATATATATATATATATATATAGAGAGAGAGAGAGAGAGAGAGAGAGAGAGAGAGAGAGAGAGAGAGAGAGAGAGAGAGAGAGAGAAACTTGTATTACCCTATGATGAAACCTTTACATGTTCACAAAGAGAGTTGGCTTGGTAATTTATAGGGAAATACCAAACAAATCCAATATGAAGGAACAAATTGTCCATAATTTACATGAAAACTAACTAACCAATGATTGACAATGTGTTGATGGTGCTTGAACCCACCAACATTCAAGGAGGTCTCCCAGATGTGAAGTCCCGATTAGAACTCACACCATTTGGTATAGGAGCCCTTCCAAAATAAGGATTAGCTTCCATTTTCTTAAGGATTTTCCTTGATTGCAATAGTTAGCCCAACAGAGAAATGTAAATATATTTTTGAATGAACAAGTAAGTATCCTTGTGAAATGTTCAATTGCAAGATGTGTCAATTTTTTCTCACTAGAGGCAAACGAAAGTTAGTCCTTAAGATAAGATTAATAGTACTAATCTAATAAAGTCACATGAGAATATAAATGAAAAAATCATTAATCAACTAGTGAACTATTTCACATAGAAGTAATGATCCTTAAAACAAGTACAACACACATTCAACAAATTGAGCACCAAATCCAATGAAATAGTTCAATTTCTTTAGTACAAATGAGAATAACATATAACGCAAACATTCAAAGAATATTCTTACAACATTTATGATATAGGCATGAAAGTGTGTTGGCTTAATGAGCTTCAAGTATTAAGTGAAATTTCCAAGATACATCAATACAATGAACACTACTAGCTCTAATAGTGGAGCATTATGCCACCCCTTTCGCTCCAAAAAAACTATCTTCCTCTCTAATGCCTGGTTGAAGAAACCAAGGTGAAAATTATTTTTCTTGAGCTATGAGGGTGCATATATAGCAAGTGAGGGAACTATCCACCTCCCCTATGAATCTTTAGCTCCCCTCATGACTCTTGAGCTACCATATGACTTTGCGAATTATCATGGGACTCTTTGACTTCTACATGACTTTTCAAATTCTATAGGTGACTCTTGGACTTCTACTCTATTTCAATATTTTCATTTATTGAAATTACATAATTACATCCACAAATTATGTGGCACATGATGACTCATATGATTCTTGAAATGACACCTTGACAAGACATGACTTGACATTGATGGCATGGACTTGATGATGATGTGTCAATGTTAAGCTTCTCCTATCACTGTTATCTTTGTGTCTTCATGAAATATGTTTCATGTTCTTCCTTTTCCTCCTTCAATAGGCTTGAAAATATGGATTCTTCACTATGAAATTGGTTCTTCATTCAGTTTTGGAATTCTATTGAATAGTCAATAGTTTAGTAACCATTGGATATTTTACGATCCAAATGGTGATTATCCGACACAAAAAAGGCTGCAATGGTCATTAAAAATATGACATTTCGAAGTCATTTTTTTTACACTACAAATTATCATATATTCGATGGACCAAATGTTGAATATCCAGCAGGTCTTCTGTTAGTATGTAGTTATATATTTGACACATAGGCCATTTTTTCTGATGGGAAAAACTAACGTTTAGGTGTCAGGTAATCGATGATATAGTTAAATTGCATGACATGAGTGTTATTGCTCCGACGCTCGTAGGATGACGGTGATGCATCAGATATGAAATTGATGAGAGTTCTATCCAAATGGAGCGTTAAACAATTGACACTTATGTCCGTCGATTTTGGCATCGATTATTCGATGAGTACTCTGACCGATAAGATTCGATTTTTGGACGACTGGTCTGTGCCATAGAATATTCGATATATATATATATAATACAATATTCACATCAATTATTTATACAGTTCGTATGGTATGTCTTCTCTAAGAATTATGACTTCTATACCAAATATATATGACCTCAATATAATTTTTTTTGGATATATGATGGAAGTTTGCATACAATATCAATTATTTATACAATTCCATATGACATCAATATAAATTTTGTTTGCCCTTTATATATTAAACTTGACATAGAAATAATGACTTGAAGACAACTGCTAACTTAACATAGTGACCTTATGAGTTGTAAAAGTAGTTTCTGAGTATAGATATGCACACATGAAAACATCTTGGACAGTGGTACAGTGACATGGTATTGTGTTATTGTGACAACCATAGTGCATGAAGCTACAACATCTTTGGAATATGTTGTAATATAGAATATTGAGTTATGAAAATATGAATTGATATACCTAACATTGATATCTGACCATGAAAATTACTATGATGAATTTCTTGGTTTGAATTAAGTTGTTTGATTATTACATTGATAGTGAAAACATTGCCAAGCAATGTAATGGGATAACAAGTGAAATAGTCCCACTTTGTAAAATATGTTAGTTGAATACCTCTATGTTGGGAATAATGGGAATAATTGGATGGAGTCCTTATTTCATATTTATGATACAATACATGCATTAGTGGTCTGTAATCCTTACTACCTAACACAAATCCATCCAAATTCTACTTAAACTAGTGAAAATGTAAGTGGACTTGTTGATATTAATTCACTTAAAAATTACCCACTTTTGGAGTGAAAATTAATATATTTTTATTTGGTTTGATAATTAGGAAGAATATTTATTCAGAAATATCCAAAAGGTGTCAGATGGGGATGCTGAGTAATCCTTTGTTAAAAAATTACATTGAAAAAAAGGAAAGGATGCCACTTAGGTGGTTAATAATGACTAATTTTAGGAAATTAGAAAGTGTAATTTTTTTTTGAAGGGTTAGATTGCTAGACTTATATATTTTACATATAGATGAGACATCCATGGGATTTTTTTTGGATGGGTAAATAGAATTATATAGGCTAAAGGATCAGTTATTTTGGGCACATACAATAGCACAAATAATAGAGATATTTTTTGTTTTAGAGGACTGAAAGGATAATTTGGTAACCTAAGGCAGAAAAACAAAGGTCCTAGTCTAATCTCCATTAGAAGAATCCAAATAGGTGGAAAAGAAGATATCTCTACACCAAATGTCCTGGGCTATAGATTGAAGTTCTTAGCACACTTGACATGCTCTTGAATCACTCCAAAAGATCTAAATTATGTGATGTTTCACAAATTAAGTTCTATGATGTTTCAAGAGGACAAAAACCCATTCTGTGCATAAAATAAACTCAAGGTCAAGACTTAAAAATTGATCAATCACTCACCTTCACGTCATCATATTTGAGAAAGTATTTCGCGAGTATTATAGTAGTATGTCACACTAAATTTGGTGGTAAAGACCCTTTGTTCTAGGAATATATATACACAATATTATTTTGAAGAATATAAGAAGTGACATCAGTCACCATAAGACCACCTTCTAAGCATAAGTATATTAAAAGGATTCAATCATAGTAACCGATATTTCCCACATTATTTCTGAGGATAAAGGAGATAGAGATAAAGGCTCATCAAGCCTATCATCTAGCTACAGTCCCCTTAGAAGATAAAATTTGTAGTATAAGTTCTATGCATAGTTGCAATGTCAAGATTGGTATATATGTATACATAACTCAAGCCCATACAAGTTAGTGAGCCAATAAAAGCTAAAAGTGTCTCTCTTGAAGATATTTACAAAGATTTTTTAATGAAATTAGTCGATATCTAAAGACATGTATACCATATAGCCAAACAAGAAGGATGTATACAGTTATAACTCTTCATGTGACATTAATAAAAGTCACTATGACCCTTGAAGACAATTTTTCTAATCATGACATGCAGGAGCAGGCATAACAATAGTGTCCATGATCATAAAAGAAAAAGACACAGTATCTAAGAGGGAACTATCTCCTTTGTTCAATTAAGGGAAACTTAAAGTTCTATAACAATAAATATATGCTGACAAAGAATACCTCTTATACTCACCTTCATGAAGTCAAATTCTAATTGTGAATAAGACATCTGTATTTATATAAATAAGCAGAAATCACCATGGAACAAACAATTAGAAGGAATTTTTTTTACAAGAAAGCGATGTATATCATGAAAATGTTATGAGGAATTCTCTCTAGCATCCTTGAAACCAAGAACTCATCTATCTCAGGTAAGTACTACCTTTATCTTTTATGTTTTGGTTATCCAACAACTTGTATTCAATTTGCAAAGGGAAACAAGCTCAATGAAACACACAAAGGGAAATGTTGTATTTATAAGATATGCATGATCAAGATTTGAGTCATATTAGGGTTTAGCAAATTTAATATTGGTAGTTACTATCCAATAGTGTGAAACCATATGTAAATCATTAAGAACCCTAGTCATAGGGTTTGTAAAAGATATTTTGATTTCCAATGTTTGTAATTGGAAACTTTAATTGCTTAGGAAATCCTAGATTGACTTCACAATTTTTGGTATCGTATAGTTTTCTTTGGTGTACTTGTCATTAAGTATTGCAGGTATAAATTTTGATTCATGAGAGAGATTACTCCAAGGAAAAACCATAAAATTTTTGTAAAAGGAGAAACTCCAGGTATTTCTATCTGCAAAAATGTATTTATTAAAATTATTTTAAAATTTTCCTTCTATTACTAAGTATTTTATGTTTAGGATTTTGAATTGTAAAAGATTCTTGTTAGGAATATCAATCACTAGATTGAATCTACCTCTATCATATCTCTTGTCATTTGTTCATTTTTGTGAAAACCCTATTTTTTAGGGTTCACTATAAAACTCTAACTCGTTGATGCTTAGAATATATTTTCGAAAATATTGAAACCCTAGGCTAGCTAGGGTTTGTAAGTCTAAAAATATTTAGGTTTTTTTATGATACTTTGGTTAAACCCTAATATTTTAGGGTTGTCATAAAACCCTAAACCTTTAGGCTTTGGTGAAGTATTGAAACCCTAGTCAAAATTTCTAAGGTTTAATGTCTATATCCATGCAGAAGATTAGTATGAATGAAACCCTAGATGTTAACTTCTTAGTTATAGGGTTTGTACTAAAACCTAGTAAAGTATATCATGAAATTCTAAAAGGCATATTGTTGAAACTGTAGGTGTACAATATTTTATTTTGTGGGTGTTGATTCTAGTTTTTGGGACATAAAGAATTGATTTCTCTATTAAGTTGTTAATACCTAGTGTTTGACTTTGGAGCCTAGGGATTATGTCAAAAACCATAGTAGAAGATCTCGAGTTGGATATGAAAGATTATTCAAGTTTAAGCTATGAAATTTTGACTACTTATGATTGATTCTCTCTTCATGTGGATATGGTAACCCTGTATTGATCTCATACTCTTGTATATTTTTATTTGGTTACTATATTTAAAGGTGCACAATCTTCAAAATGTTGAAGATGTTCACCTATATTGAAAATGACGTAATTATGAGCACGATTAAAAGAAGAACCTGATAAATTCTATTGTAGATTTAAGTGGGAACTTGGATACCCTCCATGAGTTCATTAGATATTGATACTAAATTTGAAGATGATTTGAATCTTTTTTTAGAAAAAATGCAACAAGATATATGAGTAACATCAGGATAATTGAAGAACCCTATGGTTTATATTAGCATATATATATATATATATATATATATATATATATATATATATGTATGTATTGAAATGTTATTTCTAAATGGGGTTGTGTTTGTGCAGGATCTCTACATGATAAAATATGAATTTTTGGAAGCATGCTTGAATAATGGATATTTATAGTTTATAGGGAGAGATTTAAGCACCTGGGGCTGAGTTCTTGATTCTTGGGAGGACATATGATCAGCCCATGTGTTGATGTCTAGTTCCCAAAGTAGGGAGGGTGGAATTGGTCACCGAGATTTGACCTTGGATACACACCTAGATCACTGGGTTGTTATTAGAGTGGAATCCTGACAATACCTCTAGTGGCTAAAGCTTGGAACACACCTTACTCCCACCCAGTTAGATACTTTGGTAAAGTATATAATTCGAAACTGCTCTGACGTTGTATGACTCTTTATATTTGTATATGATTTCAGTTTTAGTTCATCCTTGTATCTATATGTAAAAATTATGAATACCTCCCTATTTAAGGGGGAGTATTGAAGAATGTAACTAGCGTCAGACTTCATAATTGTATTTGAGTCATAAGGTATAAGAGAAAAATATTTTTATGACCTATTAATGCATGGTATTCATGCTTGGGTCAATGGTCAAAAGGTCAAGCCTCGATTGTAGGCTTCTAAATTTTTTTTTGAGTCAAAGTCAAAAGTCATTTTTGTAAAATACCCTTCTTCGGATTCTTAAGGTCAAGAAAGGAAAAAAAAAATGTGTCTAAATATCTCCTCCACCAAATAAAATCCTTCTCCTAAAAGGATTATCATCCATCCTTCAAAGTTAATATCCAAAATAAGATAATCAAGTCATCCTTCATTGCTAGCCTGCAAGTCAGATTCAAGTAAAATTGTTCATGTCGGCTCAAATTCACAGTGACCAATAATTATAGATATCTTACTATTTCACCATTTGAAGGAGAGAAGTGAAGCATTCTTTCAAGAAGTAATAGAAACCTATACAGGACTGAGAAATGGAGAGGAAGTCAAGAATATTAGAAGGCTATTATAGAGAGGAAGATGAAAATGTGAATTGTAGAAAAAATTATAGGGAGGTTGAAGTTCCTTGTCGTAGAGATGATTACAGAAAGGGTTGAGACTATTGTAGAAGGAAGGCCAAGATTTTTGAATAAGGAAGGCCAAAATTTCTGAAGTAGGAGAACCGAGACTATTGCAGAAGGAGGGTAAAATTTTTGAAGTTGACACATAAGGAGCCAAGAACAATGACTGTAAAGACAATTGCAGGAGGAATGTTTCTGTTGGTTGGAGTAAGTGTATTTCTTTAGATAAAGGGTCAAGTGTGTCTCAACATAATGTAATATACTAGAGAAAGAGTTGACTGGGTTTTCCCCTTCATAGGGGTTTTCCCTTGGCTATGTGCCTACATCCTATGTTCTTGTCTTTGTGATCTTATGTTGGAATTTATTTGATGAAAGGAACAGTAACATAATCAACATATAATTTCACAAGTAAATTTCAAGATAGGAGAAATAAAATTAAAGAATCTATCTCACATAATGTTATATATTTCTCAAAAAAGGAGAGGTATTGGACCTCATTTGAGCACACAAGTAATTTGGTCATTTCAGGAATTTTGAGGAAAATTCAGAGCGAGAAAGAGGTGAAGGATAGGAGGAAAGTAAGGAGGCCTATTTGTTTGCTTTTTCCATCAATTCTTTGTTTGGAAAACTCGCACGTATGGGAAGAAATATATCTTTGTTCATATTTCAAGCTAGAGAAGAGAAAAAAACCAAGTTATAGAGAGAGTAATTTTTTTTTGGGTGGTTGGCCTATCACTTGGTGAATTTTCCTGATTAAAGCTATTCAAAGTCTTCCTTTAATTTCTATCAGAAGAGAATTTTTTGGGTTTTTCCCCTATGGAGGGGTTTTTCCCTGGCCTAGGGCCTATTTCTGATGTTCTTGTTTGCATTTTTATATTCTTTATTGACATTACCTTGATGATGAATAAAAAATAATAATGATTATGATGAACTAACATTATATCACAAGAATTGTCAATATAACAAGAGAAAACATTATAAAAGAAACCCTAATTTTGTTTTCCCTAGTTTTTCTCAGCATCTATGGTATAGGAGGATTTGCAATGTAGAAATAAAAAAATGCTTGAAATAAAAGGCAACTCAAAACTAAATCACACACCTTGTAGACAAGTGCTTGGTGGGCTAAAGTCGAGCAGTACTTCAATGAGTTTTTTTCGCGTATATGACTCCAACCCTAGTTAATCTTTCAAATCCAGATATGTGAATGAATGTACCCACAAAACAAAGGAAGGAGGAGAATTTAGATACGATAAATGATTAATAAAATATAAGAAAAATCATACTAGTTCCTTATGACCAATCAATAGAGTAAGAGTTTCTCCTACTTCCATGCATGAAAAATGACATTTTGTGGTCTTTCACTCTAGTACAAATACAATTGTAAAAGAAAGGCAAATACTACATGATTTTTTTCATGGAAAATTTTTTTATTTCTTATAAAACTTTATGTAACTACCACTCGACCAAGACATACAACACACATATCAAGAAAATTTTGTTGTCACCTAAACACTTACCATTTTGAGCTATTTGCTTTAGATAGTTGTTCTACTTCAACATCCAAATTGAAACTAGTTGTCCTACGCATATTCATGAGACCAATGAGGCAAACTTAGATTAAATTTGAACAAATATTAAATTTAATTTCATGAATAAATAATAATTAAATACTTTCATGCATGAATACTTGAATGAGATCCTCTTAGTTTCAATAATAAATTGTTCAATTAGTTTAACCTTGGATAAAACCTCCCTCAACTCGACAAACCAATAGTGAATTCAAGATTGACTTTGTTGTTTCTCTATTGGATTGAGGGTGTTTTTCTCCAAGATTATCCAAATCCTAATTTATTCTCTACTAAGCAGGGCCAACCACACAAAGGTAGAAGCTCTCATTGCCCCTCCCCACCTCACGTCACTCTCAATTCCCTAGTACCCAATCTATCTAATATATATAAAATAGTTGAAATCAAGACATTAAGATACATAAAAATCAAATAGAAAACATTCATTCATTTATACGTAAATGCACAAATTATTTCATCTCAATAATTTTAATCATAATAAATATGTTTACATAATATGAAACAAGGTCATGTACATAAAGAGACATATAGCTATTATTTGTTAACATATAACATTCACTCATTCATTCATTAATCATAGAAACAAAATACTTCATCTCAAAAAAAATTATCATCAAAAATATGTTTTCATAATATGGTACATGATGTTTCTAATGATATAACTATTTCAAGCATTCCTTTTTATTTTCTTTATTTTTGATGGCCTGGTTGTGTACTCATGACGTTGTCGAGGTTGCCGCAAGAGGGGTGTATCATCAGTTGTAACAAGAAATAAATTCTAAATTGATATATTTTGTTATTATTCATTAATAAAAATAGCATTAGAGTTTTCTTTACCTCATGCACTAGTCGACATTGATGGAATGACGGCTATATTTTCTACTATATTTATTGTAACTAATTTATATATTGGCTGCATTTTCTAATCTATATTAGTCTAACAAAATTCTAACATATATTAGTTGTCAATTCACAATAGTTTGTGATTATGATGACAATTTAAGTACACATGAGTGCAATTTACATGATGGGATGTATGAATTGTCCTCCATGCATTTCCCATCAATCATTATAACCTTGAATGTGCTAGCATTGGTTTGTCATCACCATCTCAAAATGACTCGGTAGATGAAAATTTACCATTTCTATCATATTCACTTTAGGTTGTCCCATAAATGACCCCTTATACAAATGATATGCGTGAATTTCTGGCATACCATCCCCTCTACCTAGTCTATGATTGATTGTGAGAAAAAGTGAACAGAGTTAAATTTAAAAATATGGAATCTTATCAACAATGTTAGGATATTTCAACACATAGGAAATAGGCTCCTTTTGTGTCACCTTTGTAAATCCTTCAATCCTATCCCAAGTTGTTCTTAAGGGGGGATGTTAGGATATTCTGACACATAGGAAATAGTTAAGAATAACTTAGTCTAGTGTATAATTAGGTAAAATGTGTTTTGGAATATTCTAACAAACAAAGATATGTTAATTTACCTTTATTCACTTTTTGTCACAACCAATCATAGGATAGGTAGAGGGTATGGCCTTCCATAAATTCATGCATATAATTTGTAGAAAGGGTCATTCATGAGATAGTGTGAAGTGATGAGGACATAAATTGTAAATTTTCATCTGTAAAGTCATTTCAAGATGATGATATAGACCAGTTCTAGCCCATTTAAGGTTATAATCGTTGAAAAAATATTTGGGGATGACAATTAATATGTACCATCATGGACATTACACACATATGTACTTAAATTGTCATCATAATAAAAAAAATTTGTGATTAGGCATTGAAGTAGGAGCAAATATCACCTAAATTAGGAGTGTAGTAGTGTATGGTGGAGTGGGATAGGTATACAAATTAGTGGGTGGTTGAATTATCATGGGCATGAATTGTGTAAAGGCTTAGTTTAACACAAGAATTTGATTATAGGCTCTTAGTGTTCGTAACAAAGTTAATTGAATTATACAATGAATTAATCAAATATATGGTATTCTACACACTCCTTGTATCACAAAAAATATGTTTACATAATATGAAACCAATTCATTTTAATTTTTTGCAATAGAAATATCACAACTTTTTATCAATATACTCTAAAGTTACATGTGCACAAGTCATGAGGCATTTAACCTCAGTAAACAATGTAATACTAAAAAAAATGAGCTCTAAATATACAAGTGAAGTCATTTTTTATCATGTTTCTTTCTCTTTTTTAATGTGAAGTTAGCGAGGATGTCTTGATCTTCACCCCTTCAATTGTTGTGGTATCTAGTGTAATACTTCTTGTTGTTCACATAGTCCTACAACTATGTTGCTCCAAGTGTTCCGAAGCATTAACTGCAATAAGACAGAAAAGTTAAATTCATATTTATAATTATTATTATTACAATTTTTTTATTAATAAAAAGAGTAGAAGAGTATTCTTTACCTACCTCGCCAGTGGATGAAAGAAAAATACTTTCGGATGTGGCCATATGTTCCTCCTCTTCTCAGGCCAGATCATGTTCATGCTCTGGTGTAGAAATAAGAAATGTTATAATTAATACACCATTTTCATTCAAATATTTTTAATTGAATTCCATACTAAAAAAAAATTATAACACATGAATTCCTCCAATACCGAGGTAAACATTAGTCTCAAGATCAGGCAGTCCACCGACAGTAGGCCCATGTGTTGTAACTACATTGGTTGGCCTACTTTTTACAATCAAGAAAATTACTTTATGCCAAAAAATAATAACCAATAGATTGTACAAGTAATGATTTATAAATGCTATTCGTTGCTTTTATTTTCCTGAGTGTTATGTTTGGTTGTGGAAGACTATGAAGACACTAAGCTTGTCCTTCGTTGAACCATAGCTTGATAGTTGTACTTTAAAGAAAGCTTTAGGTATTCCTATGTGGGAGATTCTTTGAATTGTCCACTGCAATTTTACATCAAAACATGAACTTCTTCTTATGTGATATTAAATTAAAATTGTTAACAATTTATAATTTGGCTGCAAATTTTTTTTTTACATACTTATAATTTTTGTGGCCAGTTTCTAGTAACCACCTGGGCCAAGATGATGTTGCCTATGTTTGGCTATTCTAGCCTGTGTGGATTTAGAATTATTTGAGAACCTATATTTAAAACACTGAAAAACTTAATTAGATGTTGCAATGATGATAAAGCATCATAATTATATTATTAAAAGTGACTCACACCTTCCTGGTCCAGGTGGAGTCTTCCTTGATTTTTGAAATGCCTTATCGTGTGCATCTGCCATGAGTGCTCTCAAATCCATCTCTGGAATAAATGGAGGGTTATCATGCGACCTCACCCTTTCCAATTGAGACCTATATTGGTACTGCCAATATTTTAAATGTAGGTATTCCTTTAAGGTAACTCCAGATTTGTTGAGGTATTGTCATCAAACATGAAAACCATCCAGTTAATAAGTTCATATTTTAACTTGGAATTTTTGGATTTCCAGTTTGTGCGAATGGTTGGCCCAAATATTTCCAAGGTTTTGTCATACAAACACCTATAAAATACACCATTTCCTATGAAATGATATTATCATTAGTTTAAAATAATCACAGACTATACAATAATTTCATTTAGGTTTTACTTAATATTTAAAACACTTCTTAAATACCTAGAAGTTTCTCTATTTTCATAGGGAAATTGTCATCATCTACCAAAAATGTGATTGGTATTGATCATGTGCTAGTAACACGAAAATATCCAGCAAATCTCATTTAAAATTGTGCAATTGTATCATGATTTGCATCGAAAACATCATGTGTAGATCTTGATGTGTGTTGTTCAGTGGGTGTAGATCCTGTTGTGGGTGGTTGAGAGATTTTACTAGTCTCAATGACCGATGAATCAATCACAGGTGGAGCATTGACTCTGCTACCAACGCCATCCTAGCCCATAGTCATAGCATGAGGATCGTACTCCACCAAAAAATCCTATAAAATAAAGAGTTTTTTTATAAAGGATGAGATAAATAAATAATAAAAAAATAAATGGTATAATTAAATGAGTTTCTCACCCCATATCGGCGAACTTGTTGCATCAAGGTTCCAATTTCGCCATTTATCTCATTTGTTTGAGGCTCAATCTAAGCTAAATAATTAAATTTCTTGTTTTCTTTGATTTAAATCTTCCTTATTTCTCGGATTGGATCGATAGAAATAAAAATTGCATCATTATTAAACTCTTACTCATGAGAATTTGTTTACTAATATAAGGTTGGTTCCTTCACCTTATCACCTTGTTTATCAAATAAGTGTAATTTTAAATTCATACAAAATTAATCATCATTATATTAATAAGAAAACCAATATTGACATATGTATAAATTTATATAGAAACTTCATGTAGTAAATGACAATCATAATATACAATAGACATTGCTTACAAGTTGGGTAAAATTGAATACATTCCACCCCCATAATAGCAATATTTGAATTTATTCTATTCAAATTATAATAAATGAGAAACTCTTCCCCTGAAGTTATTTTTAATGAAACATATAAATACATGGTTTCCTTCACGTCCCTCAAATATTCAATTTGGTTTCTTATTTGTGGTGATGGGTCATGTACTATTTATAAACCTTTCCATGTTCCCTTCTTCTTTTGGACTTCCATCAATATACATAGTTGCACTTTTTATTTTCATCATTGTATTTCAGTTGTATATACATTGTTGGTATATCCTTTCATTGATTGAAAGATAATTTTTTATTTAAAGAAGATCCTTGGTGCCCATTGTTTCACAAGATATTTTCACCTCAAGGGCACCTCAATTTCATCTACGCTCTCATTATCATAAGAACATGACTCACCTTTAGTGAGAAAAAATTTCATGCGTCTACGGAATTTTCTTCTCATCATTTCACCTATAGTTGATCTTCGATTGCTAGACAATGTAGTAGATGTTTGGTCAATTTATTTTATCCTATCTGAACTTCCATCACTTGAAAAAGATAAATCTAACAAATAATTGTTTGGCTATAACACTCCATAAAATGAGAGAAACTATTAGCGAGTGTCATAATGGATGTTGAGAAATGTCTTGAAGAAACCACATGAACAATATAATAGTACAAGTGAGTTACAAGTAAGGTATTTTCATTTAAAATATCCAAGTAATATTTAAAAATTTCAATATATTGAAAGACACATCAAGATTTTGAAAGTTTGTAATTTTTCTTCTAATTTTGACATATGCGAATACCCCAGGGTTTCTAGGGTTTCCTTAGGTCCACAATTGCAGGAGGTGTTGCAGGTTTCTTTGGTGAGAATGAAAGGCTAGAAGAGCCATCATCTTGAAGAGATATTGTTTTTCCTCCCTTGGATATCTTGTTTCACTGCACTTTGAGGACTAGAAAATATCATCATGCAACATATATCATGAACCATAGTTCTGTTGTTGTCATCGTGTATCAAATGAAACTTTTGTTAGGCCTTTGTAATTTTAAAGATTGGAAAATACAAACTACAAAGCATACATATGAACCACTTTGGGATTCTAGGATATAGCCCTCCTAAATCCAGAGAGGGATCTCTCTATAAGTGAAAAGATTGATTTATATTTTAAGGCTTGAGATGTGATATTAGGCTAGTTATGAGGAAGGTATATGCAAGTGAAGGAATGATTCAGCTAACAAGATAGGCCAGAAGCAACTTCAATCCATTGGGCTATGGAGTCATAGTAGGATTTAATTAAAACAACAAGGTTCGAGAGTGGTCCATGGGGAAAGTCATCTATGTGAAAGGATCTCTTTAAGTTGATTCTATGGAATGGAATGAAACAATAAGAAAAGGGGAATTAAACAGATGAAGAACAAAGAGCAGCCTAAGATCAAGTAAGTACTTTGAAACTATCCTGCTTTTGGCATGCACTTAAGAAAGACATAAAATTTATCTAAGATCAGGTAAGTACTTTGAAATTAGCCTGCTTTCGATGCACTTTCAATAGAAAAAATTTAAAACACATAGAATAGCTTAAGATAAAGTAAGGACTTTGAACCTATCTTGCTTTCAGCATATTCAAAGGAAAAACATTCAAGATAAACAAGAAAAGTAGTCTAAGATCAAGTAAGGACTTTGAACCTATCCTGCTTTCAACATACTTTAAGGGAAACTTTCATACAACTTTTGGAGATAAAACTAGAGGACAGGGCTAACCATAGATTTCCTAGTTCAACTTTACTTAGCATAAAATGAAAATCACATTCAAGAACAATGCTTAAAGTTTAGACAGTAAGAGATGGGAACACCAACACTCTTAACTGCTTGGTCTATATTAAATCATTCCTAAATACACAATTGGAAGAAAACATGGAGATAAAGCTTATCAGTGAGAGTATGGTACCTTAGACAGTAAATCCTAAGTCTATAATTGCTGTTCTTTATCAAAGAAGATGGACAGAATGGAAACAAAAAGAAAATAAAAATTTACAATAAGAAAAACATCACTCTTGACATAGACCAGGATCCCATAAATCATCTTGTATTTGATGCTTCAAACCAGTTACAATCATCAAGTCCAGTAGGTCTCTACAGCTTCAAACTTCTCATCTCAACTTAAGTATCTTCAATTACAAACAGAGCTTACAACAGCTTCAGAAAACTATTTACATGCAAGAGATATTCATAGACCAACCTTTGTCTCATCTTCTATAGAGGTATTTATAGAAGAAAAGAGGAGGTGGGATGTAAAATAAGATCTCTAGGCTCAATTAATACAAATAAATGCTTCTCAGCCTTTGAGGGGCTAAATGGAGAAGATTTATGATATTTCCTCTGTATTAATTTGTTTTCATTAAGTTTTTAGGCTACTTGGGAGAAATTGTTGACTTTAAAGCTCTTTCTTATCTTTGTAATAGCTTTGCTGATGGTCGTAATACGTTTCTTTGATTTGAAATAACTGTTCAGCTGTCGTTAGGCAAATATCTTCTGTTCTGAGGCAATAACTATGCATTCTTTGATTGTTTTGATGTTGGAGGTGGATTTTGGTAGCTGGAGAGGATCCAATTAGCCTCTGATGTGGCAGTGGGGGCTTCTCGGACTGAGAGGTTTCTTTGTATTTCTCTAAAACACCTTTAATTTATTTTATATTTGTGTTTTAGGTTTGATTAGGCTTAATCTGTGTCTTCAGGTCTTCATACTATCTTTAACTGTGTGGATTAGGATTTTGGTTAGCTGAATGTATGCCTTAATCCCTCAAAACTGTGTTAAATCCTTCAATTCTTCGCTTTTGCTTTGATTTTATGCTATCAAACTGATACTCTGTGTCTGTGATGTTTGCTGTGCTTTTTTTGTTCTTGCAGATGCGCAGAGGGTTGTATAATGGCATCAGTGCTCATGAGGCACGGATAAAAAATGATTCAGAAACCCGCAAAATAATCTCCTTCATGAATAAAGGCCTGGGGGATCATCATCCCCGGCCCTTGATTTCCTTTATGAAACTGTGTAAAAGCTTTACAACCTGCAAAAATACACAAAAAGTTATAAAAATCTTGCATGGATGGGCTTAAACTACTTCAGAGGTTTAGGTTATATTGTGGTCGTTGGATGAAAGCATCCAATGACGAGGATTGCTTGCTGAGGTCAAAAGGAGAGGCGGTTGGAAGGGTGAATGAAAGATTAAGTCCGAGCCATAGATGTATATTGATCAACGGCTGAGATCAATCTGGGTTTTATAATGCGGAAGGGGGAGAGTTATAATGAAAAATGGGAGAAATTGTAAGGAAAATGGGGAAAAACCTTTATTGGCAGCGAAAAAGGCTTAAAGTGAAGTTTGGATGCGGGATGGATGAGAGCTGTTGATCTAGAATGATCAACGATCAGGATCTTCGGAGGAGCGTTTGGGAGCAAAGGAAAGGTTGATACGTTGATGGTGAGGTTTTAATCAGAACCATTGGATCAAAAGAACGAACGGTGGAGATTAAATAAGAGGAATCCAATGTAATGGGGAAAGGTGGTTTGGCAGAAAACCATAATGGTTTTCGCGCAGATCTGAGGCGGTTTCCAAAATCTTAAAAAAAAATGCGATATGTCTTGCCGCCTGCCACGTGTCCTCAGAGAAACCAATTCTTTTTGCTTTTTTTCTCGGCGTTAAACCTCTGACGCAAAAAAAACGCGAAACTAAATGCTATCCATCAGATTGATGGGTGCAGATCCAACGGTGCGGATCGCACGCGATGGAGGGCAAGATGCACAAGCGGAAGAGATGAGCAGGGTCAAAGGCGGATTAGATCTTGACCGTTAGATCTCGAGAAGGGATTGTCAAGATCTATCGATGGGGAAGGTAGGCCCCAAAGGAGTTTGGCCTATCGGGTTCAATCTAGACTGTGGGATTTGAATAATGGACGGTCCAGATTAATTCTTGGGGAAACGAAGGCAATGTGAGACGAGGGGTCGGGCGAGGATCGGGTGAAATGTGGATCATTGATCTGCAAAGATCAACGGTGGATATTTACTGAGAAATTACACTATAGGGCTTTATGAAATAACAAAGGGGAGTTGGGTTTGATCTAGACTGTTAGATCTTTGAAATGGACGGTCCAGATTGGATCGCAGGGTCGCAAATCGGCAGAGGCAAAGGGAAGGCACAAAGGGAATGCACTGATGTGATTAAGCGCGGGCTGTTAGATCTAGGAGAGATCAATGGCCAGGATTCGATCAACAGGTGCAATGGCAAGGGCTTTCGAGCAGAGTGCGATTAAATCTGAGCCGTCGGTTCTTGTGGATTCGATGGTTCATATTGGATCGTGGGATCGTAATCGGAGGAGGGAAAGGGAACGGACAAAAGGATTTTGCGATGCGATGGAGCAAGGACCGTCGACCTAAAAACTAGATCGACGGTCAAGATTTAATCATGAAGGCCAAAGGCAGATGGGCGGGTTTTGAACGGGGAGCGATATGGATCGTTGGATTTGGGCACAATAAAGTAGATCAACGGTCGGGAATTGATCGCTGGATCGCATCATCCGGAAGGGAAAAAATAAAGGGTAATTTGGAAACTTGCGATGCGATGAAGCGATTAAGCACGAGCCGTCAATATAAAAACTAGATCGATGGTGGAAATTGCAGCGGAGGTTGATAGAAATAGAGTCTATCGCATCGGAAGATTTGAAATAACAAAGGAAAAGGTGATAAATGAAAGCTCCGATTGCGATTGCGCGATGGGGCTTAGTGCCTGGTCTTGGGCGCGGGTCATATGCGAAAAAAAGGGTCTAAGGGCTAGGCCGAAAGGGGCTTAAGGCCTTATGGAAAATGATGGTTTTTCAGGAATTTGAAGGTTTTTCAAAGGATTCTGAAGGTTCCGATAAGGGGAAAAATGGGGTTTTTAACCTTATAAAGGGATTTTACAAGGTTTTGAAGGGGAATTTCAAGGTTAAATGAGGATTATGGAGGGATTTTATGAAGAAGGAAGGGGATGAAAATGGGGTTATTTATGAGTGAAGGAGGGGTAAAAATGATGGGAAAATGGGGTTTTTCAGCAATCTTCTTCTTTAGGTAAACAATAGATTTTTCAGGGTTAATGAGGGAAACAACAGTGAAGGTTTTCTGAAGGAAAAAGAGACATCATTAAGACTTCAAGAACTCACAATATGGAAATGAATTGTTTCTTGAGGGCTAGAAAATATCTAGCCACCATTTGATATGACAAATTTTTATAGGTGGCTAACAGTGGCTCCACATGGGGATGGTGCCTTCTTGAAGGTATCAAGAACTTCAGACCTGTCTTCTCTGGAAGCTTATCAATGCCTCATCCATTGGGTTTCAACTTTATTTCTTTGCTGATATTCTTTGGCTTTGATAGTGTTAGCAGCCATTAAAACCAATGGAGTTCTATCAAAACAAGCTTTCTACCTACCCAATCTTAATGATCTAAATTTTTTTCTTCTTTTCAGAATGCATTTGTATTTGTTAACTCTTTTTACAACACTTTATTCTTTTAAGAAAACATAATACTATTCTATTTCTATATTTATTTCTCCATGAACTCAGATTAAGCAGTTGAGTTCATAAGCTTCTCTACCTAACTACTATCTGTCAGGATTAGATTGTCTAACAAATTTTTTATTCCCTACATTCTAAGACAAGAAATTTAAAAGAAAACAAGCTAGGATTGAACAATATAACTTTTTGCTAATCTATGGCATAAAAAAGCTGCTCATAGACAAAAATTTACAGAAAAAATAAAGCAAAATGGTGAAGGCTTAAGATTTGAAAACTAAAGAACATCCTTCACTTTCTTTCAGCTCTGATTTTAGGCTTGTTTGAGCTGTTTTTCTCTTTGTTCATTGGTTCAAGTTTTGGGCATATTAGAACCAGTCCTTTTATTCTTGGCTCAATATTTGATCAAGTTAGAGCCATGCATCTCTTTAAAACTCATAGGTTCATATTTTGAGCTTGTTTGAACCCTTTTTCTTCTATCCTAATCTACCTAACTGATAAGCCAAGATTAAACTATTTGGAAAATATATTTCACTAACCTATCAACAGTAAATTAAAAATTAATTATTCATGATTAGGCTGTATGAATAACTAAGAGTGTGTTTTTTAGGAGTGGCATTTGAGCTTGCACACTTTCAGATTTTGTTTCTCTTTTTGGTATGGGGTTGTACTTTTCTTGTTTTTACAATCTGCCCTCTTTTTCCTGTTCTATTGTTTTTATATTTTTTCATTTTCTAACTTTGAATGCAATGAAGAGTGTGATATTCAAAATGAGAAAAAATAAAAGGCTTCCAAACTGATATGGTTAAGAAAAATAATTTTTGAGCATCCTACCATTGACATGACCCCCAAATAGTTCAGCTCCACTCAATTCTTGTAAAAAATAGGCATTTTTACCAGCAGTAGAATGAATGAGATAAGGGCCAAGCCATAATTTATCAAATTTCCCATGCTTACCCTTATCTTCTCTCCTTGAATCCCACTTTAACACTTTGTCACCAATGTTGAAATTACTGGCCTTTGTCCTTCTATCAAAAAGCTTCTTGATGCTTTCTTGCTTTTGTAATGCTCTATTGTAGACCTCCTCTCTGGTTTTCTGAAGATGTATGGCCTGATTTATTCTTCTTATCATGTCATTGTCTTCAGACTGTACTTCTTGGATCATCTTCATGACTGGCACTCCTAGGATGGTTGGAAAAATTGCATCTACTCCATATACAAGCTGGTAGGGTGACATTCCAGTTGATTTTTTAAGTGTTAATCTGTCAGCCCAAAGTGCATGTACCAGCTTTGTGTGCCATTCATTCTTATTGTCCTCCAGTAACTTCTTGATTATGTTCACCAAGCTTTTGTTTGAGGATTCTGCCAGCCCATTACCTTGAGGGTAATAAGCAATAGAATGCCCCAAGGTAATCTAATATTTGTGACAGAATTCAACCATGTTTTTTGATCCAAATGCAGCTGCATTGTCAGTAATAATCTTCCTATGACAACCAAATCTAGATAGGATGTGAGTTTCAAGAAATTTTATAATAACAGAGTCATTGGCTTGCCTAGAAGGGATGGCTTCTATCCATTTGGTGAAGTAGTTTGTTGTAGTGAGAATCCATCTATGTTGGGCAGATGAAGGTGGATGGATTTCTCCTATGAAGTCTAGACCCCACTGTTGAAAATGAGCTTAAACAGTGATCGGATGCAAAGGTAAGGGAAACAATTTTCTTTTTCCTTCAAAAAGTTGGCATTTATGACAGGCAATGATCATCTTATGGACATCCTGGAAGAGGGAGGGCCAATAGTAACCAGCTCTTAGGATTTTGTTGGCATTTGTCTTCCAATAGAGGTGGCCTCCACATTATCCTTCTTGGAACTCATGCTTGATTCTCTCTACATCATTCTCAGGCAAACATTTAAGCAATAATCCACTAGAATTTTTCCAATAAAGACATTTATCTAAAATGCAGAAGTTAACAACTTTTAACTTTAACAACATTGCCTTTGTTTTTGACAAACCAGGAGGTGTATTCAGATTGAGAAAAACATATAAAATATCAACATACCAAGATGAATTCAAGAAATGATTTTCAATAATAGGAGTTGACAACTCCTCTTGTTCATCTAAGGCATTTATCATGTTTATATAAAGAGCTTCAAAATTTGATTCAACCATTAATATTTCTAATCCTTGGCCTTTTATGAGTTTAGTGGGCTTGATTTCCAAATCATATTCAAGTATCACAGCTATCCACTTACCTCTCTTGCCATCTGGGTCCTGTGTTAAAATGTCCTTTACAACTGAATTGGGCACAAATGAAATGATGTGGGAGTGAAGAATGTAAACTCTAAATTCTTTTAAAGCTTTGACAAAAGAAAAAGCTTGTTTTTCCATGATGTTGTACTTCAGAGGTGAATCTCTCAATGCCTTGCTAAAGAATGTAATTGGCTGCTCTTGTCCCTTTGAATTTTTCTGCAATAGGACAACAACCATAGTGTGTTCTGATGCAAATGAAAAAATCAAAAAATATTTTGAAAATTCAGGACTTATAAGAACTGGTGTTTTGGTTAATGCTTGCTTTACCAGTTCAAAATATTTCTTTGCTTCTAAGGTCCATTTAACTTCTTGTTCCTTTTTTAGCATGTTTGTTATGTTTCTAAGGAGTTCAGCCAAGTAGCGTATGAAACTTCTCAAGAAATTAATCTTCCCAATGAAAGATTGAAGTTCCTTGATGTTTTAGGATGGGTGATTTGCAACATACCCTCAATCCTCTTTGAGTCTATATTTATTCCTTCTTCTAATATGATGTGTCCAAGAAGTTTACCTTCTTGGAGACCAAACATTGTTTTCTTAGGATTTAAAGATAACCCAAATTTTCTGCATTTCTCAAAGACTATTCTCAAGTGTTCTAGGTGTTCTTCATCTATTTTGGAAAAACTAGTGATATCATCAAGATAAATAATGATGAAGTAGCCTAATTCTTCCGAGAATGAAATATCCATGGCTCTTTGAAAGGTAGCACCATCATTCATTAAACCAAAGGGCATTTTCACATACATGAAAGTGCCCCAAGGTGTAGTAAAGGTTGTTTTTAATTGATCATCAGGATGTACTAAAATCTGATTGTATCCTGAGACGCCATCTAGTGGGTAGTTGTCCTTCAATGAGGCTTTGTTTAAGTTACTAAAGTCAATGCAAAGCCTTATTTCTCCTGTCTTTTTCCTAGCTGACACTAAATTAGACACCCAATCTGAATATCTAATAGGAACAATAATTCCAACTTCATACATTTTCTTGATTTCCTTTTCAACCAAAGGCAATTGAACAGGGTTTATTCTACACAGTTTTTTTTGAAAGGTTTCTGGTTTTCTTTGAGGGGTATCTTGTGCTGAATTATTTCTATGTCATAGGATTTGAGATCCTCATAACTCCATGCAAAAACATCAGAAAATTCTTTAAAAAACTTTATGTATTTTAGTTTGATGTGAGCTGGTAAAGTTTTAGATAGTTTGATCATTTCTGGGTTTAGTTCACTACCTATATTACACTCTTCTACTTTGGTTTCCACGGGCTCCAGTTTTGGTTTCTTGGCAACATCATTGAAATAAAAAATTCTTCTAAAGGGACCAGTCCTTTTGGAAAATCTTGTGTGTTAGATTGCAGCGTTTGTAAGTCTTCTTTTTCTAAATCTGCACTAATCTCTGTGGTATGTTTAAATTTATTAGTTAACAGATTTATATCAGAAATCTTGGGAGAGTTTTCTTCTTCATCAAGTAGATTTTCTTCATTAGAACAGTCTGTTTCATAATCTGAATCTGAACTTGGTAGTTCAAATTCATTTTTGGACTATAAGAAGTCTTCTATTTGTTTGTCTCCATCAAACACTGACCAATATTTTTCATTGCAGGGACAACTAGTCAAAATTTGATTTGGGTAGTGCATAGTTTGGTTTCATAAGGTGTCAGGCATGTTCTAGCAACAAAAGCTAAACCATTAGCAACAATATTTTGATTTCTTGGGACAAAAATAAGTTGGAATTCCTCAAATGTTTTCAATAAATCAAGGGTATCATTCCTATAGGCTCTAATTCTGGGATGTTTGGAACTATATTCCTCATTCACTTGCCTAATTATCAGTTCGGAATCACCATGAACCTTTATCCTTTTGGCCCCTAATTTATTTAATAAGTGTAGGCCTAAAAGGAGGGCTTCATACTCAACTATGTTATTGGTGCATTGAAAATTTAATTTGCAGGAATGTCCTGCAGCATGATTGTTCACTGTATTGTGAAGCCACACTCCTACACCTACATCACTCTTAGTGCAAGATCCATCCAAATGCATACTCCAAAGAGGACTAGTTTCAGACTCACTGGTATGGTTACTATCCTCTTCATCTAGTGTGCTTTTGGATTGTTCTTGTAGATCAACAATATGTTGAATTTGTTTTGTTTTCTCATGTTATTAATTGCGTTGAGGATTCTTTTCTTTATTTTCAAGGTTGAAAAGAAATGGATGACTGATTTGTAGCTCAAGACCTGTGATTGGTTTGTTGTGACTTTCTGTTTTAGCAAACTGTTTTGAAGCTTTTGTCTTGTCTTCCTCTTTTCCTATATCTGCCCCTAATTCAGTTAAGGTTTCTTGCTCACTGAATGTTTCATCATTGAAAAGGATAAATGAGTCAAGACCTGTGTGAACAGAATAAAGATGAGAGTTTTATGGTCTCTCTTGGCTGGTAACCATGTACTGCATGTGAGTTTCCCTGTAAAGTCTCCTAATCTGATTGAAGACAGGGATGGTTGCATATGTCATGTCCATCTGCATTGTTCCTTGTAACTTAGCTCCGCAAGATCTTGATAAAAGTATACCATACTTGGGGGGTACAACAGCCACTACAATATCCATCACTAAAAACTTGGTTGGAATTTGTGCTAAGTTTACATAGAGATCTTTGATTAATCCTAAACATTTCACTCTTCTTGAGTCAAAGGAGTAAAGATCTTTGTAAGGTCGAGTGATTTCAAGGCCTAGACTCTCCATTACATCTTTGGGCATTAAATTGTGAGAGGCCCCTGAGTCATGCATGGCATTGTGTAAAATATTGTCATGAATATTCAAACTAACATAGAATGGAGGAACTGGACCTTCTTGGTATCTACCCTCAATATTTGGACCAAATAAGAGCTCTGGTTGGTCATCACTAAGATTGACAGTGTCATTATTTTATCCTATGTTGAAAGCCTTCAAAATTTGGGATCTATATACATCTTGGGTGGCTAATTCAGTGAGAGGAATAGAGATTTTGATTTTCGCAATTTCTTGTTCCAAACTAAAAGGTATTTAATTTTTTAACATGTTTGTTTTAGCCTTATTAACCACCACTTTATCAGCAAAATCAGTTTGTTGATTTCCTCTATTTACATTGGTCAAAATTGTTTTAATAGGAGCACTAGCTGAGGTACTAGTGCTGCTAAGATCTGCACTCTGTTTTTCATTGATTTGAGTGCTTTTTTCTTTGTTTTTATCAGAATTTACAGCCATTGTTTTGTCTTTATGTTTTGCAGTCTTGGGTTTGTTTACAGGGATGTCTTTTACAGGTTTACCAGAGGTTTTGGTTTTGGGAGTTTCCTAATTGCTTTTACTCCTAAGTTCATACTATTTTGAAGTTTCTATGATGACATTTTCCATTTCTTGATAATAATATTCATCCTCGGCTCTTTTATCATCATAAGGTGTGTACATACCTTGTTTCCTATTGTAATGAACTTCAAATTCATCATTATCTACTCCCAACATGTTTATGTCATCTTCCTTTGTTTGTTCTATTGTTTCTTCAACCTCACTAACATAGTTTTGATGAAAAGGAGGCATAATCTCCTTATCAGTGTCTCTTGGTCTGTTTTGACGTTGATTTCTCCTAAAATTCTAATTTTGGTTTTGAGATTGGTTTCTGTTTTGAGGAGATGTTTGATTTTGACTTGCTTGTGCTCTCTCAAGGATGCTCATATTTTTCATCATCTCTTCCATCATTCTTTCCATCTTAGAGCTAGATGTGGAAGGGGCAGATTCCTCTCTAAATGACACTTTCTTCTCACTCCTCATTTTTTCTCTTTTCTCCATTAGATTAAATTTCAGAACCAAGGATCCTTTCTGCATATCTTCTAGAGTCAGAGGCTCTCTTTCTCTAAGTTGATAAGCCATTTCAGGATCGAATCCTTCAGGAAACTTATTTAAAGCTGAGCCTTGTGGAGGTTTTGAGATCTGGGGGAATTACATTATACACACTATTGAACCTAATGCAATATGCTTGCACACTTTCACTAGTGTTTCTTTGGAGATTCTTGTAGTCTGAAAGTATTTGGAGAGGGTTTTTCTTAACTTCCCATTTGTTTAAGAATAACTGATGGAAGGCTTGGAGATCATTAATAATGTGAGGGGTTAAGCCTTTGAACCATTTTCTTGCTTCTCCCCATGAACTCTGAGCAAATAATCTAATTTTGATAGTTTCATCGTCAATCTCATTTCTGTCGAAGTAGTCATTCGTCTTGTCCACATGTTGTGAAGTAGCAATAGCACCACTGGCATCAAACAATGGTATCTTGGACTGATAGTCCTATGGAAGATTGACTAAGGGTAAAGGAAGGACTAGAGGGGCATACCATGTTGCGATGATAGGAGGTTGTGGAAAAAGTGGGGGATTTACAGGTGGAGGATGTAAAATGAGAGGGGTTTGATGGAATGGTGTTGTTTGGACAGTGTATTTCTGGATAACAGATGTGGATGGACCAGCAAGATATTGTTGAGAAAATCTAGGATGAGAGAAACCAAAATTATGAAGGAAATGTAAATCAGGTGCTGTAGTTTCTTTGCTAGTAGGATGCTCACTTCTGTCTTGGGAAGAAGGTGGAGATTCAGAGTGTATCTAAATTATATCATCAAGTGACCTAGTTCTAAATGGGTTCCTTAAGTCAACTTGTGATTGTTGTAGAGCTGTAAGGTTATCTGGGACAGAATTAGCTCTGTGGAGTGGTCTGATAATAGTTGAAGATTTGGCCTTAGGATACTTCCTAAGTATTCTTTCAGGGTTGTCAACTATCTCAGGAGGGTTTGGATCAGGATGGCTCATAGTATGAATTCTTTTAGAAGCCACTATGATATGTTTTTCAGACCCAACTAAACCAGAAAAGTGTAACCAAATATGAAATTCTTTAGGAGGCTAACTGATCTTTTAAAACAAGAAAAAATTAATCCTTAAAGCCTTCTGACTGAGTTTTTATGATGTTATGAGAGGAAAGGGTTTCCCAGTGGCGTCTTAAGGTTTTTTTTGGATTGTGGAGTCACCAGGTGGAAATTTTTACCTCTTTTGGAGGTAAAAGGTTTTATGGTCCACCACCATGTTTATTTGAATACCAATCTGAAATTTTTTTTGGTTTTCTAAGTTTTTTCAGTCCTATGGGTTCTAAGAGTGTCCTAAATATGTTTCAACAATTAGCTACGGTGATGAGACAAAGAAAGTTTACTCTTATGGCTTAGCTAGCTGATTCCTTCAAGGTTTGATAAGCTCTTATGAGAATCCTAAGGGTTCCTTGTTTGTCACTGATTCAAATAATTTCTATCATGATTACCATTGCTTTGGTAGTGCTTGAAGAGAGCTTCTTTATACCTCAAATGTTCTTGAATCAAGGGGTTTTCTGAGGTCCTAAGGGTGTTTAAGATGAAATTAACTCAGTCCCCAGTGGAGTCGCCAGAATGTTAGACCTCTGTTATTTGCAAGATTGACAAATACAAACTGCAAAGCCTACATATGAACCACTTTGGGATTCTAGGATCTAGCCCTCCTGAATCCAGAGAGGGATCTCTCTATAAGTGCAAATATTGATTTATCTTTTAAGGCTTGAGATGTGATATTAGGCTAGTTATTAGGAACAAGGTTTTTGTTTGGTTTTGGTTGGACAAAGATAAATGAAGATGAAGGAAGTCTAAATTAAGGGTGAAGGTATATGCATGTGAAGGAATGATTCAGCTAACAAGATAGGCCAGAAGCAGCTTCAGTCCATTGGGCTATGGAGTCATAGTAGGATTTAATTGAAACAACAAGGTTCAAGAGTGGTCCATGGGGCAAGTCATCTATGTCAAAGGATCTCTTTAAGTTGATTTTATGGAATGGAATGAAACAATAAGAAAAGGGGAATTAACTAGATGAAGAGAAAATAGCAGCCTAAGATCAAGTAAGTACTTTGAAACTATCCTGCTTTTGGCATGCTCTTAAGAAAGACATAAAATTTATCTAAGATCAGGTGAGTACTTTGAAACTAGCCTGCTTTCGATGCACTTTCAATAGAAAACATTTAAAACACACAGAATAGCTTAAGATCAAGTAAATACTTTGAACCTATCCTACTTTCAGCATATTCAAAGGAAAAACATTCAACATAAACAAGAAAAGTAGTCTAAGATCAAGTAAGGACTTTGAACCTATCCTGCTTTCAACATGCTTTAAGGGAAACTTTCAGAAAAATTTTGGAGATAAAACTAGAGGATAGGGCTAACCATAGACTTCCCTAGTTCAAATTTACTTAGCATAAACTAAAAATCACATTCAAGAACAATGCCTAAAGTTTAGACAGTAAGAGATCTGAACAACAACACTCCTAACTGCTTGGATTGTATTAAATCATTCCTAAATACACAATTGGAAGAAAACATGGAGATAAAGCTTATCAGTGAGAGTATGGTACCTTTGACAGTAAATCCTAACTCTATAATTTTTATTCTTTATTAGAGAAGATGGAAAGAATAGAAACAAAAATAAAATAACAATTTACAATAAGAAAAACATCATCGTTGACATAGACCAGGATCCCATAAATCAGCTTGTATTTGATGCTTCAAACCAATTACAATCATCAAGTCCAGTGGTACTCTACAGCTTCAAAATTCTCATCTCAACTTAGGTATCTTCAATTACAAACAGAGCTTACAACAGCTTCAGAAAACTATTTACATGCAACAAATATTCAGAGACCAACCTTTGTCTCATCTTCTACAGAGGTATTTATAGAAGAAAAGAGGAGGTGGGATGTAAAATAAGATCTCTAGGCTCAATTATTACAAATAAATGCTTCTCGGCCTTTGAGGGGCTAAATGGAGAATATTTCTAATATTTCCTCTGTATTGATTGGTTTTCATTAAGTTTTTAGGCTACTTGGGAGAAATTGTTGACTTTAAAGCTCTTTCTTATCTTTGTAATAACTTTGCTGACAGTCGTAATAAGTTTCTTTGATTTGAAATAACTGTTCAGCTGTCTTTAGGCAAATATCTTCTGTTCTGAGGAAATAAATATGCCTTCTTTGATTGTTTTGATGCTGTAGGTGGCTTTTGGTAGCTAGAGAGGATTCAATTAGCCTCTGATGTGGCAGTGGGGGCTTCTCGGACTGAGAGGTTGCTTTGTCTTTCTCTAAAACACCTTTAATTTATTTTAGATTTGTTTTTTAGGTTTGATTAGTCTTAATATGTGTCTTCAGGTCTTCATACTATCTATAAATATGTGGATTAGGCTTTTGGTTAGCTAAATTTATGCCTTAATCCCTCAAAACTGTGTTAAATCCTTCAATTCTTCACTTCTGCTTTGATTTTATGCTGTCAAATTGATACTCTTTGTCTGTGATGTTTGTTGTGTTTTTTTTGTTCTTGCAGGTACACAGAGGGTTGTATAATGGCATCAGTGCTCATGAGGCATAGATAAAACATGATTCGGAACCCTACATAATGATCTCCTTCATGAATAAAGGCCTAGGGGATCGTCATCTCTGGCCTTTGATTTCCTTTAAGAAACTGTGTTAAAGCTTTACAACCTGCAAAAATAAACAAAAAGTTATAAAAATCCTGGATGGATGGGCTTAAACTACTTCAGAGGTTTAGGTTAGATCATGGTCATTGGATGAAAGCATCCAACGACGAGGATTTATTGCTGAGGTCAAAAGGAGAGGCGGTTGGAGGGGTGAATGAAAGATTAAGTCCTAGCTGTAGATGTATATTGATCAACAGGTGAGGTCAATCTGGGTTTTATAATACGGAAGGGGAAGAGTTATAATGAAAAATGGGAGAAATTGTAAGGAAAATGGGGGAAAACCTTTATCGGCAGCAAAAAAGGCTTAAAGCGAAGTTTGGATGTGGGATGAATGAGAGCCGTTGATCTAGAATGATCAACGGTCAGGATCTTCGGAAGAGCGTTTGGGAGAAAAGGAAAGGGCGATACATTGATGGTGAGGTTTTAATCATAACCATTAGATCAAAAGAACAAACGATGGAGATTAAATAAGAGGAATGCAATGTAATGGGGAAAGGTGGTTTGGTGGAAAACCATAATGGTTTTATGTAGATCTAAGGCAGTTTCCAAAATATTAAAAAAAAATGCGATATGCCTTGCCGCCCGCCACGTGTCCTTAGAGAAACCACTTTTTTCGTGTTTTTTCCCGACGTTAAACCTCTGGCGCAAAAAAAACGTGAAATTGAATGCTATCCGTTGGATGGATGGGCGCAGATCCAACAGTGTGGATCGCACGCAATGGAGGGAAAGATGCACAGGCGGAAGATATTAGCATGGTCAAAGGCGGATTATATCTCGACCGTTAGATCTCGGGAAGGGACGGTCGAGATCTATCGAGGGGGAAGGTAGGTCCCAAAGGAGTTTGGCCTATCGGGTTCAATCTAGACCATGGGATTTGAATAATGGATGGTCCAGATTACTTCTCGAGGAAACAAAAGCAATGTGAGACGGGGGGTCAGGCAGGGATCGGGTGAAATGTGGACCGTTGATCTGTAAATATCAACGATGGATCTTTACTGAGAAATTACACTATCGGGATTTATGAAATAACAAAGGGAAGTCGGGTTTGATGTGGATCGTTGGATATTTGAAATGGACAGTCCAGATTGGATCGCAGGGTTGCAAATCGGCGGAGGCAAAGGGAAGGCACAAAGGGAATGTGCCGATGCGATTAAGCGCGGGCCATTAGATCTAGGAGAGATCCATGGTCAGGATTCGATCTGCAGGTGCAATGGAAAGGGCTTTCGAGCGGAGCACGATTAAATATGAGCCGTCGGTTCTTGTCGATTCGACAGTTCAGATTGGATTGCGGGATCGTAATCGGAGGAGGGAAAGGGAACGAACAAAAGGATTTTGCAATGTGATGGAGCGAGGACCGTTGATATAAAAACTAGATCGATGGTTAGGATTTAATCATGAAGGAAAAAGGTAGATGGGCGGGTTTTGAACGGGGAGTGATATGGATAGTCGGATCTGGGCACGATAAAGCAGATCAACGGTTGGGAATTGATCGCTGGATCGCATCGGTGGGAAGGTAAAAAACAAAGGGTAAGTTGGAAACTTGCGATGCAATGAAGCGATTAAGCGCGAGCCGTCGATCTAAAAACTAGATCGATGGTGGAAATTGTAGCGGAGGTCGACAGAAATAGAGTCTATCGCATCGGAAGATTTGAAATAACAAAGGAAAAGGTGATAAATGAAAGCTCCGATTGCGATTGCGCGATGGGGTTTAGCGCCTGGTCCTGGGTACGGGTCATATGCGGAAAAAAGGGTCTAAGGGCTAGGCTGAAAGGGGCTTAAGGCCTTCTGGAAAATGATGGTTTTTCAGGAATTTGAAGGTTTTTCAAAGGATTCTTAAGGTTCCGATAAGGGAAAAAATGGGGTTTTTAACCTTATAAGGGGATTTTACAAGGTTTTGAATGGGAATTTTGAGGTTAAATGAGGATTATGGAGGGATTTTATGAAGAAGGAAGGGGATGAAAATGGGGCTATTTATGAGTGAAGGAGGGGTAAAAATGACGGGAAAATGGGGTTCTTCAACAATCTTCTTCTTTAGGTAAACAACATATTTTTCAGGGTTAATGAGGGAAACAACAGTGAAGGTTTTCTGAAGGAAAAAGAGACATCATTAAGACTTCAAGAACTCACAATATGGAAATGAATTTTTTCTTGAAGGATAGAAAATATCTATCCACCATTTGATATGAAAATTTTTTATAGGTGGCAAACAACTTTGTCCCAAACTGAGCAAGAAACTCAAAATAGAAAAATAATTGGTGTTGCTCCAATGGCTTATTTGAATCAACATGCTCTCTCTATTGGGAAATGTAACTAGTTTCGGTCTTCATAATTGTCATTTGTCTCATTTAATGATGTAATTGTTATATATTGATCAAACGAAGAAATAAAATTATAAACAGGAAATTTTATAAAGCATGGGTTTCATGCTTGAGTATTTGGTTAATATGTCAAGAAGCCATTACATTCCTATAGGATTGTCTTGAGTTAAAAGGTCATTTTCATTATGTAAAGACCCATATTGGAACTTGTATTTAATAAATAAAGTCATTTTTTATTTTGGAAAAATGTTTATAATGCTCCAAATAATAGGTCAACTAGATAGCTGAATTTGGCCTCACATTTGGCTTGAAGAGCCCTTGGAAGGATATATAAAGTAGAAATTCGACCTCCTTTGAGAGACATCACACATGCACTTCATTTTAGAGCAAGTTTTTGGATAAGAAGAATTTGAAGTACAAAATAAGGAGAGATGAGTTTAGTTGAGGATAAATATGCCCTATAAGAAATTGAAGGTCTATAACATGCAAAGTTCCTATTGAAAGATGTAACTAATATTGGTCTTTATAATTTTATTTGGCTCATGACATGATATGTACTTATCAAAATAAAAATAAAATTATTGTAAAAGAAAATGTATTTATTAAAGCATGGGTTTCATGTTCAAAGATTTTGGTTCCTAGGTCTAAGCACCCATTAAGTGCTCTAGGGTTTTTGTCTTGGGTCAAAGTTTATGTCATGATGTAATAGGCCTGATTGGGCTCTTGTATCAAGAAATAAAGTATTATTTTGATGTTTATAAAAGTCTAGAAAGACCCCATGACCAAGTCAGCCATCCATGATAAAGTCAACCTAGAGAGGCCCACTCTAGCCCTCATGAACACTATAAATAAGAGGACTTTGACCTCCTCTAGTGACACATATCTTGGCATTTTATCTGTGATATAAACATATTTTAAGGAACCTAGAAGACTATAAATCACCCTAGAAAAGAAAATAAGAACCAGAACAAAAGAAAGAAGTATGATCTCCTACTATTATTGGCCCACTCGTTTGAGTTTCTATGATTCGTGGATTACTCTAGGTTCGAGTTTTTGGAAGTCGAAGTTACATATCTGATTGATGAAGTTGAAATTTAGAGAATTTACATTCTTGGTAAATTCAACCTTTTTCACTTATTGGAGAAATATTTTTGTTCAAGGAATATTGCTTGGTGGTTGGCTTAGTCTTGTGATGTCTTTGTCTGTCTTGTTTGGTGGTTGGATTTGTATTGGGAAGTATTTTTATAAATTGTTTGGTGGTTTTCTTGGTATTTGGAAGGCCTCATGATGATTTAAAATCTTAATTATTTATCTCTTAATAAGGAGAGATATTTATTGAGCGTGTTTAAAATTTGCTATCTTTAAAATTATTAACACATAAAACATGATCAAATTATGTCAAAATTTTCATTAGAATTATTGTGTTTGATTGCCACAATTTTAATGTCTATGTGATGCTAGAAATAAATTATCATTTCACTTGTGGATGTGTACCTAATATTGAGATCGATGGAGGCCATTGTAATGTCATGATTTTTAAACATGATGTGATGGAGTCTCAGCTTAAACAAAATATTTTTGGGAATGTAGAATACTATGGATGTTCTATAATTATCATTCATAGGGCTAATGATGGCAAAATATATGATGCTTTGGAATAAATTAACTCAAAGGTATTTCAAAATTATTTGTAGGTGCTCAAAGGCTTGGAGCCTAAAGGATTTCCTATAGAGTATGCACAAGTTCCCATCGCTGATGGAAAAGATCTTAAGAGTTCTGATTTTGATGCTTAGGACTTGAAGATTCCCTTAGTTTCGAGAAACACTATATTTGTCTTCAATTATCATATGGGACATGATAAATATGATTCATGCCTTTTTCAGCTTCACATTGATTCTTTTCGATATAAGAAACAACTTCAAAAATGGACAATATTTTTACTAGTGGAGAAGAAGTTCACTGTCAGGAAGTGAGGCAATATTTGGGAAGATTACCTTAGAAGGTGTAAGAGCATCATGTGATATGTTGAATATCACTATTCATGATATTATATATCACATGAGTCTTATTTACTATTAGGATATCATTTATTTTGAATACAATCAATCAAAAAATTTATATTTGAAAATTCTCAAAATAAATCCTTGCTATGATGGGAACTTTCTATTTATGGGCTCTCATTGTCAAAATATCACAATTGGAGTAATGCATATAGAAATTCCATAGTGAAAGAAAAATTCAGAGACAATGAGATAACAATCACGTGGTTGGCCAAAGACAACAACAACAAATTATGTTATTCACTCTTCTAGCCTAGCAACATGTTTTCCACTAAAACATTGCATAAGAGATCACAACTCGAAAAAATGACCAAGAAAGATGGAAACAAAGATTGTGAGATTATTTTCATCAAAGAATTAATAATAGAATAAATTCCACATCTCAAAACTTTATAGTCTACCAACAATGATACGAAGAGTGACTATATAAATTAGAATCACTATTGAATGAAGCTTCAAGAACTTTCTTATGACATTTCCCTTTGTTTATTGTGAATGCCATAGATACACTCTACTATCTATGATGTATATAGAAGAATTATATGCAAAATACATTGTAATTTATAGAGATTACAATTTCTCAATAATAATATTGATTAAATTCCAATAACATGCTATGCACAACAAGACAAGTAAGAAAAAAAATGAGAGATAGATCATGGTGCCTCCATAGAAGTTGTAAATTGGACCTGAGAACAAGTTACAAGTTTGAGCAGAGAGAAATTTGAATTAATAAAAAGACATATAGAGTAGTGAACATGGTGCCACCAAGAAGGAGGATTAACATGAAGAACAACCAAAGAAGAGATATTTACTCCACAGAAAATGAGAAGATGCAAAATAAAATGAGCAATTGATGTTTAAAGGGATATTAAGTGTATGTTAGCCTAGAAAGGTCCATTACATAGTCTGGAACACATCATGGAACTAGTAATATAGAATGGATATAGAATGTATATTGTTTACATATTCATTATTAATATGGAATTGATCATAGAATGTCAAATAAATTAGTATGCATAATATCAATGTGTCATGAATGAAAACATCACTAAAAAGTGAAATGCGATATTCTAACACATGAATAAAACATGTAATGATAACAATGATATTTGAATGAGTGATATATTAAATGCATAAAACTCAATGATTAATATTGGATAACTATTGGCATATGTGCATGTGTGTGTGTTATGAGAACGAGACTTTTAATTTTGATCAAACTAAGAAAATAGAGAATATGAATAACCTAAAGGAGCCCATAGCTATGACGGAATTTTTGCAAGATCTTCTGAATATGGATTGAGGACAATAAACTACCTTCATTAAACCTATACTAATTAACCTAGACTTAGTGTACCACTGGAAGCTAGAGAGTTGTGCAAATAATGTAAGGCTACAAGTCTTATAAATTGCCAGAATTTGAATAGAAACTTAGAGAAATATTCATTCAATGATTATTTATATAAAGCATGAGATGATTTGATACACCATCCCACGAAGAATCAAGATTAGTCTCAATATAGAGACTTATGTCATGGTGAGTGAGACCACTCCCACACCTTTAAGGGGAAAACTAGGGCTTGTGAGTGAACAAAGGTTAATTGATTATTTGAGCACGAGGAAGGGGAAAATTGTGCCATATAAGAAGAAATATCTAATGAATAAAATTGATGATTTATAGGTTTTGTTTACATTAATAGATATTGTTGCACAATCATCTTGTATTGCACATATTTCCATCAACAAATAAATTGTTAATATTTAATTTCATGCATTATATAGGAATTTGTGTCAAATTGATACATCAATATCCCTATTGCAACGAGGTCACTTTCATAAGGATAAGTGCATTGCTATTATAATCATGTAGAGATATATGTGTACCTAGTCATTGATGTGCATATGGATTATTGTATTAAATATGATTCCGCATGCAAAGGATTGACTGTCGATGTCGTTGGGATCATGACACTGACATAGACTGCTTTCTCACTCTCTTGATGATCATTATAATATGTCAAGAATATCGTCAACTTCCAACCCAAAGATTATGGATATAGGGTTTCTTAGGGTCACTATTGATATGTCCTTTAGAGATGCCATCATTTCATATGAGTCATAGAAGAGACTTGTGAAGGATATATTTTTCATTTGAATGTCTAAATTAAGTTTCCAAGCCTCCTTAGGGTTTTACATTAGGGTTGATGATAAAAATATATCAACATCTATATATTAGAAAGAATGTGATATTGAGAAAATACAAGGTTTCGATGCCATCAACCAAATCATAAATTAAATACTTCCATATTGTAAGTCTATTCCATGCCAAATAAACTTTATATTGCGGTCATATGCATTTGCATTTGGTATAGAAGCCATAATTCTCATATAAAACATACTAAATACCATTGACATATTCATTTTTTATTTTTTATTTTTCATGTGTTTAATGGATATAGTATTCTATTTTGAGAGGTCTATATCTGTTTTATATAATATTTGAAATATGGTAACAATATTAGGTTCTAATATTTACCTTTAGTGTATAGAGATTAGAATTTAGAATTTAACAATTGATGTAATTTTTTTTAGACTTTACCATGAAAGGAAATTATACACCATTACCATATTCCCTTTTAAAGCATTTATTTATTTATTGTTCATGTGTCTAATGGATATATATATTTTTTTTGATAGGTTTATATTTTCCATGGATAAATATCTCTTTATGATTCCCTAATTTTTTTTATATAATATTTTAATTATAGTAACAATATTAGGTTCTAATATTGACCTTTAGTGTATAGAAATTAGAATTTAGTATATAGAGATTAGAATTTAAGAATTGATGTATTTTTTTTTAAGATTGTGACGAAAGAAATTATATACCATTACCATATTCCTTTTTAAAGCATTTTTTTATTGTTCATGTGTTTAATGGATATAGTATTCTCTTTCGAGAGATGTATATTTTCCATTGATACATCTCTCATGTTTGAAATATAGTAATAATGTTAGGTTTTAATATTGACCTCTTAGTATATAGAGATTATAATTTATTTATTTTGGTATGAATTTATATTTGTGTTTGTTAGGGAATGCAGGTTAATTTGCAATTGTTTTGTTATGAAGAATTATGTAAATTTTGAAATTCAAAATTTAAATTCGAGAGAGGCTATTCACCTCAATAAATATACATACATACATACATACGTATATATATATATATATATATATATATATATATATATATATATATATATATATAAGGAATACTAAAGGAATTTATATAAAAAAAAAATTTCTATCATATTTTCATGCCCAATTAAATTATCCCTCCAAAATAAATTTGAACCATTTCAATATTTAAATTTACCTATTTTAATATTATTTATTAAATTTATTTGTTAAAATAAAAATGAAACTTTAGTTCCCCAATGGGGGTGGGAATTTAAGACGACAAAGGGCGGTGGAGTGGCCTGTGGAGCCAGTCGAGCTCCCATGTGTTGCACGAAGTTAATGAAGGACATGGGGAACTTTGCCCCTGCTCCAAGTGAGTGAGCTATAATCCGGATGGAAAGCAGATGGGGAAGTAGTTTCAAGGTTGGGCGATGAGGAGAGATTGTCGGGAGAGAGTAAGGTGGATATTACAGAGGGACTGGCTCAAGCAACGACTTGGGGTGACAATGCAATGCGAACGTGGTGGATGTGTTAAGGAAGGGTTGGCGCTCTTCTACCTGGCATGGACTTGGGACCCAAGGGAGGTTTCAATTGATAGTGGCAGAGGTATCCCTGGCCCCTGGCCTAGCTCGAAGGGGGGGATGTGGATTTGGTCGTTTTTGCAGGACGCATTCATTTCTCACTCGATTCAGTATCACGGGTGCAGAATCCATCTCAGTACCAAGCTCTCTCATTCCTACTGCAGCCCTGTATAGACTCTGAAGACTATGGAATGTGGGAAGAGACACCCTCCCAGCTGGGTGCTTGTGCGTACACTACGGTAATTATGGTCTCTGAGTGCACTCCTTGACAACAAGCATGGGTGCAGGGTTGGAAGGTGGTAAGTGTTAATTCAAGTTGGATTTTTCATTGTCTATGGTGTATTATGTGGTTACCGCAGTCTGTCCTTGATAATTCTGTGTCAGGTGGCAAGGGGAGTGTAAGCATGCCTCGTCAGCATAAGCGTGCTCGTAGGGGTGGTGTAGGACTGCACCCGGACAACCATCGCCATCCCAAAGATGCTAGTTCTGATTCTGAAGTGACATAGAGTCGTCAGTCTGCTACGGATATGGCTATGTCATCGGCTTGTTCTCAGGGCCACGTCGAAGATCTGGTCACACTTGAGTCCATAGCGACTCAGCTGGACCAAATTCAGTTTAATATTGATGTTATGAGAGAACAGACACATGAGGACAGAAATGAACTAGTCGCCTAGGTCAAAAAACTCCAACACATGCAGAACGAAATCATAGACTTGGTGGAAGGACTCCGATGACAGCAGTGACACACCCATGATTGTATTCGTGGCTTGGAAGCTCAGGTAGAGCACATTGACTATCACATGCATGAGCAGGATTCTATCTTTGTTTCCCCTCCAGCATTCCCTCCTCATCCCCCTCTGTAATGTGTCTTTCTATGTTTTGTAATTTTGGTCTTTTGTGTTGGAAATAGCCCATGACACCGACTGTCTTGGACTCTCTTCAAGCTGTATTCTTCATCGAGCTAGGCCTATGCCAACTCATAAGTCAATGTTGCTATATATGATTGTAAGGATGATGATTTCTAAGGCATTTTTTGCTATGTTAATATAAAATTGGCGTTTTGACCAATAAAAAAAAATGCAAGTTTAGTAATTTAATTATATTATTATTCACTTTTAGTGTATAGAAATAAGATTTTGAAATTTATGTAAATTTTTTAAAATGTTAACAAAATTTTATTGCATGTGTGGAAATATATTTAAATTTTTAAATTTTAATTATTTTAATATCATTTATAAAATTTTAGTTGTTAAGATTTGTTTCTAAACAAAAATTTCTTCTTCATGGGGTTATGGTTCTCCTCTCGCGCGACGGTCACTTCTTCCTTCCTTTTCAAGCACTTCGCAGATGGAGCTGCTTCTAGCTCTCTTGGAATTTTAATCCTTGAGCTCTCCCATGTCCCTAACCACTACCTCGATTCATTATTCAGTCATGCCCTCCTCAATTACCATAATCATGTCTTCACTTCCAGTTATGGGCATGAGTCTGCCTTACTGCTCAATGATTGGCTCCTTATTTCCCTCGACTATATCTAGAGTTGTGAATACATCTACATCATTTTCAACTCGTTCAATGTTTCCCTCTATATTTATTTATGGCGGTATGTGTGTTGCTCCTACCTTAGGCCCGCAGGGCTCTCATCAAGGAGCATTCCCTCTATACTTTTGTGATATTGTTAAAGATACTTCTTGATGTTTTCCCTTGGGTTCATATCCTTCATCCCATCGTGATATGTTTAACCCTACCTCTGGGAAGCATGTTCTTGAAGCTCACTCGATTGAGGTTCCCTTAGTGTCTAAGGCTTTACTTGAAGAATTTTTTTTCTCGTAGGCAGATTTGTTTTGTAGGTTTAGTGGCTTGTGGCCTGTTAGTGTCAGTCTAGTCATACTGCCATCAGTGATAAAAATTTCTCTTTTGCATTTGCATATTAGGAGTCCCATACCAATAAATTTCACCATTCCGCTAGGTCATGGATTCATTAATGGTAGTTATTTCTAATCAGTTTCCCTCATGAGAAACTTGTTGATTCTCCTTTCTATGGTCTTTAGTCATGAGTCACTTTCACTCTCAAAATCATATTTTTAGGTCATAGGATGGGTCTCATTAGGTCCTAGGATCTCACTATGGTAAAATTAATGAGTCAAGTGTCAATAAATATCAGCAAATTCATGAGGAAGTCAATAAACTCAAAGTCACAGCACCTGGAAAGATCAAAGAAATGTTTCATTCAGTTTGATGTAATTTTTGACTCAAAACCATGTTTTGAGGCGAAAACATGATTCTTTGCCTTCATTATCATTCATTATGTAATTTTATGTCAGCATATGTAATAAGTCACAATTTAGAAGCTGCTATCTCCACAAAGTCATCACCTTGCCTTTTAGAGGCGTTTTCTGCAACATTTTCAGCATCAAATCCTGTTGCAAGTAGATTCAACAGAAAGAGCCCGGAAAGAGCTTTCCAAAGGTATACTACACTCTCAAAACTGACTTCTGGATTGAAATTTATGCCTAAGTGAAGTAAAAAGTCCCCTATACCCTTAAACAATCCCTTTTCCCACCTTTCTTTAAACTTTATTTTATTAAAGTTTTATATTTTCTTTAATTAATCCATTTTTCCCCCTCCAATTTACAAAATCGCATTATAAAATCATTTAAATACATACGTGATTTATTTATTAACCACTTCCCCACCATACTCTTTTAAAATTTATAATAAACATTTCAAAGTTTATTATTTTAAAGTCCCAGCCGTTCCCAAACCACTTCCCCTCCATGCCTTATAAACCTTATAATAAAACTTAAAGGTTTATATCATATAAGCCCTGCTGACCTTCCCATCGAAATCGCAACATTCTAAAGGAGCACCCCGATTTTCCCTTTGCCAAACTTCCGATGCGATTATGTTAAGTCACCCCTGATTGGCCCCGCCCGATGATATGTTGGAAGTCGATCTACCCATCGGATCGGATGGCCCATGCCCAATCGGCGCTTTTCATCACTCTCCTCTGATTGACTCCTCCCGATGGCCAACTCCCGATTATTCCTACACCATCGATCTGCCCCCACCGATCGGACGACCCACAGTTCATCGCCTCCTCCCAATCGCATCGGCGAAATTTTGTTATGTAATGCGCCCGCTCCAATCTCCCGATACTGATTAAACTTTAGGCCCACCATATAATATTCTACTCGTCCAATATAAAAAGACCTTTCCCTTTATTTAAATCAAATTTTTGCTTTATTCGTTTTATACAAAGTATTTCTCCCATCGCTCATCCCCATTGCATCAGAACAATTGTCATATGTTATACTCCGCCCCGAGGTCCCGATCCCGATCCCGATTGCGATTCATTGACCCTGGTCCCACCATATTACCCTCCACCCTTTCATAATTAAAAGACCCCTTTTTTTGTAAAAATAAAATTTTGTTTCATTTCACTTTACCAAAGGCCTTCCCCCTCGTTCCCTATTCCCAATCACATTGGAGCTTTTGAGTTTTGTCCACATATATCCTCCCATTCCTTCGATCGCCGATTGCGATTACACCATCGCAAACATGGTTTTCGACTGTTTTATTATATATCACATACCCTTCCTTTCCTCTATTCTGATTTTAATTGCGATGTGGACCCCATCTCCCCTCCCTTTGATCATCGGTTTTTTCCCTTCACTGAGGCATAATTTCATTTCATTTTTATTTTTCAAAGCATTTTATTAAAGTCAGTTGTCTTCTGCGAAAAAATAAAAAAAGTGAAAGACAGTTAAAGGACCGAGAGTTAATATAAGATGGAAATTTCTACAACAGCATAAAAACAAGGATTTTCTCCTCAAATCACCTGTTTATCATTCAACAGCGTAATTGTGAAATCTGCCAAATAGTCAAATGTGATGTCGTTCCTTCTTTAGGGCAGATTTTTGGTGCTCTTTTCTATCTTCAGATTTCAGTTATGAGTTTTTAAAACAACTCTCTTTTCTGTTGATCTATGTTCCCACAAGTTTGGTCTATTTTATGTAATTGTAAATCATTTTTAAAGCAGTTTTTAAATCAGCAATAGGGGAATAGTGTGGAAAATAACGCTCTGCGCTCCAATGTACAGTTTGGCAGGGAATTAATAAGATATACAACTCTGATTTGTGGGATCCATGTGGTATGAGATTTAGCATTTGTTTCTCTCCTTTGTTTCATATGTAAATTGTTATGTTTCACCATGCATTCATAAACATTTCCTTTTGAATGCTTTCAAGATAGAAAGGTAGAATCCATTTTATTGCTCAGCCTTGGGAAATCATTCATACCCTGTGTTTTTCTTCTGTTTGAAAAGGATCCACTTCTTGTGCCCTTTTCAGCTCCTCATGAGTCTTTCCATCTCATCCTTATTTAACTCTAATTGCTAAAATTTCCTGCCTACCTTGCCCCATGAAATACCCTGTATCCTGATTTAATTTCCCGGTTTCATACTGTCCCTTTTCGTCCCACACGTCCCTGAAAATTCATTTCATTTATTAAAATTCTTTCCCATAATTATACCTAGCCTAATATCAAATCATTATTGTATATCCTTGAATATTCTTTCATGGAGAGAGCCCTCTCCTGACCTTGTAGGGCTAGCTACAAGGCTGAGCGTGGTTTAGTTGTTACCCTATTTTTCCCTTTTTCAGCCTGGGGTCCAGATCAGGTGCTAACATCTCTGGCGATTGTACTGGGGACTACCGATCTGACTATATGCGAGCTTATATTCTCGGCACTCATTGAATGTGTTTGTTCCATTTGAAGAACAAATCATATTCAGGCCGTTGGAATAGCAAGTATTGAAACCTGTGTTTTAAGGTTAAAACCTTGGTTATAGTGAAACGCGACAATTCCTTACAAATATCTGTCATCAACGTAAAAGGAGCTTTATTCTTTACTGGCGGATTAATATCAGTGGGACCCAGCAGTGAGTCAACGCGTGGAGTTAAAGCGCCTAAACACAAGTGAAAACCACAGTCAAAGCGTGGTTTAATTACCACCGGCGGGTTTCGGAAACCAAAAACTCCTATATCGCACCGCTTTTTCCCCAGAGAAAAACCACTTCAAAAAAAAAAAACGTGATCTAGTGAGATTAAGGCACGTTATCTCCCCAATACCGCCCATATCACACAACTTTCTGGTGTTAAACCTCGGACTTGGAAAAAACGCGATATTCACGAGGATCGTCCGATCTGGAGAGCGTCAAGATCCAACGACAATCACGCAGTGAAGTGCACACGAAATAATTCAAGGTATGATCCGGCAGTTGTATATGAGTTAATGTTATTTTATTCATAAAAAGCCGAAAAATGAACGTGTGGGGCCCCTGCTGAATAAAATATACGTCGCATTGGTAGAACAAAATAATTTCATGAGATAAGTTTCAAAGGTTTAAAAGGATCGCGCCATTTATATATTTTGTTATTACAACCGGAGTAAGGTGCGTTTAAGTGTTTAACGTGTTCCCCTATGTAGCGTTAATCCTTAAACATTTGTTTGAGAAGGCAGACATTTTTAAAGCGCTATTGGAAAGGAATATAACTACAGCTGCTTATTCCATAGTCGTAAATATATTTCTTCTATCAGAGTATAAAGTCAGATCACCCTAGTAAAATTTTTCTTCTAAATTCCTCGGTTCTGGAAAATGATTTTCAGAGTTTGTTAGGCTGAAACATAATTTTTATACAGTAGAAATTACACACACTAGCTTCAAGAAGATACACAAGGGCTAATCCAAATCCAAATCCTCCTCCTGTGTTTGAAAATCCAAATCTTATTCCAAGAATTGTCAGAAGACAAGAAGGATCACTAAGTCCTAGACCTATCTTCAGATCCCATACTTGGCCCAGTGAGTGGTTTTTTGTAGAAGATATTTCTTTTGATGAGAGTTTTGAGCTTTCTTTGTTTAGAAATAAGTCTGAAACTGCACTTGAGGACACTGTTTTAGATCCAGAATTCCTTGTAGATATTGAAGTTTAAAGAGAAAATTCCTCAATTGATGATTATATTCTGAATTCCCCTCAGTCATATATCACTGCAACTAATATTCCCGAGCCTTCGGAGTCATCAAGAACAACATTCCCTCCTCCTAATTCGTCAGCATTCCCATCCCATCAATTAATTCTCAGCTTTCATCTCCTCCAACAACACCTCCCTTGAATCCTTCTACTAAAAACACTGTTGTAAATCCACCCAGAGTCATGGCTTCCCAGTATGCACCCTTGGTTTTGCCTCAGGTTCTGAATGATATGCCTGCTGACTACCAAAGTAAAATTCCTATTTTTGATGCCACTTAAAGGATTACAGCCCAGCAGAATGTTGATAATATGAATGACTTTTTTGATCTACATGAGGTAGAAGCAAAGAATGTAACTACTAGGTTGTTTGTTCAAAGCTTCGGAGGTGAAGTTAGAAAGTGGTTTAGAGCTTTACCAGCAGGCTCAATTCGCACTTTGCAGGAGTTTCACACATAGTTTTTAGACCGATGGGAGGTAAAAAAAAACCCACTCCAAATTCTGTCTGAGTATGAAAATATTAAGAGAAATGTGGGTGAAACTGTACAGGACTATTGTTTGAGATTTAATGTTGTATATAATGCTATTGCATCTAACTTGAAACCTCCTATGGGATTAGCCTTGCTGAAATTTCTAGATGGTTTTGATGCCGATATGGCATATCAGCTGCGGGAGAGAGATCCCACTACCTTGGAAGACACACAGGAGATAGCGGTAAGTGTAGAAGTGAATATCCTAGCTAAAAGAGCTCGAACCAGAGTGGAAAAGAGAGTCACAGTGAAAGAGGAAGCCTCTCCTTCAGACAGAAAAATGGACACTCTGATTCGAATAGTTGAAAGGATGGTTGATTGATTAACCATTTTGGATAGACCTGAACCTCAAATAAGAAATTCGAATTTTAGAGGGAAATAGCCACAATTCAGGATTAAGCAGAGAGAACAAAGAGCACCAGACCAAGCAGTGCCACCATAGAAGCAAATCAGAACTCCATTACAGCAGAATTACATTCAAGGAACATACACACATGAGGATGATCTTGTGATTGAAGCCAACCATTTTTTCACAGCTGATGGTGCACCAATTTTTCTCACTGAAGACAAAGAATACACAGTGGCGACTCCAGTCATTCAAAAGGACGAAGATTTCATTTTGGCCAATGACGTAGTGTTGGAAGATGATTCCAATGACTACCAAAGAGGGTACATGAATGCTTTGTCGGCCCAACAAAAGAAATATTCCTTGAGGAACAGAGATGTTCCGATTAGTCCCATTCAGAAAAGAAAAGAGCTCCAAATGAAGAACGATGCTCAGAAGAAAGGGAAAGAACTGGCTGATCCTTCCTCCAGCAAAACGCCTTCAACAAATAACACAGCAAATGAGAAGAACCAGCAATGCACAGCAAAAGAGCAAACAGAGAAAAAAGATGCTCCAGTTAAAGAGGTAGAAAAGGCTCCTTTTAATTTAGAGAATGAAATTTCGAAGCTGAAAGTGTCCATGCCCTTGAATGAGTTGGTGAAAAATAGTGCTTATAAAATTCAAGTGTCTAGAATTTTGAAAATAGACTCTGTTTCTGATATGGTGAATGTTGAAGACGACTATTCGGAGCTCATTTTTGGCCCAGCAACTGAAGATCAATAAGAAGAAAGTGAAGTCCCTCCTTTTTACCTGAGCCTTAGAGTACATGAGTTCATATTGCATAATGCTATGCTGGACTCTAGGGTCTCACATAATCTGATTCCCAAAGCCATCATGGAGAAGTTAGGACTTTACATTACCCATAAATATCATGACTTGTATTCTTTTGACTCAGGTAGGGTCCATTTTATTGGTATTATTAAAGTTTTGGTAGTGTCTTTAGATCAAATCCCAGCCAAAAATGTCTTGATGGATGTAGTTGTTGATGATGTCCCACCATGGTTTGGAATGCTCCTATCTAGATCTTGGGGTGCAAAACTTAAGGGAACTATGCAACTAGACTTCTCTTATGCCACCATTCTCGTGTTTGGCCAGTTGAGAAAATTATATAGGGAGAAGAGAATGAAATATATGATTACCAGCAAAGAGAAGCCAGTAAATCATCCCATTAATTCAGTCCACACAGATTTAGAGTCCTTTGTGTTATATTCAGATGGTGGTTTAAATGATGTAAATGTTCAGTTGGTACAAGTAGATGAGATACCTAAGATTTCATAGAATTTCAGGGAAGCCCTCAAACAGGAAAAAGATAAAGCAGCAAGCACTTTTGAGCCTCCTCCCTACCAGCAGCAAAGGGACAGTGAACAACACAAAGATGTAGAAGTCAGCCAAGGTAAAGTAGAGAAAGAAACAAAATTCCAGCATCTACAAGAAGAAGAAGAAGGCCTTTGGAGCATGGATTTTGATGGAGCTGTTGGTAAGGATGGAGCTGGTATTGGAATATGGAATCGGAGCCCTGTTTTCCATCCTGAAAAGGTTCCTAGAAATGTTAGAGTATGTGCTTATAAGTTGGCTTTTGACTGCTCTAACAATGAAGCAGAGTATGAAGCTCTGATTGTAGGTCTCAAAATTTTGAATAAGTTGAATGCAAAGAGGATTTCTGTGTATGGCGAATCCAAGCTAATAATCAAACAGGTTAAAGGAGAGTACCAAGCTAAACATCCGAGATTAAGGGCATACATAAATGTAGTCCTGGACATCTTGAAGACATTCCCCGAGTATACTTTGACAACAGTACCCAGGATGCAGAATATTATTGTTGATTCTCTTACCACAATAGCAAGCAACTTGAAGATTTCGATGAACTCCAACAACAAGTTTTAGATCTATGTCAAACATAGGCCTGTTGTTCCTGAAAATTTAAGGTATTGGCAAGTGTTTTGGGATGACAATGAGATTAATGCATTTTTGCAGGGTGATGGAAAATTCAAAGACACTCCAATAGAAGGTGAGTATGAGGTTGATGATCAAGAATTGGAAGCAAATCAGATGGACATATTGCAGCTTAAATATAATGTAATTCCTAGAGGTCTCATACCTTTAGAGGAGCTTTTTGACCAGGATGATGTTGCAAAGAAACCAAGCTTGGTGCCTACTGAGAAAGGAATTGAAGATGTGAATCTTGGAACACCTGACAAGCCCAAGTTTGTGAAGTTGTCAAAGGCATTGTCCCCAAAGGTAAAGGAAAAGTATGTGAATTTTCTTTCTAAATTTTCTGATGTGTTTGCATGGGATTATTCAGATTTGAAGGTGTATGATAAGAGCATAATCCAGCATACTATTCCTATCAAGCCAGAGCAGAATCCATTCAGACAGAAGCTGAGAAGAATCAATCCGAAGATGTTTCCATCCATCGAAAAAGAGGTAAACAGGTTGTACAAAGCAGGTATCATTTTTCCTATTAGATTTTCTGATTGGATTTCAAATTTGGTCCCGGTACGTAAGAAGACAAGAGAGATAAGATTGTTCATATATTTTCAGAATTTGAATAAGGCATCCTTAAAGGATAATTACCCACTTCCGAAGATGGACCATATTCTGCAAAGAGTAGTTGGAGCATCTAGGATGTCACTACTTGATGGCTACTCAGGCTACAACCAGATCTTAGTGCATGAGAAGGAAAAAGACAAAACTACCTTCACAACACCTTGGGGAACCTTCCAGTATGCTAAAATGTCATTCGGATTGAAGAACACTGGAGCCACTTTCCAACGAGCAATGGAAATTCCTTTTTCCAATGAAAAAGATGTTTTTATTGTTGTTTATTTGGATGATTTGACAGTATTTTTAGGTTCAGATGATGAGCATTTGCACCATTTGAGAGTTGTTTTTCAGCGATGCAGAAAGTTTGGGATTTCTCTTAATCCCAAGAAGAGTATTTTTACCATGGATGAAGGCAAGTTGTTGGGGCATATCATCTCTAAGGATGGTATCCGTATTGATTTATCTAGAGTGGAGGCAATTCAGCACATAATTCAGCACATAGACCTTCCACAGAACAAAAAGGAGATTCAAGCATTCAATGGTAAGATGAAATTCTTACGTAGATTTATACCCAATCTGGCTAAACATCTAAGAGAAATGACTAACATGTTGAAGAAGGATAGCACCATCAAATGGAGTGAGGAAGCTATCAAGTCATTCAATCTGGTAAAGTTTTCTTTGTCCAATGCCCCAGTCTTTATTAGTATCGACTATAATCAAGATTTTATTATTTTTTCATTTGCATCGGAGCATACTATGGTTGTTGTTTTAACACAAAAGAGAGATCAGGTTGAAAAGCCAATTTCCTTTTTCAATAGGACTATTAGAGATGTTGTTTTTAGGTAAAATATTATTGAAAAACAAGCGTTGGCTCTTATAAAGGCATTGAAGGATTTTAGGGTCTATATTCTGCATTCACATACTATAGCATATGTCCCTAATGCAACAGTGAAGCATGTGTTCATGCAAACTGATCCAGAAGGTCGAAGAGGTAAATGAATCGCAACTATGTTGGAGTTGACTTGGAGATCAAGCCCATGAAATTGATCAAAGGCCAAGGCTTGGCAAAATTAATGGCCCAATCGAATCTGCGTGCCCTAGATATAAAACTCATTACAGCAATGTCAGAGGATGAAGATGAAGGTTTTCTTTTTCCGATTTAAGATATTTTTATACAATCCCCTTGGTATTCAGATATTGTTTATGTTCTCCAACGTCTTGCACCTCCCCCAGGAATGTCTAAAAGTAAAGGTAGATCACTGAAACTTAAATATGCTAAATATTATATTTTAGACAGTGCTCTGTATTGGAAAGATCCAGGAGGTGTTCTGCTCAATTGTTTGGTTGAAGAAGAAGCTCAGAAGGTAATGCATGATTTCCACAAAGGTGATTGTGGGGGTCATTTGTTTTGGAAGACTACAACTAACAAGGTATTGAGGGCAGGATATTATTGGCCCACATTATTTTCTGATTTATATAAAATGGTGATGAATTTTCATGAATGCAAAATTTTCCAAGGGAAGAAGAAATTTATCCCTCTTCCTTTGAAACCAGTTTTAATGAATGCTCCCTTCCAGCAGTGGGGACTCGATTTCATAGGAGAAATCCATCCTGCTTCATCAGTGCAACATCGATGGATCTTAACAAGAACTGATTACTTCACTAAATGGATCGAGGCCATCCCAGCCAGGCAAGCTACAGACACGGTAATTATTCAATTCCTAGAATCGAATATTTTATCTCATTTTGGCTGCCCTTATAAAATTATAACAGACAACGCAGTAGTGTTCAGATCCAAGAAAATGGTCGATTTCTGTGACAAATACAATATCGTGCTGGGCCATTCAACAGAATACTATCCACAAGGAAATGACATGGCAGAATCATCGAACAAATTGCTGATAAATATAATTAAGAAAATGATAGAGGCAAACAAAATAAACTGGCACCACAAGCTCATCAACGCTCTGTGGGAAAACAGAGTCAGCAGTAAGAAATCAATAGGTATGTCACCTTTTGAATTGGTTTATGGTACTGACGTTTTTTTCCCCACATCTCTTACAGTTCTAGTTATGAGATTATTGCAAGAAGTTGGCAGCGAGGACAGTGACAATCAGTGAAGGATAAATCAGATAATCCACCTTCAGCAAACAAGAGAGGGAGTGTCACAAAATGTTGTTCAGTTGTAGGAGAAGATTAAATAGATCTATGATCAAAAGACAAAAGCATAAAAGTTTCAATTGGATGATGTGGTGTTGAGATGGGACAAAGGGAAGCACTGTAAGTTTTACAACCTTTGGAAAGGACCATACAGGATTTCAGCATACAAGGGACAAAATGCTTTCTTGCTTTCAGAAATGGATGGCCAAGATTTCCTTGGAGGAGCAGTGAATGGTAAGATTTTGAAGCACTACCATTTTTGAAGACAATGGATTAGAATCTATGTCATCACCATTGTATATACCATGTTATTTTGATCAGAGTTCAAGTAAATAATCATTGAAGTTTGGGGCCCGAGGTGAAGGCTATAAAACTTAAATGCTATGTGTATGGTTTGGTTTTATTTCAGTTTTTAGTCTTGGTCTTGAGTCATGAGTCAGTCTACATTGTGTCATTTTTTAGTGTTTTGACTCCATGCCCAATGGATAAGGCTACTTGGTCTACGGTCTTCTTGGCACCTCCAAGGAGCTACCATCCCCATTGGAGCCAATGTTAGTGTCAGTCTAGTCATACTGCCATCAGTGATCAAAATTTCTCTTTTGAAATTGCATATTAGGAGTCCCATACCAATAAATTTCACCATTCCGCTAGGTCATGGATTCATTGATGGTAGTGATTTTTAATCAGTTTCTCTCATGAGAAACTTGTTGATTCTCCTTTCTATGGTCTTTAGTCATGAGTCACTTTCACTCTCAAAATCATATTTTTAGGTCATAGGATGGGTCTCATTAGGTCCTAGGATCTCACTATGGTCAAATTAATGAGTCAAGTGTCAATAAATATCAAAAAATTCATGAGGAAGTCAATAAAATCAAAGTCACAGTGCCTGGAAAGATCAAAGAAATGTTTCATTCAGTTTGATGTAATTTTCACCTCAAAACCATGTTTTGAGGTGAAAACATAATACTTTGCCTTTATTATCATTCATTATGTAATTTTATGTCAGCATATGTCATAAGTCACAATTTAGAAGCTGTTATCTCCAAAAAGTCATCACCCTGCCTTTCATACAAGTTTTCTACAGCATTTTTAGCATCAAATCATGTTCCAAGTAGATTTAGCAGAAAGAGCCCGGAAAAATCTTTCCAATGGTATACTACACTCTCAAAACTGACTTCTGGACTGAAATTTATGCCTAAGTGAAGTAAAAAGTCCCCTATACCCTTAAACAATCCCTTTTCCCACCTTTCTTTAAACTTTATTTTATTAAAGTTTTATATGTTCTTTAATTAATCCCTTTTCCCCCCTCCGATTTACAAAATCGCATTATAAAATCATTTAAATCCATATGCGATTTATTTATTAACCACTTCCGCACCATACTCTTTTAAACTTTATAATAAACATTTCAAAGTTTATTATTTTAAAGTCCCCGCCATTCCCAAACCACTTCCCCTCCATGCCTTATAAACCTTATAATAAAACTTAAAGGTTTATATCATATAAACCTCGCCGGCCTTCCCATCGCAATCACAACATTCTAAAGGAGTGCCCCGATTTTCCCTTTGCCAAACTTCCGATGCGATTATGTTAAGTCACCCCTGATTAGCCTCGCCCGATGATATGCTGGTCATCGATCTGCCCATTCGATTGGACAGCCCATACCCAATCGACGCTTTTCATCGCTCTCCTCTGATTGACTCCTCCTGATGGCCAACTCCTGATTAATCTTGCACCATCGATTTGCCCCTGCCAATCGGACGACCCACAGTTCGTCTCCTCCTCCCAATCGCATCGGCAAAATTTTGTTATGTAATGCGCCCACTCCGATCTCCCGATGCCGATTAAACTTCGGGCCCACCATATAATCTTCCACCCGTCCAATATAAAAAGACCTTTCCCTTTGTATAATTCAAATTTTTGTTTTATTCGTTTTATACAAAGTATTTCTCCCATCGCTCATCCCCATCGCATCGGAAGAATTGTCATATGTTATACTCCGCCCCGAGGTCCCGATCTTGATTGCGATTGCGATTCATTGACCCCGGTCCCAACATATTACCCTCCACCCTTTCATAATTAAAAGGCCCCTTTTCTTTGTAAAAATCAAATTTTGTTTCATTTCACTTTACCAAAGGCCTTCCCCCTCGTTCCCTATTCCCAATCGCATTGGAGCTTTTGAGTTTTGTCCACATATATCCTCCCATTCCTCCTATCGTTGATTGCGATTATACCATTGCAAACATGGTTTTCTACTGTTTTATTATATATCTCATACCCTTACTTTCCCCGATTCCAATTTTAATCGCGATGTGGACCCCATCTCCCCTCCCTTTGATCATCAGTTTTTTCCATTCACCGAGGCATAATTTCATTTCATTTTTATTTTTCAAAGCATTTTATTAAAGTCAGTTGTATTCAGCAAAAAAAATAAAAACAGTGAAAGACAGTTAAAGGACCGAGAGTTAGTATATGACGGAAATTTCTACAGCAGCATAAAAATAGGGATTTTCTCCTCAAATCACCTGTTTATCATTCAACAACGTAATTGTGAAATCTGCCAAATAGTCAAATGTAATGTCGTTCCTTCTTTAGGGAATATTGTTGGTGCTCTTTTCTATCTTTAGATTTCAGTTCTGAGTTGTTAAAACAACTCCCTTTTCTGTGGATCTATGTTCCCACAAATCTAGTCTATTTAATGTAATTGTAAATCATTTGTAAAGTAGTCTGTAAATCAGCAGTAGGGAAATAATGTGGAAAAGAATGCTCTGCACTCCATTGTACAGGTTGACACGGAATTAGTAAGAGATGCATCTCTGATTTATGGGATCCATGTGGTATGAGATTTAGCATTTGTTTCTCTCCTTTGTTTCATATGTAAATTTTTATGTTTCACCATTCATTCATAAACATTTCCTTTTGAATGATTTCAAGATAGAAAGGTAGAATCCATTTTATTGCTCTGCCTTGGGAAATCATTCATACCCTGTGTTTTTCTTCTGTTTGAAAAGGATCCATTTCTTGTGCCCTTTTCAGCTTCTTGCCATTCTTTCCATCTCATCCTTATTTAACTCTAATTGCTAAAATTTCCTGCTTACCTTGCCCCATGAAATACCCTATATCCTGATTTAATTTCCCGATTTCATACTATCCCTTTTCGTCCCACACATCCCTGAAAATTCACTTCATTTATTAAAATTCTTTCCCATCATTATACCTAGCCTAATATCAGACCATTATTGTATATCCTTGAATATTATTTCATAGAGAGAGCCCTCTCCTGACCTTGTAGGGCTAGCTACAAGGCTGAGCGTGGTTTAGTTGTTACCCTGTTTTTCCCTTTTTCAGCCTGGGGTCTAGATCAGGTGCTAACATGGCCGAGGCTCATAGACCTCCATTATTGGATCTGAAAGTATTGGAAGCCTTTGATCTCTGATTATTTGAACATATACCCTCTCGCAAGAGGTTTCTTTATTGCAGTATTTGAAAAAATTGAAGAGTGAGCATTGATTTCTGATTCTAGTTTGTGGTTTTGGGAAGTGAAGGGCTCTCTTTATAGATTTATTTCCCCACCTTCGATTTCCTTTCGACATAAATCTTTACTTCTATAGCTTTGGTAAGGCTCCCTAACCTTCCTTTGCATATGTGGAATATAGGTACTCTGACTGCAATTGGTTCTCCAGGTAACTTCTATTGTCGAAGCGAAGACACAAAATACTACATGAAGCCCACATATTTTCACATATGTGTGGAAATGAATTTCAAGATAGGATTTCCTATTGAAATTAAGTTAAAAAGACCTAGTTATTCATGAGTGCAAAAATTGGATCAAAAATATTTCTTTTCATTGTAGAGTTGCTATGAGGCTAGGCATTCCCTAAAAAATTATCCCAAAGATGGGAAGAAAAAAGGAAAGAAAACCAGTGGAAAATAAAGATGATGGGAGGGTTCTATTTTTTATCATTATACAATCTCAAAGGAGGATCCTCCTCTAGTTGATCACAATGAGGCCTTCTTACAAAAATACATAAAATTATCAAGGGTTAAGAATGATCCTCCTCAAGATCAAGGAGTTTCAACATAAAATCAAGTAAACATAAGAAACAATGTGGAGGTTTATGATTCCATAGTTCAAGCTAGCAATTCAAATGTTTCTTTGGAGATTTCTCTTGGAAAACATACTATTTGGGTTAAACATCAAATTTTGGACAAGGGAAAGAACATAGCTTCAAATTCCAAATCCTCCGAGTGTGTTTCTTCAGAAGTCAACATTGAAAAGGTTTCCTCTTGGGCTGATCAGGGAAAAGAGGAATATCCTTGTTTGGGTTAAAATAAGGAAATTGTTTGTAGAAGTTCATCAAAGAAGGGCGATATGTCAGACTCCACAGAAAACTTGGGTTGGACCCAAGTGGGAAAAAAGACAAAAATCAATTCTCCAAGGATAATGAGAAGCCATTCCAAGCTAAAATTTTAAGTTGAGAATGGGTTGAAAATATATTTGGATTCTAGGAGTCTTTTGGAAAGCTTACAACTGGAATGGGATCAAATTTCATGTAGCCAAGATTTCTCTAATAAGGTTTTGGGTTGATCCTGCAGGTTCTAACCTAAATATTCAAGGAATTTTGATATTTTCATGTTATCAGATGAATGTAACAATTTTGGGTCGGATCTCATCTTTATTAACATAATCTTCTCTACCTATTTCTTAAAAAAAATTGTTAAAAGAAAAATGAAAATTCAATAATTTAACTATACTGTTAATTTCATGGTATAGTTTATTTTTTAACCATTTCATAAATATTAATACTTAAATTTAACCAAGATAATAATAATAATAAAGCCAATAACTACTCATATCATTTTTAGCTTTATTATTATAAACTAACAATGATATTTATTAATTTTTATTTTATATGTTTTTTCATACAAATAAACATAAACTCAAACATCATAAGAAAATTATTTTGTTGAGAAATTATATGTGTGTGTGTGGGTGAACTAAAAAATGTATTACTCTCTAATCAATCCATTACATGTTCACGAAGAGATTTGACTTAGTCATTTATAGGGAAATACCAACCAAAATCAATATCAAGGGACAAGTTGTCTAGGATTTACATGAAAGCTAAGTAACCTACCATTGACAATGATAACACTTTTATTGCTTTCTTGGTGAAAGAACCCAAGAATGATCATGGATTTAACCGAGGGTCATTTTTTCATTTTTTTCTTTAGTACATCATTCCATTATGAGGAGTTACCAGGAATAGATCATTGAGCAAGCAATAATTGCATTTCCTTGGTCTAATTCCAAACTCAAAGGTTCTTCTACTTTAGATACTTCTTTATCATTTCCTGAGTGATATAATTCGAGAAAGAATTCGTGATCGCTCATTGACCAATATAAAACCATATTTGTATCATGGGTTTCTCCATTCGAGGGATGGATCTCAAAATCTGCATAATGAGGTTTCCCTACATGTGGTTGATTTGAAGCTAAGTTTTAGCTGTATATTTTTTTTTTGCTACATATTTTATAGCTTGTGACCTAAAGAAGTCTTAGCTCCTTTTGGTACTTTTGGATCATGCCATCCTCATGACTTATTCCATGAATCTAAAGGAGGAGAGCACCCTTGAGAACTTGAGAATAGGGATAAACATTCTAAGGATGACTGGATTTTTGATATATCCTACAATAGAATGTTTTATTTTCATAGACATATTTTATTTTCATAGTCCATCGGTTATGTAAAGGACATTACACTTGAGGAGGATTTTTTCTAGAAACCCTTTGCTAAGATCAATTTCAACAAATATTCAAGCAATAATCACTATACCCTTCTCCAACCTTTCTGCGTCTACTTTAATGAGCCAATAAATTGAGTTTCCGACATAAACTAAGATGTCTAGATGAAGCAAATGAAGGGAAAATTTGGGAGTCTTACCCAAACTGGAGTGACAGTAGTTGGTATAGAAAACAATTTAATAATAATAATAATAATAATAATTTTATTTTAAAATTATAATAAAATTAAGTATTAAATTGGTGTGTGAGACTTTTTTATTTATAAAATAAATAATTCCTTCTTATACAATAATTTGATTATTAAAATTTATATTTTTTAGATTTAAATCTACATGACAAGGAAGATCAAAATATTATTCCTTCCTTAAAATCATCATTTTGTGAATAACAAATATATTAGTTAGAATTGAGCTGATCCAAAAGAGATTTCCATTTTGTTTGATTACTTCATAAAGATATTTCCATATAGAATGGATTTAAGTGGCTTAGTGCATTTTAAATGTTCACAATCACATATAAAGCAATATTCTAGCTTTTCTATATGTGACAGGGATTTTTATGTTAATGGTTTAATTTCAAAAGAAATGGATTATAAATTGGTACAATTTAATTTAATTGTTTTATGTTTGTGTGAGTTTTTTTTAATATAAAGGTATAATTTTTAATGATTTAATTTTTTTATACTTTAAATTTTATTAGAAAAAATATATATATGAAATTCTATTATGCGACTGAGAAAAGAAGTTAAAGACATTCAAAGTTAACTGTGAAATACGACCATAATGCTTATTCTCGAGCGAATTAGTAATGCAAAAGCGCGACTGGCTTAATTAATAAGCCAAATTAGCCTGTTCCGTGTAACACCCAACTTAATTTCATTATTTTATTTTCACTTTTAAAAGACTTTTATAAAGTACATTTAATATTTAAGTGGAAAAAAAGGAGATTAACGAACATGTTTATTCATTGATGAACTTGAGTTTCATTTTATTTTATGAATAAAATATTTACCTTCAGAAGTTTGATAACTGGTTGGTAAATAATTCCAAGATGCCAGAGTAAAAAGGAAGAAGAAATTATTGAAAATTACCTTCCCCTCAAGGAAAAAAAAGGAAATCCTGGGGAGGGGAAGGGGTTATGTGCAAAAGAAAAGAAAAGGAAACAACAGAATGGCTATACGGTGAGAGTGTCCTGAGCTGGCTAATAACCAGTGCATCTCTGCAACCAAGTTTTGAGGGTACACTGGACATAAGTCTCGAGGTCTGATGCAAGGTTGAACTAATAAAAACTTCCTCTCTGGTGAGGTGCACGAGGGGAGTGGAGGACACAATTACCTCACTCAAGGTTAGGCGGTTAAACCAATGGAAAGAAAAAACTTCAGATAAGTACCATAGTACTGTTTATTAATTGAAAGAGAGAATGCATGTAATGCTTTATTAAGTTGAGTAGAATGAAAATAATACAAATGAGTTTTTTCTGTTAAAATAAGTAGCAAACTAGAGTCTGTGGTAATCCTAATATTTGGTGGAAACTTCTTTCTTTTTTTTCACCTTGTTAAGGAAATAGTAGAAGAATGAATGAAAGAATGAAAACCTTGTCTGTAGACAAGAACATACAAACAATTTAGAGACAAATTTTATTAAATTTACATGATTGTACCCACTATTTACCCAACTTAGGGTCTTAAAGAAAGAAAAGGGAAAATCATGTACAAATTGTATAACATTAATGTACAGGTAGTAAAATCCTAAAAAAAAATTGGAGAAATTGATCAAAAGAAAATTGTATGTTCTATATTCTCATCTCATATTACTTTAAGACCATAACTCCAAAGAAGGAACAGTAAACACGAACAAAAAGAGAAAACCATAAATACTAGTACAAGGAATGCACATATTACTTTGGTAAATTATGAATTTAATTAGAGTAACAGGACTGGAGGTTTAAACCCTGACCTCGTGAAGGTGGGATTTATGTCCTCAGTCCTATGTATACTATTAGAACTCAAAGGATTATAACCATATACTCTCATAAACAGAAAAATAGAGTAACACCGGAAGAAATTCTTCTTAAGTAAGCCAGGTTTTAGCACTTTAATCATTGAATAAAAACTGTAAACTAAATGTTAAAGCTGTAAGGGTAAAGATAAGGCAACCTTTACTTCAGAATTTAAGACTTCATGTAATTAAAAATGAACAACATATACAAAGAAAATGGCAGAAAAAATAATAGATTTTAACTGTGTATTAAACCAATTCTGAATGTTTATATATGAACAAACCAGTGCTCAGTACTACACAATAGCTTCATTATACATCATAAGACTAGCCAAATTGTATTAACGATAGAGAATTAATACAAAATATAAATATCAACATGTAACTCTAACTTTCTAACATAAAATTAAAATTACAATAGAGAATTTACAGTATGTATCTGAAGTTTCCAGGGGGCACACGACTATATACTCAAAACAATGGAATTCAGGAGGTCCTGTAGCCTAAAGGGCATAGGTGAGTTCATAGCTCACAAATCCACCCTATTTCAACTAAATACTAAACAATTGGAGAACCGAAAACCTTTGCAATAAACTCTTAAACCTTGGAAGGAATTTGTTTTGTTAGAGAATGGAAATAATTGGAAGGTTCTAAAGGATTAGTGCTAGGAAAATACAAACCTCGACATGCATTTAGAATGGGGACAGGGTTTACTTGCATCCATAGAAGAAGAGTGGGGTTATACAAACATGAATACTGGGCGAATGAAAGAAAAAAAAACTTAAGATATAAGGGAATGGGTTACCTGATACTGATCGAGAGGAAAGTCCTCTAGAGACCCTGTGAACATACACATAAAAATGAAGGGTTTAAAAATCTTAAACATTATTCAAAAAAACTGAAAACAAATATGCCTTGTGACCTTAGTGGAGGAAAAAGGACTGAAAAACGCAGTGCAATACCTAAGATTGAATTTCGTTTTCTTTTCTTCTAAAGGACAACATACAGGTAAGGAGGCAAACGGTGTTGAACACGTACTAGAGGATCATGGCATCCACCACTAAGAAGCTTAGAGGCAACATCAACGCTGGAGAAACTGCACTTTTCACGGATAGATTTGCAAAGAGAGGGAAACTTCGAGAAATAAATAAGAATGAATAGCAAAGACCATAGAATTAGGGTAAGATTATTAACCCAAGACACGAATCTCACGAGGACTGTCTAATCTAAGACCATCGACGGTGGGTCGAGGAGAAAATGGCAGATAGACCGAGACTTAATCTCGTGAATATCTCCTATTAAATAACACATACCATGGCGTGCAGGTCGAATAAACATGTGAAGTTAGAATCAACTGTGGCCGAACAATAACAGGAGTTATTACCACTGGAAATATGTTGCTGGAATATGTATTAAACGTGCCACCATGTGATAGATTAGGATTGATATATTTTGGTTTGGCATGTTTGAATTTCCTACCTTATGATTAGGTGCAATTCATACATAATTAAATTAATCATATTAAACTTTATACAACATACCGGCTCGAATTCTATTATATGGTAAGAGAGTAAATCTATGCATGCTAAAGTAAAATAACATGTTAGTATGGATATTTTCATAGGGTAAGTTAATTTTTTTTTTTTTTTTAATCCTGGAAATTTTACCTAGTTTTAAGATAGTATATGTGACATATGGTATTAGAGCGAAGTTACATGTTGGGGCTAGATGGGCCATTTAAATAACCATGGGTGTTATTTTTTAAAATGTGCACATTGACAGGAAATTGTTGGTAAGTTTTGATGAAGAGAGGATCTAGTTATCAAACACCAAGAGCTACAACAAAATCTCATCCCCTGCCTAATCCAAATATTAGCCTAAAGATGTGGGTACGATTGAGCATGGATCAACACCAACAAACTAGTAGATTACTTGAAGAACAACAATGTCAGACCAATAGATTGTTGGATACGGTGCAAAAGCTTCATAAATAATTGATTTGAGTAAGAAGCAACAATGAAAGGTTAATGCGGGAAAAAGAAAGGATTCTTAAAAACCTCTTAGACAAGAAGAGTCATCGTGCATCATAGCCTATTCTGGAGAGGGACACCCATGAAGAGGGTGAACATCAACAAAAATTTAATGACAATCCGGAAGGAATTGTACCCAAAGAAGTAAAAAAAGTAGAACTTACAATGAAGTGGAGTTTGGAAATGTTTCAGATCAATAAGAGATGAAAAAACAAAAAGTAGAGCTTCAAGGTGAATTTCGAAAAATTAAGCCTCTTACATTCGATGGAGAGGCCGAAGAAGTGGCGAAAGAATGGATAATTGACATGAACAAATATTTTAAATTTTATGAATATATCAGCAAGCTCAAATCTCTTTTGGCTATTTACCAATTGTGGGGAAAGGCCACATTATGGTGGGAGGAAGTTAAAATTGTGCGGGGAATTGAGGACCAGAATTTGACTTGGGACGAGTTCCAACAGTATTTTAAAGACAAATATCTAACAAAGTGTTTTTACAATGAAGAATCTTGATAATTTCATGATTTTAGGTTGGGAAAACTCTCTATGGAAGACTTCATAACTAAATTTACCTCCTTACTGAGGTATGTACCCTATTTGAGAGATGAAAAAACAAAAGTACAAATATTCTTGAGTAGCCTACCTACTCACATGAAGGAGAGGATAAAATTTGTGAATCCAAAGACTATGGATGAAGTGATATGAAAAGCATGAATGTGTTATCAGTAGTCCAAGGTAAAAGGAGATGCTGATAGGAGTTGTCTGCCAAAGAAAGGTCAAAAAGGTACTTCAAATTTTAAAGGTAGTAGACTAGGCAACTATAAAAATGTTGCAAGAAAGACAACAAATAGACAATATGGAAGAAACTAGAAAAATCCCAAATGGCCAATAAAATATCGGCCTATTGAAGCATCCAAGAGACCAGACCATGGGAATATCCAGAAACCATTGTTGCAATGTTGGGGATGCGGTGAGGCACATCACTATAAGAATTGTCCTCACTGTGGAAGAAAAGAAACCACAGCTAATCTGCAAGAGGCATCCACAGTGGGGCATGTTGCACAAAATATACCAAGGATCAATGCTGCACTAAAAGATCAACAAGAAGATTACCAGCCGACCATGATAGAACTGGAAGGTAAGTTATATTCCCAAATTGTTTTTATTTTGGTTGATCTTGGTGCCAGTTTAAGTTATATAAATCCCAGGATAGTTGAAAAATGTAATTTTCAAATCCAGAAATTCAAAATTCCTTGGCTAGTACAATTAGCCATTGGAGCAAGGAGAAGGGTTAATGCTAAAGTCTCAAACTGTCCCGTAGATATAGGAAACTGACATATAAATGTTGAGATTAAAATTTTACCCTTAGGATCCTATGATATATTGCTGGGAATGGACTGGTTAGAAGGGAATTGGTCAGTGGTAGATTGCAAGGAGAAAACCATCCATTTTAAGGTTGAAGATGGTACTCGCCAGGAGTTACAAGGAATTAAGAAACAACTCCAATTGTGCCCCATCACTGCATCGCAGCTGGGTAAATGAATCAGAAAAGGGTGTCAAATTTATGTTATTAAATTATGGCTTGCAAATCTAAGGAAAATACTCCTATGCTAGAGAGGATTCTGGTTGTTCAGAACTTTGTGGATGTGGTTCCAGAAAACATCCCGGGACTACCCCAAAAACGAGATACCGATTTTACCATCAAATTGATAGACGGGGAAACACCTCTGTCACAAGCACCATACAGAATGAGTGTTACTAAGCTAATATATTTAAAAATGAAGTTGCAAGAATTATTGGATAAGGGGTATATATGTCCTAATGTGTCCCCTTGGGGTGCATCGTTATTGTTTGTTAAAAAGAAAGATGATACAATGTGGATGTGTATGGATTGCATGCAGCTTAATAAACTGACTGTTAAACACAAATATATGTTGTCATGGATAGATGATCTTACTGATCAAGTAAATGGATCAACCGTATTCTCAAAGATAGACCTAAGATCTAGGTATCACCAGATACATATTAAGGCTGAGGATATATGTAAAACAACCTTTCTCACCAGATACAGACATTATGACTTTGTGGTATTACCATTTGGATTAACCAACACACCGGCAACTTTCAAGAGTCTCTTGCATGCCATATTTCACTCATTTTTGGATAATTTTGTTTTAAACCTCATTGATGACATATTAATATACTCTAAAAATATGGAAGAACACAAGGAACATTTTCGCTTAGTGCTGAAAATGTTGCGGAAACATTAGCTCTACGCCAAATTTAAAAAATGTGATTTTTACAAAGAATAAATCCAATATTTGGGCCATGTAATATCTGATGGAGGAATATCGGTAGACCCCAAAAAAATAAAGACAAATATGGAATGGAGAGTACCCAGAAATGTAGCATATATACGTTCTTTCACGAGCTTGGTTGGCTACTATCAACGCTTCATCAAAGGCTTCTCTAAGATTGTTTTCCCATTATCTCCTTCCAGCAGAAGGGGCGAGTTTTTAAGTGGACTAATGAATGCAAATCCAATTTTGAATGGTTAAATAATTTGTTAACCACTACTCCTATTTTGAAGGTAGCCGACCCAAACAAGGAGTTTGAAGTCTGCACTGATGCTTGTAAGGAAGGGGTGGAAACAGTATAGACAAAAGATGATAAAGTAATATCATATAAATCCAGGAAGCTAAAGGACCATGAGTAGTGATACTTTTCTTATGACTTATATATAACTGCTATAGTACAAGCCCTTTGGGTTTAGAGACATTACCTATTGGGGAAAAAGTTTTTCCTGAGAATCGAACGTAGCAGCTTGACTAGCTATATTAAGCAGTCTGGCTTGAACGCCTGCCAAACAAGGTGGAACATGTTCCTGAGTCAATTCGACTTTCAAATTAAACATGTGAGAGGTATGGAGAACCATGTCGCTGATGCTTTAAGTAGGAAACTACATTGTATTTATGAACTCCGCTTTAACAAAGCAGAATTTAAGTTCTAGGAGAAAGTAAAAGGGGCAACGCAAAAAGACATTGAATATTAGTTTTTGTGGCAGCAAACACAAGAAGCAGAAAAACAAGGGAAACAGTCATATTATGGGATCAATAAGAAACATGTATTGGTATTCTGAGGAAAATATATATTCCAAATTAGATGAACTTGAAGGAGCTGATTTTGGATGAATATCATCGAATTTCCTATGCCAGACATCCTAAATATCAAAATATGCTAAAAACAATTAGAAAATATTATTTATGGCTTGGAATGCATAAAAATATTGTTGAATACGTGACCAAGTGTTTGGAATGTCAACAAGTCAAGGTGGAGCACCAAAACCCAGCAATATTACTTCAGCCTATTCCTATACCAGAATGGAAATGGGAAGTCATTTCACTTGACTTCATCATGGGTCTACCGGAAACTAAAAGACACAAAGATTCCATTATGGTGGTTGTGGATAGACTCAGCAATGCAGATCATTTCATACCAGTCCAGTCAACTTAAAAAATTGCACAAATCGCTAACATATTTATGAGGGAAGTGTTTAGACTACAAAATATTCCGAAAGTTGTCATTTTATATCGAGATATGAAGTTCACTTCAACCTTATAGAAGGCACTGTTCACTGGATTGGGTACACATATCCAGTTTAGTACTTCCTATCATCCACAAATGGATGGGAAGACTGAGAGGGTGAATCAAATATTAGAAGACATGATACACATGTATATGATACAACAACCCATAAGGTGGGAAGAATATTTGCATCTGGTAGAATTCGCCTACAATAATGGGTACCAAGAATCCCTCAAGATGAGTCCCTTTGAAGCATTGTATGGAAGACAGTGCCAGACACCCATAAACTAGAGCAGTTTGGAAACCATTTTTATGCTTGGGCCAGAAATGTTGGAGGAAATGGAGCATGAGGTAAAGAAGATCAGACAGAATCTAAAAGCTTCCCAGGAAAGGAAAAATGTATATGCAGATCAGAAAAGAACTTACTAAGAGTTTGAAGTGGGTGACCACGTTTACGTAAGAATCACACCTAAGAAAAGCACATTAAGATGGACTACATGTGCCAAATTGGATCCTAGGTACTGTGGACCTTTCCAAATTTTGGAATGAGTAGGGTCGGTGGCTTATCGCTTGGCATTGCCCAACCATATATTGGTGCACAATGTGTTTCATGTATCATTACTGAAACGATATGTGCATGACCCCAAGCATGTTATACATTAGCAGAGAATATGGGTAAGTTGTATTTAATACTGTGTCTTCTGAAAATAGAAGAATCCTTAATTAAATTAATTATGAATTTCTGCTAGATGCAGGTAGAACTGGATGACGAATTTCTAGTAGAACCTCAGCATATTCTTGATCAGAGAAAAATGATGCTCCGGAGATGAGCCATCTCCTAAGTTAAAGTGCAGTGGAAGCACTTTGGCCCGAAAGAGGCTACTTGGGAGGACAAAATATTTATACGAGAATCATATCCTGAATTGTTTGTTGTGCTGAAGTAAAACACCGAGGACGATGTTTATCTTAAGCGAGGAAATATGTAGCACCCAACTTAATTTCATTATTTTATTTTCATTTTTAAAAGACTTTTATAAATTAATTTTCATCTTTAAGTAGAAAAAAAGGAGATTAATGAATATGTTTATTCGTTGATGAACTTGAGTTTCATTTTATTTTATGAATAAAATATTTACATTCATAAGTTTGATAACTGGTTGGTAAATAATTCCAAGATTCCAAAGTAAAAAATAAGAAGCAGTTATTGACAGTTACCTTTCCCTCAAGGATAAAATGGAAATCCTAGGGAGGGGAAGGGGTTTTGTGCAAAAGAAAAGAAAAGGAAATAGCAGAATGGTTGTAAGGTGAGAGTGTCCTGAGCTGGATAATAACCAGTGGAGCTCCGCAACCATGTTTTGAGGGTAGAATCGACATAAGTCTCGAGGTCTAACTCAAGGTTGAACTGCTAAAAAATTCCTCTTTGGTGAGGTGCATAGGGGGAGTGGAGGACACAATTTCCTCACTCAAGGTTGGGTGATTAAACCAGTAGAAAGAAAAAACTTCAGATAAGTACCGTAGTACTGTTTATTAATTCAAAGAAAGAATGTATGTAATGTAGTATTAAGTTGAGTAGAATGTAAATAATACAAATGAGTTTTTTCTGTTAAAAGTAGTAGCGAAATAGAGCCTGTGGTAATCCTAATATCTGGTGGAAACTTCTTCTTATTTTTTACCTTGTTAAGGAAATAGTAAAAGAAAAAATGAAAGAATGAAAACCTCGTATGTAGACAAGGACATGCGAACAATTTAGAAACACATTTTATTAAATTTACATGATTGTACCCATTATTTACCTGACTTAGGGTCTTAAGGAAAGAAAAGGGAAAATCCTTTACAAATTGTATAACATTAATGGACATGTAGTAAACTCTTGAAACAAAAAACAGAGATTGCTGGAGAAATTATGAAAACAAAACTGTATGTTCTATATTCTCATATCTTATTACTTTAAGACCGAAACTCCAAAGAAGGAACAGTAAACACGAACAAAAAGAGAAAACCATAAATACTGGTACAAGGAATGAAAATATTACTCCATTAAATTATGAATTAATTAGAGTAATAGGATTGGAGGTTTAAACCCTGAACTCGTGAAGGTGGGCTTTACATCCCCATGCCTTTGTATACTTTTTGGGGCCTTTGTTTTGAAAAAGAAATAGTATTGAGTTGCGGAGAACAAGTGGCAGAGTGAAATCAAGGTACACTGGGATCTGTCATGGTTGCAGATAGCAAGAATATAGGTGGCGTGGCAGTTGCAGAGAACAATGTAGATGGTAGATATGGGAGACAAGGACAATCAACAGAACTCCCAGTAATCAAGAAGAAGAAGCAAGCAGCAGAGCAGGAAAAGAGGAAAGACTGACAGTCACGTTGGCGGAAGAACATATAGGCAATCAGCCAGCCTAGATGAGTTAGTTAGTCAGTGTGGCAGAGGGCCGAGAGAGAGAGCAGAGCCGTAGGAGAGCTCTATGAGATATATTTTTTACAGAATCACATTGTGATAGACTCCGTGGAGTGATGTATGTTGTTTGATATTGATAATGAAATATGGTTATTGTTGCATTTAATGTTCTAAGTTGAGTGTCAATCAGTTACTTACTATGAATGTATGCCCCATTTTAAATTTTAATTCAGCATCCTGAACATGCTTGATGAGCAATAGCGTATACATAGTAGTGAGATCTGTTTTTTGTTTCAATTTCCTTTAGTTGTTCTTCATGTTTGTAATCATCTGGTACATGATATGTCTCCTAATATTACTAAGGACACGATGCGCCTCGGGTGAGACACTCTACTCCTTGTAGTAGGGTGAAAATGTCGGCATCATGCTAGACTACTTCGGAAACCTTGTTGGCCTCTATCCTGAACCTGGGTCTTGCTTAGAGACCTCATTTTTCTCCAACAAATAGTTCTGTTTCTGGGACCTGGAAATTCATTTAGGATTTAGATCATGGTGTCTTGGATCTATGAGAGAGAACTACGAAGCTAGTGGGATAACCACTTAAGAAAAATTTATATCACAACAAGCGGTGCTGCGACAGCAGAGGGAAAAGACTGTCAAGGATCGGGTCCTGTTTTCTAAATCTGCAAGTGACCTGTATGAAATTTTCCTGAAGAAATTTATAATTGGTTGCAGAGACTACAAGTCAAGTCACTTACTAGAGGTTCACGTAGATTTTGTTGCAAGTGGACGCACATGGATCTAGTAGCACTCCATCGGTTAGATACCGATTTGACCCAAGATGTAGATTTCTAGGTACAATCTACCTCAGAAAGATACATTGTGGAATTCACAGCTCATTGTTACCAATCCTTTTCAAAACCTAAGGACATATTTAGATCTGGATTGCGGGGAGAACTTTTGAAGGAAATCCTGTTGTGGATCAAAGCTTTAATGGTGGATGAAGGTTTGATGGCATTTCAAAATCCTGAGATGGAGACTTAAACCTCCAGTATTGGGGGAAGGAACTGAGGGAAAGATGCTACAAGTAAGTTAGAAAGGGGAGTGGGATATACAGAAGCCTCAACAATGCATGCATACATGACCCATTTCCCACTTCGTTTAGAGATGAGGTTCTCGACAATGTGGCCGGAAATGAATCCTATTCATTCATAGATGGTTTCTTAGGGTATCATCAAGTGAGAATAGCAGAAGAAGACAAGAATAAGACCACTTTCACAACCGAATGGGGATCTTTTTCATACCATGTCATGCCCTTTGGACTGAAAAATGCGCCAGATGTATTCTCACGAATAGTGATAGCAACATTTCGGGATTATATCCATAATTTCCTTGAGGTATACATGGATGATTAGATAGTTTACAGTTTATTGAAGAATCATTCAAATTTATTGAAAATCATGTTGGAAATATGTATACAGCTCCAAATTTCCCTCAACCTCAAGAAATGCATCTTTGCAGTACCTTTCTAGACGTTGCTAGGGCATGTGGTTTGTAAACAGGGTGTTTGTGTGGATCCAGCAAAAGTAGTTGTCATTGTTAACATAGAAGCACCAAAGACCGTGAAATAATTAATATCACTACTTGGACATATCGGGTACCACAGAATATTCATCCGAAACTACGCAAAGATAACAACACCATTGGAAAATCTGTTGCGGAAGTCAGAGCAATTCACGTGGAGTGACGCATGCACTAGTGCCTTCAATACATTGAAATAAAAGTTAGCAAATGCACCCATCTTGGTTCATCCTAACTAGGAAAAATAGTTCCATGTCCATATTGACGCCTCCAGCATTGCATTAGGAGCAGTGTTAGCTCAGCCAGGAGAGATTTCTGTTGATCATCTAGTCTATTTTTCAAGCAGGAAATTCTCTAGTGCTGAAACGAACTACACAGCAACAAAATGAGAAGCTCTTGCGATGGTGTATTCTCTTCAGAAGTTTCGTCAATACCTACTGGGAAGTGCGTTCAAATTTTTCATAGACCACTCAGCGTTGAAGTACTTGGTTAAAAAGCATGTGCTTGAAGGAAGGATCTGTAGATGGCTCCTACTGTTCCAGGAGTTCACCTTCGAAGTGATAGTGAAACCAGGAAGGTTAAACCTGGGTCCTAACCATTTATCAAGGTTGGAAAATAGAGAGAATGGGGGATATATCAATGGTCAGTTACCAGATTCTGATATCTTCAGAGTAGAAGCCATCCCAAATTATCTGGAGCAGATAGAAGTATATCTGGCAACAGGACAGTGCCCAACTGAATACACGGCGACTCAGAGAAGACATTTGGTAGTGAAAGCAGCTAATTATCAATTGATAGCAGGGAAACTATATAATATGGGGTTAGACTAGGTCTTGCGGAGATGTGTCATGGACCATGAAAGAGAATACATCTTGTGGGAGTGTCATTGCGGAGTTGCAGGGGGCCATGTCGGCACAAAACCCACCGCAAAAAAATATTACAAGCAGGGTTATGGTGGCCCAGAATTCATAATATAGTAAATCATATGTAAATAAATGTGATGTCTGCCAAAGAATGGGACGTCCATTACACCGAGATGAGTTGCCACTACAACCTATAAGAGCACTGTAGCCATTTGAAAAATGGGTTGTTGATTTCGTAGGGCCAATTGCACCAGTGGCAAGAAATTCACAAGAAAGGTACATAATAACCGCAAAATATTATCTCACAAGGTGGGCAGAGGCAACACCGGTGAAATATTTCACAACAAAAATAGCAGGCAGGTTCATTTTTGAAAATATCATTAGTAGATTTGGCTGCCCCAAAAGCCTAACCAGTGATCAAGGTACGCACTTCATCAATAGAAAAATCAAGTCTCTGTTAGATAATTTTATGGTGAAACATCATAAGAGCAACCCGTACCACATTCAAGAAAATGGAATCACTGAAGCATTCAATAAGATCTTAGAGAAAGGACTAACCAAGATATGAAATGCTAATCAGGATGACTGGGATGAGTGGATACTAGCAACATTATGGGCATACAGGAAAATTATAAAAATGTTGCACAATCAGACTCCTTTCCAACTGGTGTATGAGAGAGAGGTGGTGGTACCAGTTTAATTTATCATACTGATTTTATTAATCAATTTAACAGTACATCTAACAGAGGAATAATCAATCACTGAATGCCTCCATGAGCTACAAGATATTGAAGAAGAGAGATTCCTAGTGGAATTCCATCAGGCGGTTCAGAAGGAAAGACAAAAGGCTTGGCATGACTGTCACATCAAGCATAAGATGTTCACTATTGGAAGGAAATTTCTGTTGTACGACAGCAAATTTCAAAAGTTCCCAGGAAAAATCAGAATGCACTAGATGGGACCATACCATGTCATTAAAATTAAATATTCAGACGCGGTTTGATTGGCGCAACTGGATGGCTAAGTATTGCAAGGATGGGTGAATGGCGCACGCCTGAAGCCTTATCACAACTAATTTTCATCATTTATTTTTCAAATAACTCTCGCAATCGAGAGGAGTCAGTAGGGAAAAATAGAAATAGATCGAGTCAATAACTCTCTCGCACCCAAGATGAGAAATAAGATAGGATTCCCGATAAAGAGAAATTGCAATAAAGCAGAGGAAAAATCCACCTGTTGCGATTCGGAGACCACATCGCAACCGATTGTGGTCGGTGGGGGTAGCGTCTAACATGTCATCCGTGTCAGAAAGCCAAGCGTGCCAAATATCATTCCATCATAATAACCCATAATACCGTTTTCAGTCTGTAGGATCACCAGGATTTGAAAATTAACTACCATAATTAGTAACAACCATACTGTAATAAATTTTCCATATTAAGCCATAATCATTACCCATCACATCTACCAAAAGCCCGAAGACACAATCAGCAATGTCAGAACACACCTCACCGCGGTAACTAATCGCACGATTATAGCCGCGGGTGAGACAAAAAAAATTAATTATTTATGGGTTCTTATCAACCTCATTCGTGTCGATTACATTACTTAACCTACATGAAAGAAGAAAAGAATGAGAATGCCAGAAAATTCCGAGTTAGAACAAGAAACAACCGCAACAACAAGTGAAATTTCATTAGAGGAAGTTCAAAGATATAGTACAGTAGCAGGAATTCACAAAAACAGATCAGGAACAAAACTCCATGTATACAGAAGAAGAACTAAGATGATGAAGGTAGCACCAGTAGTCATTGAGCCCGATCTCGATGAGAGAGTTAAGAGGATAGAATCGCTAGTTGGAAAGTATGACAATGCATTGCTAATTGATACAAATTTCACAGATTCCTATCAATTTCCAGCTATGAAGAGATAGGTATACATAGAGAACCATGCTACAGAGGGAGGAAGGGAAGAAGCAAGAATGAATCCGAAGTTCAAAGGTATCCAAAAATTGAAAATACTGAACCTCAGAAACCTCCCAGTGTTTGGAACAACGAGGGCAGCAATGCAGTGTACAAAATTCCTACTGAGAAGATTCCAGAATGGATCATTGTGGCTAGGACAAGAAATACCGACACATGCAGAGGATATCAATAGGCTCACGGGATTATCAGCAGAAGGGAAGGATGTCTCAACGACATTCCAGAACGTGTCCAAGAGAGCTAACAAGGTAGGAGACTGTGATTATTATAAGAAATATGAGACCAGAAGAGAAGGGAAGGGAGCGAAGATAGACCTCATCAATAATCCAACAGTAAAATTTTCATGCTATCTAATAGTGGTGTTGAAGTGTGTTTGGTTCACGTATGTACGAAATCACACCAACTTAAGGGGTGTGGTATACCCACTTATGTTATTGGTAACAGGCAAAAAAAGAAGTGGAGTCTAGCAAGTTAGTGGAACAAGCTAGAATCATAAGCATACTAGATAGAAATAGCATGCATATATCAACTAAAACTAAACTAAAAACTAAATAAAATAAACATGAGCTCTGAAAAGAGTCAAACGACAACAATAATACGAATAGTGGCTCTTGGCCCCTCTTATTGAGCACTGGTAGGAATAAGAGTGAAACTTTACCCTCTTGCCAAAGGGCCCCTAGAACATGGGTTCTAAGTCCCTATGCAAGGATGTTTTTATCCTAAGCTTGCATTCGTGCAGTCTCCCTCTCTCTCTACTGCAGTGGACTGAAATTTTTGGATGGCCAACAATTGAGTCCCCTCTATCTTCAGCTCTGGATCACACACTAATGGTATTTCTTGGGAAATTCTGGCCAGCATAACAATGTGTTCACCCATTCCTCATCTCATGGTGACCTTATATAGGAGAATTCAAATCCTCCTTCCCTCTCTTGGTACATTGTGGATGGTGACCCAAGAGAGGGGTATGATTCCTTTGTGTGCTCCAAATACTCCATTGTGTGCTCACTTGATGTTTAAGGAGGCATTGGTGGCTGTCCTTAGGCGGATTCAAGTGAGGAATCACTTGTCCTATGCTTTGTGTGGTCCTGGAAAGTGACATTTTTCCACTCCCAGGATTGCACGCATTTCAGGTCATAAGGTGCGCAAAGGCACTCTTCACTAAGGATAATGCGCGTAAAAGCATTAGGACTTCCTCAAATTTGATTTTTCCTCAAACCTTAAAGATTTTTAAATACTTTCTAGATTATGTAATGTCTTTAAGCCCTATAAATCCTTCTTCTTGACATTAAATAATGTCGTCTTCTGCTTGTATGATTTTACAGTGTTAACAGTTTCCCCCTAATATGTGAGGTCTAGGAAGAACTGTATAGCAGAAATACATTATAGTTTCTTTTCTGTATATCATGTGTAGAGAGAGAGAGAGAGAGAGACTTGTGTGAAGATTTGAATTGAAAACACCGTATACCGGTTCCAAGAATGACCGTGTCCTAAGGGACCCCTGTAAGAAAATATAATACAATACATATACAAATTTTCTACGAGGCGAGCATGTCCCATGCTCATGATGCTGTGGCTAGTTGAAAAAATCTATTTGACAGACATATGTTTTGTTTGTATCACTGATATGGTAGTAGTCTGGTGGTTTCTGACAATGACTGTTGACGCCCTCCGAGGCATTTTTTTTATTTGAAAATAGGTGGAATATGGTACCCATATGCATAAAATTGGTATGGCATATAGCTACGCATTGTACGCATAGGTGCTGGTTGGGACCTTCCTATGTAAGCATTGTTGAGAGAGATGCTTATGGAGGCACGAGTCTTCGACGAATTTGATCAAAGTGCAATGGTTGTAAGGTACGATACCATCTTGACATGAAAGCTTTTGTTGTAGTCGAATGTCAGGAGGATCGGTGGCATATATGGACAATGATGTCTCCCATAGTGCCACCTGAGGATGCCCCTTTCTTAGAGAGGGGTGATCCAAGGTACCGCTTCCTTTTTGGAAAATAGGTGTTGAAGTCAACAAAAAGGAAGCCTCAACCAAACAAGGGGTCGCCGATGTGAGGGGTCGGGGACCTGAATGTGATGGGTTTAACATAGGCATGTTGGTGAGGGGTGACTGAAAAATTATGATGGGGATTCAGTGGCCCAAGGTCGGAGTATAGTAAGCAGCTTGGCGGTAGTCATAGTTATTTCTGATGGGGAAATCCCTGGAGTCGGTAGGACTTCTAGGGTGGGTATAAATCGACTGTGAATGTCATGGTGGATTGTGCGTGGAGGTGTAATACTCTGACCAAGGGTGTTCAAGGACTGTTGACATGGGAGAAGAAGATGGATGGGAGGGTGAAGGGATGTAGTGCACCATTCGCGGTCTTTGTACACTTACCAAAAGAATAAAATAATGGGGTTTGTTTTTTACAAAACACAGAGATGGGTACCCCAAAAAATGAAAGAGTTCACTCAATGATGTTGTGAGGAAGGTTTTTTGCTGAGGGTGGGGGTCCCATTGGTTCGTCTCATGTGTGGGGTTAATGAAGCGGATGAAAAAGTATCGCAGATGGGATTATGATGGTGGAGGTATGGTGGGCCGAATGCGAGGCGCGATAGTGCGCTTTTGATCTTCTTGTACAACCTTATCGTTCGGGAAGAGGGTTTTAGTTTGTATGGTGAAATTGATCGTATGCATGGTGAATGGATGGGCATGAGGTACTTCCTAGACTAACATGGTATGGCCATGGCTGTTGGGTGTGGAGCCTGATTTTCTTCCTGATTCAGAGATCCTTGTTTTAGCTAGAAGTATACCCCAGGAAAATTGTACACCCTTGCACGCAGGGGGGTGGGGGGGGCTGACCCCCCCGGCTGGGGGGTCCGGGGGCTAGCGGTCCCCCAGCAGGGGTTTCGGGGGCAGCGCCCCCAAAGCCAAAAATAGATGTAAAATTGCCTTGTAAAAGTATAGTAATTTCTAGTCAATCTGGGTCGTTCATTAGGCAGATGATCTGACGGTAGAAGTTATGTTTAGTTTAGGGTTTTTTTCCCTAGAAGGAAACCCCTCGCTTTTATGAGGCTATTTTATTGCGGCTGCGCATGGTATGTGTATTCTCTAAGCGGGAAACAGATAGGGAGACTATGAGAGAGAACAGAGGATATTACAGTGGATCTGCTCTAGGTTTTGTCTCTTCATTTTTGCTGGATAATAAAAAGGAAGGACTGGTTGTTCGGGGTGGACGTAGCCCAAACTGGGTGAACCACGTATATTTGTGTCTCTCTGGTTTTATATGTTTTGTGTACTTGTATTTTTCGCATATTTTATGTGTTGCATTGCTCTGTAATATTTAATTTTCTAACAATGGCGTCACTTTTGCTATGCTATATGGTCTACTGTGGGTGACGAGCGCCATGGAGGGGAGGCTCTATCAACCAACGAGGATGTTTTTCATGTGTAGGGTGAGGTGATGATAAACATGGTCGGATATGAGGACCATATAGTTTATTTCTCATGGAAAAATGATATCAGGATAAGCAGAGTTTACTGGGAATCTATCATGCTAGGGGTCGAATGATACCTGCTCTGAAACTTTCTGTAAATGGAGTTGCGAATGGTTTTGTGAGATTTTCCTCCAAAAACAACTACCTCAAGTGAAAGCATATTCTTTATCAAATATTATTGAAATTCATGAGCTTTAAAAAAGAAGGTGAGAGAGAGCATACCTATCGACACTGAAAAATTAATTTTTTGGGAGTGCAATTATGTGGCGTCGCCTCTGTTCGTTATGGAGTTTTGATCACGATGCAACTTACGGTTTGGAGAATGGACCTTCTAATATCTAATTATGGTCCTCCCAAGTTTTTGAAAAGGGTGATATATAGGTGAATATGGCCCTAATTCAATTCATTTGTACTTGCTGAGTTTTTGAGAGGTTAGAGGCTTCTGCGTAGCATTTCTTACCATTACGGTCAGCCTGAGCACCAGGGATTAGCGATATCATGCCCAGGTAACCTCCATGACATCCTGCACTTTAATATTTTCAGTTTGATGTTGTCGGGGTCAGTACAGAATTGGTTTGTATGGATTCTGGGTGTTTTTTTCGCTAGATTGTGCAGGCGATCAAGGCAAAGGTGCACCCTCTGTGCGTATTTTCTGGGGATAAGCATGATAAAAGTGCTACAGGTGCACCCTAAGCACTCATGTCTAAGGTACAAGCGCACAAAGCCAAGGAAAATATTTTTTTGGTTTCTTCCTATTCTTGTGTTTTTTCTGTATTGATGGGTACCTATTTTGATGACAGGTTGTTGTGGAGGGAGCGAGATTGGCCCCATATCTGAACTGCGTTAGCTGTTTATGCTAGGGTGCACCTTTAGCTCATGCAATGTGGGCTTCTGAAGTTCGCAAAGAACTAGATTCTTCGGTCACAAGACCGATTGTTATGCTACTTGATCCGACATTGGCACGGGAGGTGCAACATGTTCATGTTGCGAGGGACGAACCTGGTCATCTATCCTGAGATAGATGTGTATTTTGTGACCAGGTTACTGCCTCATGGTGAGGCACTGAGGCACCCACTCCCTTCTGGGAAAGTGGATCTGGAGAGGTTTGAATACGTCACTGTGGTGGGGCGCCTCTTATAGAGGGGTGCATCAGCATTGCATTCGAGACATATTTAGCAGAGCGATGTGCTCTGGCAGTGATTGTGTGACTTGCAGGGTCGTCGGCTCCGCATTGGGCATCAGGCCCAAAGGTTGGAGTATTGCGCCAGTTGAGGTCCAAGAATTTTTATGACTTTTCTCATTCCTGCTATGACGAGATGGTGACGCAACTCAACAAGGTCCACAATGGATTGAATTTTTTTGCGTACGGTAGTATCTTGTGCAGCATTATGTACGAGAGGGTAGTGCTACTGAGGCCAATAGTGGCATGCCTGCTGGGGGGCCACGGGAGCCTTGTATGAGTAGGTGGGCTTCGGTGATGTCGTGAGGCGGTGGGGGCATGGTGGGGCATTACTAGAATGCCATGATAGAGGCCTGGTTTGAGGTGAACTCGTAGATGTTCTTGACATTCCCATATGCAGGGATGGACTTCCGAGGGGATCTGGATATGGGTCTCCCTCCTGGTTATGCTTGGGGGCCAACATGTATGTTTTTTATGTTTTCTGCATTTATTTGAGTATATATGTACTTATGTGTTTTTCTAGTGACACTGACATAGTTTTGGTTACTCTTGCAGATGTTTGCGAAGTGGGTCGCCCCGTGGCTCGATTGGCGGGCCACGATCCTCTTCGGCAAGCTAGGGGTCGGCATGGAGGAGATGTTGCTGGAGGACCTAGTGGTGGTGTTGGCCCTTTGGGAGAGGGCAGCAACTCAACCATTGCAGAGGCTGCGGCTGATTAGGCTCATTCTGATGCAGCGGTAGCACGTGCAGATACATTAGAGGCTCATATTAATGAAATGACTGCTCAGGTGTTAGTTCTCAAGGATGCTTGGGGTCGAGTGGACCGCTTGACCCAGGGGATGAATTCTTGGGGATTTATGGATGACCTCAAGGAGGTCTGGCTGGAGACTATGATGGCCCATGAGGGGGACTATTGGCTTGTTTTATGTCGGGTGGCAGTATCGAAGGTGACGGAAGCTCCAGTGGTGGAACTGGGAGCTGTTGTGGTTCTGGGTGCCCCTACTGAGGGGGCACTGCCCTAGAGTATACTTGAATATAGGGAAAGCACTATGTGGATCCTTCCCCTATTTTTGATGACTTTTTGTATCTTTGGGCTGGCCGTTGGGTCAGCGACACTATTTTTGTACTCAGACATACACATTGTGATATATATATACATGAGAGATATTTTTTTCGGCTCGACATGTTGTGTCACCTGTTTTGGTTTATGGATGATTTTATGCTGATGGATATCTATATTTTTGGTTTTTATGTATGATGGTTTACTCGAGATGCATTCTAGTTTAGAATATTTTTGGCTATGTGATCAACTACTTTGTTTTGACTCCTTGGTACATGTGTAAATGTGATATAGTCAAATTGTCTTCTTAATATTTTTGCACGCAAATATTTTCTAAACATATGTGTATCTCTTGTCTCAAATGTTTGGTTTAATTGTGACACTACTAACTGGGAATTGAGGTAGACATGCATATGGCATATGCCCTGATGGAGGGCATCGCACATAAGTCTGATGACGGCGTCATATTCTTCCTGATTGTTTGTTGTTGAACTGATGCACACACTGTTTGTGCAGAGTGGCGATCAGTCAGGGTGGTAGATGACCTAGGCAGCTGCGGCTAAACTTTGAGACCATCTTGATGCTCTATCAACACATCCGAAATAAGGTTTAGGTTGGTGATCCATGGTAGAACTCTGAGCGTGTTTAATAAGTCTTTTGGTCAAAAAAATTCAGTGGTTTGGGTTTTGTGTACGTTCACTCTAGGGAAGGGCCATTTTGGCCCTTATGGATAGAATTTCTTAAGGTAAAGGTTGTTGACGGGATTGCTGAGGCATGTCCCATCCGGGTCCGTCATGATGTATGCCCCCTATCGGAGGAAATTTTTGATGATTTAAGGTACTTTCCACAAGGTTTCGAACTTTCCTAGCCCTAGGGCTTCTTTCGTGACATCATAGCGGAGGACTAGTTCTCCCTCGGTGAATGAGCGAGGCTCTATGTGGCAGTCGAATGATGCTTTTACACTTTTATTATGGGCCTCGTTGTGTTGCAGTGACTCTCATCGACTTTCATCGACAAGCTCTAGTTGTACTAGGTGTTGTTCTAGAGACTGGGTATCATCAAGGAGTTCGATGGCGGCATGAAAATTTGGGATCTTGCGGAAATCAATGCAAAAGTGCAATGTACCTTGATCTTTTGCGACATGAATAGGGCGGAAATCATGGGATGTGGGGGTGGCTGCAATCCTATTTCCGATATGTGATGATACAAATCGTATATGGTGGGTCATGTCATCGATGTTTGGTGGGGGAATAATCTTCGTAATGGGATTCTGTGTGAGTGTAAGGTTGGGTTCCTCGCTAGGATGGTCAATTTCCCGTAGGTGGAAATTGTGCCTACCGCAGAGGTGCCTGAATGATTCAATTAGCGAGCATACCTCTAGTGTGTGATTTTGGCCAGTGAAGATAATGCGGTATCATTGTGCCAATGGAGTAGATTGCATGGGAATCAACACTACTCGACGTCCCAGATGTGGATGCTTGGAAAGGATCTGTAGTAGAAGAGGTTGTTTTCTACTTCCATTTCCATTTTGTTGGCTTAGGTGCGTCTACGTCTTTGGGTGAGTGTAGAATCAGTGCTGCTCTTGCCGCTATCATCTTGGGGAGGTGTACACATTTAATCATATGGTGAAAGTGTGAAAAAATTTAGAAATAAGTGTGTGTGACCTTCTCTTGATTAGAGAGAATTTTCTGAGGGAGAGAAGAGACTATGCGAGAACTGCTTACAAGGGGCTTAAGTTCTCTGCATTGGTCTACTTGGTGGTCACTTAGGTCGCATAGACCACATGTTATTCTCGGTTTAGCCTGGTTGATTTTTGGTTGGTGTGTCATCCTAGTTCGCCCACCAAGCCCATGTGGGGGTGGGGTTGTTGACCCAGAGGTGTAATTTTATACCATTCACGAAGGTCATCCTATTTCTTCTCTATGGTATGAATCATATCGATGGCGGGACAAAGTTGCGAGGCATAAGTACAATGCCGCTCATAATGATTTCCTTGACATATTAGGCAGAATATCCTTGATATTGGGGTTCCATAGTGCTCAGTTTGAGGTTCGGCAGGGAAACAACGTCGTAACGCTGCTAAATCAGGACAAGTGGCGACCACATGATTGGGCATTTTTCATAACGTGCATGTTGGTCTTCTCTGTTGAGGGCAGTTGGGGGTAACTAGGGGTTCTTTGATTGATCATTTTTCAATTGACAGGAACATGATGGATGTGCTCGTCACATCTTCTTGGGTTGTGGAGCTGTCTGTGGAATTCACATCCATGTCATCTTCTTGGGAGAGGCGGACTATGGTTGATCACATACAAGCTAGTGCTGTGTGGAATCTCGATATGTAGTGACAACGACGTATGGGGTGGTTTTCACCACATATTTGACATGAATATGGGACGTCCAAGTTGGCGCGTTATACTATATGGACTGGATACCATCGTTGGAGCATTTCCAAAGCTGAGTAGTCAGTGATGAAATGATCAAGTTCATTGCAAAGTATGCACCTTTTGATTGGGGGAAGGGGTCTGGCGGGGAGCCTTTCTGATGCAGGATCATCCTTCTTAATTTTCATTATTCACTTGTGTGATTTAGGGGATGATGGTTTTTGTAATTATTTTATAAATTATGTACATCTTTAAAAAAAAATTGAGAGGAAAAAGTGAGTGTGCGGATTATTTAAATATTCTCTTAATTAATTGAGAATATGAGTGGAATTGAGTTGGATAGATATTTCAAGGATTATAAATTGCTTAAATGGAACTTAGGTGAGTCAAAAAAGGGATAAATCTATTTTAGAGTTTGGTTGAAATACTCGTGGAGGAAATCATGGATTGGAATTAATCCATAATTATGTATAAATGTGAAGCTTTGTGTGAGGATAGAGAGACACAGAGAATGGAATATGATAGACATTGATAGAGAGAAATGGTGTGAGATTTTATGTAAAGAGGGCGAGAGCCGAGAGGCCAACAATTGTAATATTCGGCCCAAATGGTTTGAATTTGTAATTTTCCTGTTGTATTTGATGCAAGTATATTTGTTTATTGTTCGGCTCTCTTTTTATATATATTGATAGTTGATCTTAAATGGTTTTAGTGAATATATTGAGATGAGGATTCCATGTTAAGGAAACACACACCCTATTATGTGCAAGTTTCTGATTTATGCAGAATACCTGCATCACTTTCAGGTGATCGACGTTCTTCCTATAGGTACAGAATGATTCGAGGTTCATCCCTGGAAAATTGGGTGGGGTTATCCTCTTGATAGGATTGCTCGATGGCATGTAAAGTGTCCCTATATCATGGGATATCTAGGAAATGGTGGGTATACTGCCCGTAGTTTCTGCAGAGAGCGCATGCACGATTGGTACACAATGATTTGCCTTTACCTTTGGTGGTAGGTTCCTTTTTATGGGAACGCGACATCACGATGTTTGTATCAAAGCCAAGGTGTGGTTTTAATTCATCCATCTCCAGACAGATATTATTAGGGTGGCCTATTTCGTCGCATATGACGTAGACTGGTGATTCCCGTTGTATGGTGGGGTCACCATCTTCTTTCCTCTCTTCTTGGTTTTCTTAGCCGTGATCACTGGTTTTGCAATGGAAATTTCCTTTGCAGGGGTGGTTTCAACTGTTTCTTAGATGAGTGGGGCCTCCTCGGGACTTAGGGGCTTCAATACTGTGGTAGTGACATGGGTGTCTCCTGTTCCCGTAGGGGGAATGAGGTACCAAACTAGTATTGCCAATGATATGTTTGGTAATACCACTGTTGCCAAAACCTGCTGGGAGACAAAACCAGTTGGGGGGTAGAGGAAAGAGGTTTGGGAGGTGGCGTAGGCTAGAGAGGCTGTCGTGGCCGATGACTTGGTGCCATTACTGCTTGTGTCTATGTCCTAACTAGCTTCAATGCTTGATGTGGACATCATGCACACCAGAGCTCCTGTGACATCAAGTGATGACTCAGGGATTATGGGAGGATATCCTAGGAATGACCCTAGAATGGACGATGGTTTTAACTGGTGAGGGCCATATTCTTGGTACCATGAGAGAGCATCCAAGAATGTATCTACATAGGGTATAATTACATCAGTGTTTTTTAGGGGTCACTTCTCTCTATGCGTCAATTGGTCTACAGTAACGATGCGGTCCTCGTGGGGGAACATCATGATGTGAAAGACGGAGGAGGCTATGGCAGACATGGCATACATATAACTACACCCAAGGATTATATTGTAGTCCAATTGAGCATCCAAGACTTTAATGCCTTTGTGGACCATATTTCCAACTAAGCAGACCGAGACGTTTTGGTAGAGGTCGTCGGGGGTTGATGGACGACCGTTGTATGCTCTAAGCGTGATGACTAAGGGTTTTAGTTCGGGAGAACCTAACTTCTGCCAAATTTTTTTTGACATGATGCACATGGATGCACTTTCGTCTATGACACATCGATGAATTGTGATATTCTGGACTGACACTAGTATCTGGAAAGCGACCATGGAAGGAAGCCTAGGGGTGGCTTTGTATAAGTCAAAAGCCATTAGGAGTGTATCGGTAGGTTCGATAGTGCCTAACATGGAAAGTAGGGTTTTTCGTTGTTTTGGGCATGACTGCAATACTTCCAAAGCTAACATAGCAACAGGAGATTGTGCTAAATCATCCACGATACTATAATTATGTGCCGCTTTGGAGTAGTTTCCTGCTCGCCTATTAGGTCCCTTTGCCATTTTTGACAATGGTTCTATAGGAATATTTGAAATCGTCAAAGGTGCAGTCGGTGCACTGGTACTAGCCCCTGACGTATTGGTGTCTGGTGGGGTGTCGTAATTGTAATTCCGTGTTTGGAAAAACATCTCTTCGCCAGTCATGTATATTGTGTGGCTGCTATTCCTAAATTCTTCTATATTTTTCTATTGAGTGCTTACCGTCCCTTGGTTGGGGAAAGGATCTTGCATCACAGCTGGTTTATGGGAAGATCCTCCTTGTCCTCGGTTACTTTGTAGCTTCTTCAGCTCAGGAAGATCGGGATAGTGGTGAGTATAGTGACCGTACTCACCACATAGCGAACAAGAATTGTTTTATCGAAGAGGTGGCCTTTTGCTCTGCCGCTAAGCATTTCTTTGCTCCTGGATCTAATTCCGGTTGGAGTTTCCTCTAGCCTAGGATCATGGTGGGCATTGCTGGTTGTTTCCCCCTTATCCATGGTTCCCTTTTGGCTTGTTTTTTGATTTTTTCTTCACCATGTTAGGAGGGTAGTTCTCTTGGTTATATTGGTGTGGCTAGTTTTGGGATGGTTGCACAAAGTTCACATGTGCATTGGTCTGCATAAGCGGGTCTTGTGCTGGGGAATGAGCATAATTCGGTCCCTGGTTTGCACCTGGCTGTTGGAGGAGAGCTCTTCCATCAATGTTTATTTCTGTGTACTGGGTCCCCTGAGCCGGAGGATAAGGTCCTCCCTGGTGATACGCTGGTGCCCTATTGGTCAAATTTTGTTGAGGCATATGATGACTTTGAAAACCGGGTTGAGGTATGTTGTGGGTAGAACTGTATGTGTAACCGGGGTTTTGACTTCTGCTGCCTAGGTAACCTTGGGTCAATGACCCAATTAGTTCGTCTATAGAGTTCGACGCGCTTGTAAATTCTTGATAAGTTTGCATGGGTTGGGCGTTAGGCAGGATGTTGTAAATGTATCCTGACTGCGTATAAATTAGCTTAAGCTGTTGGGCTTTGCTGATAGCGTCCTCTTCAGATATGGGATTTTTTTGCTCCACATCCTTCGAAATCTTTGCCGTAAGAGTTTTCAGGAACAAATCTAAGAGAACCCAATCATCGAGTTTAGCTTTTCATAAAATACGACACCACCTCCATTCATGGAGATGGTCTGAGATATGGACAACAGGGGTCCATCTAAAATGTGTCAGTAATTCCATTCAAGAATCATGGTGAATGGGTAACTGAAAATATGTTAGGAACGCGGTGGCGAGGGCGCCAAAGGTTCCATGTGAAGTTAAGGGTTGCTCCACATACCACTTCGCGGCTACTCCTGTCAGAGTGCGTTGAAATAGTCTCAATTGAATAGTGTCGTCAATGATACTAGTCGATGAGCACCACAGGTGAAAGGTAATGACATGATTACCTAGGTCTTCCGCTTTCTTTCCTTCAAACTTTGGAATATCTGAGGGGAGATTCATGGGCATGGGAGGCCATTTAAGGTCATGTGTGATGGGGTCATTCGTCAGCTTGGTTAAATCGGGCAGATTCAACGAAGCTAAGAAAACACAAAGTTATGGTTAGGAAGAGTGTTGGTATATGACGTACCCTGTTGTGTATTCGGCTGGCCTCCCGAATGTGATGTACTTCTCTGCCCCCTATGGGTTGTGGGAGGAGTGGTCTATGGTGTGGTGTTGGGATACCGACTAGGGTTCCCAACTATGGATGCCCCAATAAAGGACGAACCAATAATGGTGGCAGTGTTTCGTCTTTGACACCTAAACAGTGAAAGACCTGGAATCCCTCTCGGTAATGAGGGTAGGTCCAAAAGACGCCTAGATCGACGAGGTCACATTGGGTCCATTTTGGTGTTGACTGGGTTTGGTTTTGAAAAAATTTGAGAGGGTGGAGTCTATGATCAAAAAAAAATTCTTTCACATACATAAAACAAAGCGAAAATAAAATAAATTTCCCCATTAAATTAATCTATGTAATCAAGCATTCAAAAAAGTGGTTTTTGTTTGTTTGCATGTGATACTCAAAATCTTAGAAGACCTATTCGTCCTCACACACTCAAATGTAACTTGGCCTTGAGAAGATATCTTGCGAGTGCTGGCACAACGTCCCATAGGAGCTGGTGACGCCCCTTGTCAACCAAATAAAATCCACCAAGATAAGGGTAGAGGGTCTGGTGCTTGCCTTCACCGTCACATATAGGGAAAGGATGCCCTAGGTTTTGTCACTAAGTACCACCATCCCACGTGAGCGTTCGAGTCTTGGGCTTCTTGGTAAGTCAGCTAACAGTACCGAGTATCAGCCAAGTCAGGTAGCCTTGACTGATACCTTCCCGCATTGCGCCTAAGCCTAACCCCCTCTGAAACAGGTCTCTTCCGCGCTCGGGTTTTCTTTTCCATGGGATGATAGGTGGATTTGAAGCTCCCTAAAAAATCAACTTCTATGTTTCAAGATGAAGAGTGATCAAGGCATCTTATTGGATGCCTACCCCCTTGATCCTAACTTAAGCTATAAATTCTTTTGTGGCCCCTGTGGGGAGAATTTACTGAGTTTGGTTAAGTTAGTTTTAGGTTTCTTTGCTTCACTTAGTGAGTGAATGTGTGTGAGCATAAAGTGGACAAGCACATAGTTTTAACATGTGGATATTCGATGATCCTTTTCAAAATCCCCTATTTAAACAATGTCGTATTGTTCTCGGCTCAAAAGAAAAACATGTGCGAATTATGGGCCGCTTTCTATTTTTCCTAGTTAATCTATGTGATCAACTATAGGGAGATGGCGAGTTGTGAATAAGGACCATGCATATGCTTACCTAGGATCACCGGAGGGTGCAAAGGTAGCAGAGGTTACTTGCTCTTCTATAAACAATTCAATCCTAGTCCAAAAATTCCTAGTGCAAAAATTGAACTAAACTAATAAATTTTACACTAGAAAAATAAACTAGCTACACATGCGTGGTCTTGGGCCACTTACTTTGGCTAGTTATCTAGGCGTGTTGGTACCAAAATTTTCAAAACATAATTTTTTTTCGGAATGAAAGTTATTTTTCCCCCCTACTTAAACTATGTGTGAACTTTTCAAAAATCAACTTGAAATAAAACTAACACTAAGCCTACAAAAAGAAGCTAAGAGTGAGCTTTAGCAAGTTGCGGGGTACCACAAACAGTGCTGGCAGGTGTATTAGGAGCTGCCAAGAACTTTACAAGCAGGAAAAGATAGAAATAAGGGAGAATTTTCTCTTTTTGTCTTTTGTGCACAAAAGGCCGAAACAAGCGCGATGTCTGCACGCGGGTTAGCTCTGAACGCGCACCCTGGGGGCGTCTGTGGGAAGGAAAAGCGTGGAAAGTCCTGAAAAATAATTTTTTTGGAGTTGTTCTGCTTCAGTCTATCACTTGGGATGAACTAGGGATTGCAAGAGAAATCAGGGGAAATTCAGCTCCACTCCACAGCATAGACAAAGGTCTCTGCAAAAAAGGCACAACCACATAAACTTGGTAATAACCGTTAGTGGAGTCACCAATCCTATTGAAGTGTGTTTGGTGCATGTATGTATGAAAGCACACCAACTTAAGTGGTGTGGTATACCCACTTAAGTTATTGGTAACATGCAGAAAAAGAAGTGGAGTCAAGCAAGTTAGTGGAACAAGCTAGAATCATAAGCATACTAGATAGAGCAATAGAATGCATATATAAACTAAAAATAAACTAAAAAATAAAACAAATAAAAACAAGCTCTGAAAAGAGTCAAATGAAAACAATAATACGAACGATGGGTCTTGGCCCCTCTTATTGAGCGTTGGTAGGAATAAGAGTGAAAATTTACACTCTTGCCAAAGGGCCCCTAGAACATGGGTTCTAAGTCTTGATGCAAGGATGTTTTTATCCCAAGCTTGCCCCTGTGCAGTCTGCCTCTCTCTCTACTTTGGTGGAATGAACTTGTTGGATGGCCAACAATTGAGTCCCCTCTATCTTCAGCTCAAGATCACACACTGCTGGTATTTCTTGGGAAATTCTGGCCAGCATAACAATGTGTTCAACCATTCTTCATCTCATGGTGGCCTTATATAGGAGAATTCAAATCCTCCTTCCCTCTCTTGGTACATTTTGGATGGTAACCAAAGAGAGGGGTATGATTCCTTTGTATGCTCCAAATATTCCATTGTGTTCTCACTTGATGTTTAAGGAGGTGTTGGTGGCTGTCCTTAGGTGGCTTCAAGCGAGGAATCACTTGTCCTCTGCTATGTATGGTCCCGAAAAGTGACATTTTACCACTCCCAAGATTGCGCGCATTTCAGGTCATAAGGCGCGCAAAGGCGCTCTTCACGAAGGATAATACGTGAAAAAGCATTTAGGACTTGCTCAAATTTGATTTTTCCTCAGAACTTAGAGATTTTTAAATACTTTCCAAATTCTGTAATGTCTTCCAGCCCTGTAAATCCTTTTGATTGACATTAAATAATAAATAAATAAATAAATAAAAATTAATAATAATAATAATAATAATAATAAATTGATTAAAAAAAAAAAACAATTTATGTCGGCCTCCCTTGCTTCCCCACTCATCTTCCATCACTATTTATACCTCAAATGTGAGATCAGTTCTTACCCATGGATTTTTTCCTGATGATGAACCTCATTGGCTGGGTTCAAAACGTCGAAATCAACAAAAATGGATGCGATTAAACCGGAAAACTTCTTTACACAAAACACTCATCGAAGTCTCAAATCTATAATTAAATAATGTTGTCTTCTACTTGTACGGTTTTCCAGTGTTAACAAGCAGGGAAGATGATGAGGCATTACACCAAAGGTGAATGCACCCTCAACACCATTTCAGTTGCGGAACACTGCCTCCAGGGAACCCAACTAAACTAGTGTACCTTTCTATTAAACGAACTGTTTGAGGCCTGCGAGGATAATTACGGACAAGCCACAAGATTCATTTATGTCTATCCCGTAATGGAATTTGCGATGTGGAAATGGACTCACCTAGGGGTAATACAGGTCGTGGAAATCACAAACGAAAAGCCAATGGTGTTAAGGTTTACACCCTCGAGAATCTCGGGAGATCCCAACACCAAAGAGGTAAATGAGGAGGCTTTCTCATTCTGGTACAGGTAGATGGTGGATGTGGTGGCATGATAGGAAAGGGTTCCGAGGGACCTGTTGGACATATATGCTTCACAGATATGGTTTGGGGTCACCCAAAAGAAAACATATATCAGACCTAGTTGCGTGGGTGAAACCACGTTCAAAATGAGACCGTTAAAGTTTCAAGTTGAAGAAAAATCATTCCACACCAAAGTTTGTTCATGGCTAGGAGTTGCGATGGAGGTCAAAAGCGGAATACCTCACTATTACTCCGAGGGTATGGTGCCGAAAGCACTCCCAGGGGGGACACCAGAGGAAACAACAAGTAGGATTTCTTGACTATAGCTAAAACCTTTACTGGACTAGCTGGACATGAGGGTGAAGGACTTCAATCTAGTAATACAAACCCTCACAATTGATTCTACTATTTTTCCTTCTTTTTCTGATTTCCAGTCTTCAAACTCTGCATCACCACCCACAATCACACCTATCATCACTGCCCTACCTTCCACCATGTTCAATTCACCCCCAGCAACCATAGTCACCTCAATTTGTAAGAGCAAGGCACCTAAACCCCCGGTAGCTACACCTAAGCCAAGAAAGCAAGAATTATGGTGCCTAGGAAAATAGTTGACCTCACCGAGGAAGATCAGACCCAACCCATGGATACAAGAGTACCAATTCTAGAAGAGCCAGAGGTTACCACCCAGGTCACCTCCGTGCTACCTGTGTTTGATCCGTTCTTGGTTTTGAATATTCAAACATCATCTCCACCCCACACTCACACCTCTTCACCTCATACTCACCATTCATCACCCCATACTTCATTTACTTCCAAAGAAAAATCCACCCGCACTCCATCCACCTCAAAACTATCTCAGACCTAGTAAATCTAAGAAACAAGACAAATGGGGACACCGAGGCAGAATTTAACTCAAGTACGACTATGGTACCCGAGGTTAACCAACCTCTGGTGGGGCAGGGCACTTTCCTAGAACTATTAGTTCAAGGAGGATATTTTACTGCAGCTACAACACCCTAACCAAAAGAGCTGAACCCATTTTAGCAAACCAACCTAATACTGCAATAGATTCAACCAATCACTAGCATGAATAACCCAGAACCTCAGCTTCGGCAACAAAACCAATTCACATCACCGCATGAGCACTTAGATAGATCAATCGTCAACACACAACCCCTCAGAGAATGACCGCCAACCTAGGACATGTCAGGCGCGGAGAGCATGCAGAACTGGGGGACTGGACAGCTATACACCTTCATTTAGTGAGCAACACAACAGGTAGAAGGGCTGCACAATGACCTACAACAAAGGTTCAAGTAGCAACAACAGCATGTCATCGCGCTTACTAAAGAGAGAAATCAGCTAAAAGGGGAGAAGGAAAGTCTAGAGGAGCAGTTGGAAAAGGTAACAAATATCTTTAGGAACCTCTGGCAAATAGTAATTCCTCAGGCTAACAAGATGCTGAAGGACATATCGGCCTGATCCATGGTCGAAAGGTCTATCTGAGTGAAAATGACATGTGCAAATCTCAGCAAAGAAAACCAAGAGCTCAAACAAAAGCTAGCTGCCAGACCAGCATTACCAGACCCTGCTATGATATATGCTGAGAAGGTTACTAAGAAATAGAAGTAGGTAACCGAAATGAAGGAAACCCTGGGGACGACAATCAAAGAGGCCTACAACCTACTGAACCATTTACATGAATTATCTAACTCGTTAACCATGAAATACAAACCTATCTCAGCACAACATCAGCAAATTTCACAAGAAATCAAAGAAGCCATTGATCCCGTCGACATAACCTAGCTCTACAGCCGAGCGGAGGTACTAGAAACAAAAATACAAAATATATAGGAGCATTCCGTTGCCACAAAGTAGGTCCTCTAAGAGCTAAGGAAACCAGTCAAGCAAAAGGCAGAGGCAATCCAAAAGATGGTTGTTGAAGCCAGGCCAAAGATTCAAGAGTTATTCAGCAGGTTGCTGCCAATAGCAAGTGAAACTGAGGCTGAAAGAATCGCCACCAAAACCGAATAGCTAATTAGAGAATGGAAACATGAAATCATCAAATTTGCAGAACTCAAATCTTCAACATTGAGCAAGTTTCCAGAGTTGGGGCCTTTGCTTGGATAGAGTGAAGAAACCGAGAAGACAAAGTCAGCCTCAGAAGCCAACAGACAGACGGAAGCCGTAGCAGTAGGAAAATATTGACTCGGGACGAGTCAATAGCATGTGGTCGGGGCCTGTTGGGGCCTTTGTTTTGAAAAAGAAACAATTTTCAGCTGCGGAGAACAGGTGGCAGAGCGCAATCAAGGTAGATAGGGAGATGTCATGGTTGCGGATAGCCAGAATATAGGTGGCACGGCAGTTGCGGAGAACAACGCAGATGGCAGATATGGGAGACAAGGACAATCAGCAGAACTCCCAGTAATCAAGAAGAAACAGCAAGTAGTAGAGTAGGAAAATAGGAAAGAATGACAATCACGTTGGCAAAAGAACATATAGGCAATCAACCAACGTAGATGAGTTAGTTAGTGAGTGTGGCAGAGGGCCGAGAGAGAGAGCATAGCCGTAGGAGAGCTCTATGAGATCTATGTTGTAATAAATCACATTGTGATAGACTCTCTGGAGTGATGTATGTTGTTTGATATTGATAATGAAATATGGTTATTACTATGTTTAATGTTCTAAGTTGAGTGTCAATCAGTTACTTACTATGAATGTATGCCCCGTTTTAAATTTTAATTCAGCATCCTGAACATGCTTGATGAGCAATAGCGTATACATAGTAGTGATATATGTTTGTTGTTTCAATTTATTTTAGTTGTTCTTCATTGTTGTAATCATCTGGTACATGATCTGTCTCCTAATCTTACTGAGGTCACGACATGCCTCGGGTGAGATGCTCTGCTCCTTGGAGTAGGGTGAAAATTCCTACATTGTGCTAGCACTACTACATAAAGGGGGGTTTTAAGACAATATTTTAGACAATTTTTGGGTAAATTGTCTTAATTTGAGACAAAAGAAAACTTGTGTATTGTATTAAATATTGTCTTTAAGCGGGTGTCTCAAATTAAATCGTCTTAAAATATTGTCTCTATAAAGACAATATATAACACAGTCATTTTTGTCTCTCCAGAGACAATTTCATTTTTGTCTCTCCAGAGACAATAGTTGCACTACAACACAAAGGGGGGTTTTAAGACAATTTTTGGGTAAATTGTCTTAACTTGAGACAATTTCATTTTTGTCTCTCCAAAGACAATAGTTGGAATTAAAGACATATTGTCTTTATGGAGACAATGTCTTTAATCTTATCTATTTTCTCTGTAGAGACAATATAAAACAATGAATCCAGAAAAATATCTCACCATTAAAATAAATCAATATAAAAAATTAATTAAAAAAATCAACAATATCATCGAATAATTCATGTTAGGGTACAATGGAATTGAACCACCAACCTCCTGCATGGCAGGTGCTCTTCCAATGAGCTAGCACCCTTTAAAGAATTATGTGAGGAGTTATGGCAGTCCTTGAAATTGTATAATAGGCATTTATTTTTAAAAAATGTTCAACACATAATGGCATAATCCTTGTAAAATATATAATAATGCAAGCCCTTATTTTTAACTTAATAAAACTAGCAATTGCACCATGTGTTGCAAAGGAAATGTTGTAAAGCAGTAACATAGGAAATAATAGTATAAAGGAAAAAATCTTAAAATTTCAACCAAAGTTAGACTACCTGTATTTTATTTAAAACTTATAACTAGAAATTGCACGGGAGGTGCAAGGGAATGCCAAAAGGAAGAGGCATGAGTTATGTTGTGCTATGAATAAGAGAAAAATGGCCTTGATAGTTTGTTCAACAAACATTACTTGAGCTCGCATTAGTGAGGCTCATTGACCTATTTGAGTAGAAGGATATAGAAATGGTTGTCAATCCCTCTCAAACCTCTAGAAATCGAATTGATATTGGTTTCCACAAACTGAAGCTCGTGATGATTAGCATCGCTCAAGTTTGAGGCATCATAAACCAAGATACACAATATTAGTGATACAAATTCAAATCGGGGATTACTGCCACAACATAAAAGTCACTGATATAATTTTTCAGTGGTCCATAGAGAAAAATTTGTAATTTTTCATTAGAAAAATAATATGTTGCTGTAAGGAAAGGCTAGCAATTTTTAAGAAAAAAATAATTAAAATTTGTGAGATAGTACAAGATCCAAATAACCCCAAAATGATTTAAACCAACAAATGAGGATTAAAATTTTAATAAATATTTACAAAAAAAAAGAAAGAACTTATCAACTATTCTCTGTACAAAATCATGTTAATTATCAATCCATACCACATTGACTCATCATATGGTATCCACATAGATAATTTCCCAGAAATATGATACAATTTGATAAATGGGCATTTCCCTTCGAGTGCTCAAAACTAACACATGCAAATACCTGCAAGCACCCCATTGCCTAGTAGACTGGTAAGTTGTTGAATTAAAATATGAGCACCAAAAATATGGGCACCAACGGTCTGAAAAAATTGACACATTTAAATGGAAATTAACCAGCTAGAACTAAAAGACTCCAGATTCAGTTACAACTATTACATGAGATTGTGCTTCCAAACAAGCTTCAGAAAAATGCTTGTGCACAACCAATGATGGATAGCTTAGTTTGGAGTGTCTTCAAAGAACCTTTCAGCAATAAAAGGAGGTGGAGGCAAGCTTGCTACACATTTGAATTGTCATGGGAAACAATAAAACATATATAAACCTTTAATAAGTGTAACCAGCTGTGTGCATGTAATCCTCGTAGGTTTCAAAGGTTGGATTAAAAAAACCATTAAATTCCCAAACAAGATATATGAAAGCGTACCATGTGTTGTTGATATTTTTCCCTTATTGCAATCAATGTACTAGCTTTTCGATTCATTTGTACATGATAGATTTCCATTACACAGTCCTTAACCTGTGATGCCTTGTATCCTATATAATGTGCCAAAGTTGGATTCTGCATAACACAAAATCTACAAATTTATGCCCACACATAAAGCTAACGCAAAACAATATAATAGTAAACTTCAGGCAGTAGACAATACCCATGGATGTGTTAGAAAATCAAGATTAAATCGAGATATAAATACAGTTGAAGCTAATATAAAGGATGATAGGTGTTGGAGAAAATTGCATTCCATGAGTGTCAACTCTGCCAAATAATTGGCTTAAAAACTCCATATGCAAACTTGGGGCCTGCCAAAAAGTATTCCATTTTAATGAAAATAAGCATTGGTACAAAATATAAAAGAATCTAGATCAATAATTAGTTGTATGTAGGTACTCTTGACATATTTCTCTGTAGCAAGACTCAATCTCAGAGTCTCATACACATCTTTCATCCCAGGGAAAGCAACAGAAGCCATCACAGTTACATTCCTCCTGCCTACTAAATTTTTCTTCTCTCCATTTTTCTTTCTCAAGAACGAATTCCCCTGAGCACCCATAAGTCTTCCAATAGTGGTAGCCATGATCTCTAACAAAAAATGTTGATCCACAATCTGAGCTTAATAACACAATCCGATCTAAATGTACAGAATGGGTGTACCGATAGTTTAGTCATTGGAAGAATGAAAAACTATGATCATAGCACCACTGGATGTCAGAGATACCCTGATTGTAGTTTGTATCTTTTCACTGTAGAACATGGTAGGTTGACAGAAATAAGGTACATATCTAACAAAGAAATAGGCAAAAATCAAGAAAGCTTCCAATGCAACATGAATCTAGTGTAATATATAATATGATATTCAAAACACATTGTATATATTGTTCGACAATTTCTATTGTTCGACAAAGAAATAAGAAAAAAGCAAGAAAGCTTCCATTGAAACATGAATCTAGTGTAATATATAATATGATATTCAAAACTCATTGGATAGATTGTTCGACAATTTAGTTTGTGCACCTTTTGAAATCTATCAAATGAAGAAACAATATAAAGCATCTCTTCCAGCTTTGAACTTTTCCTTATGCAATGCAGCTCTCACTGCCAAATCTAACATAGGCAAAGGAGTGTATGCGCCATGTTCCCTAATAAGTACATGTCCCTACCTCAACACGGTCCTATGATTATACCCTCAGACTCAAGCTAGTAACGATGACTTTACCAAGCAAACCTGTTATAGAACTACGGTTGCCATTATCACAACCTATTGATTCTTAAATAATGAAGTGCATGTTGATACAGGATTCCCGAAGCAGTCTCTATCTTATTTACACAATAGATCTGGTCATTGTCTCATATCATGGCGCTAAATTCCCAGCTATGAGTCAAATATTAAAGATTTTGCAATGCCCCAAAGAACAAAGGTGACCTTATGCATTGTGGGGGGGATTCTTCGCTGACAATTAATAGGATATAAGGTGTTACCCCTTTTTTCAGCAGATGTCACCTATAATAAAAAAAATCACTTAACAGGGTTGGATATGATCAGGAAAGATGAATGTTGATTGTCTAGAATCAGAGGCAATGATTTGTAATGCTAAGGTGGAGGAATTTATATCATCAACTCTATTAAATAGCAAGAGTTCTAATAGGACTGATTCGTCTACAAAAAGGAAAAAAATAGCAAGAAGAAAATCAGTGCTCTAAATATAATGCTACATGCTGGCAAATGATGAGTTCAAATTCTACTATCCATGTCATGAAGCTACAATACAAAGTCCTTATCAAGATCCAGTTGACTCAGATCTGTTCACCTGTCATCTAAAGGAATAGGCTCAGATGAACAATAAAAAGGGTTTAGTGACTGTTAAAGCAGCCAAAACATAGGACATATTTTACATTTCAGGTGTTTGCAAGTAGACTAGCATTCATGTGATTAAACAACAGTGGTGAAAGTGCATTTCCATATTTGAAAAATTTTGTTTTGATTTCTATTATAAGGTATTCACATATAATACTTTTGCTGGAGATTGAATTTTAGAAATCTTATCAGTGATCACACTAATCATGAATAAAGCAATCATGTGGAGTAAACTGTAAGACACTCCTGTTCAAAGTCTTCGAAATCTGGATTAGCCTCCTTGCAAGGCAGAGTTGATAATAGGATATGCAGTGTTCAGTGCTCCTGTTCAAAGTCTTTGAAATCTGTATTAGCCTCCTTGCAAGGCAGATTTTAAAATAGGATGCAATGTTTAGTTAAAGGTGGTTAAAAGGAGGAGTCATCATGCATCCTTAAAGGAAACACCCTAAATATTTGGGTTGTTTGGAGGTTTTGATTACATATTTGTTACATCCATATGCATCTAGGAAGAAAGTGCTTCATCAATATAGAGGCATCCAAATTCAAACAACAAAAACATATCCTTGCAGTGATTGATTCTTTTGGGGACGTCTTGTTCAAGGAAAAGAACCAACCCAGTTTATTGCTCTATTTCCAAACTTAGGCATTCTAAATGGTATAATCACTTTCCAAAGTCCGTAGTATAGATCATCACAACTGTAGAGTGATGCAATTTTATCTAGTTGTTGCATCCTTGATTCTACATATTTCTTCTTCTTGCAAATATGGACATCACTTCTCATTTGGCATGAATCTTGGAAGAAGCATATTCTAGAATGGAATTAAAACCGGTGCCAGAGGAAGAGCTATATTTTAATAACTTTGTAAAAGAAGGTAGACAATTCAACCAGAATGGTTCAGAAGCTAGGGCATTCTCACTCCAGAAGAAGGCTCATAAACCTTTTCACTGGAAGTTCAAGGGATGTTGAGAAACTTGTTGTTGATTTGAAAGGGCGACTGAAATTAGAAGATGCAAGATTTGATTGGAAATTATTGGTCTTGATTTCTAGGAGATCGATTATGTTGCATGGGTTTGCGACCAAGATGCTTATGGACGTGATGGACAAAAATTCTCTGCACAATCAATTATATTCGTGCATGAGCATTGGAAATATGTCAATCTTGTCCCAAGTTGAGAGCTCTTGCTAAGAGAAGAAAATTGGAAGATTTAACAGTCAGTCCTGTTCTCACTATGACAATTGAAAGTTTTTGGCCCCACTAGATTTTAACCAATTACAGACAAGATCAACTTCAGATGGTGCTGGACACATCTGAAAAAATGCATGCCCAAATAACAACAGCATCACTCTTGTCCCCAAAGGCAGTGCAGATCAATGTCGAGGGCTCCAGGAATTTCTTAAAACTAATTCATATGTAGGCCCTGTCAGCAGTAATTGTGGTCTCCATGGGCAATGATTGTTTCTTGTCAAGGGCAGAGAGAAAAATTGAAGGGCATCGTCTTGCTGGCACTATCTAGTTGTGCAAGTGATCATATCAGCTATAGTAGTAAATTAGTTCATACACAGTGACCCTTTCAACAAGCTCGTACACATTGATCTTTGAGCCGAGGGCAATCCTATTAATGAATTCTCTCTAGTGGTTTTTAGACTTTGCAGGTGTGCCCATCCTTAAATACTAGTTTCTCCCCCGTGATCCATTATTCTGAGTAACTGACCTAAGGAGGGTCATTCTTCTTGATATCCTCTCATCGATAATATTTCCTTGACTCCATCGCCCTTGAATATTGGCATTGATCTTCACATCCCTCCATCACCAGTATATCCTCTTTTCTCTTAAAGCCAACTCTATCATTGGGGTTACTTGTGATATCATTGTATCTCGGGTCTGTAACAGCATACCTGTGTGATAACCCTTGGACTATAGGAAACATACCTCTGTGATGAACCTCATACTATAGGCATAATACCTCCTTGATCACCCTTAGACCTATCACAAAAAATTTGTGGCTTGAATATCACCTTAGAGACCATCTGACCTTGGAAAAATAGCTTTTGTTTTGTCACAGAACTTCAGGTTAAGAGGATAGACCTTCAATCCAAGCCATTGTCACCATCACAAGGAACTCACATCTTATATTTTTGGAGTGTCTCATCTATATTTACGCCGATAGGCGTAACCCTCTGTCGGAAGGAGCATGTTTTGTGATTAGACTAATTAATTTTTTTGATCTGATGGTCAGGATTGGAAGATGCCGGTATATTCTGGTCGTCGCCACTCAATCCATGGATGAAATCTACCCCACTAACTTCCTTGCATATCTAAATCACGTGTTTAAACCTTACTTAAATTAATTTTTTACAAATCTTGATTAAAAATTTACTGTGCCATTTGCTGACCGCCACCTATCAAGATTAACAACTAGAAGGAAACCGAAACATTTAATCTTCTCCAAGTGTTGAAACTGGGTATACACTTGGCGTTGAAGGCATCAGAATGGCCTGACTACATTTGTGTGCACGTTCCCAAGGGTCTCCTCATGCCTCTCGTGAAATTTGAGGAGGGGGACGGGGTTGTAGCCACCAGGGACATCTGGCTGAAGCGTTCTTACACCTGGCTGAAGCATTCTTACACCTGGAGATCGTGTACGTTGAGGAGGGGGACGGGGTTGTAGCCACCGGGGACATCTGGCTGAAGCATTCTTACACCTGGCTGAAGCCTTCTTACACCTGGAGAGGAGCATGTTTTGTGATTAGGCTAATTAATTTTTTTGATCTGATGGTCAGGATTGGAAGATGCCAGTATATTCTGGTCGTCGCCACTAAATCGATGGATGAAATCTACCCCACTAACTTCCTTGCATATCTAAATCAGGTGTTTAAACCGTACTTAAATTAATTTTTTACAAATCTGGATTAAAAATTTACTGTGCCATTTATTAATTGACACCTATCAAGATTAACCTTTCGAATGAAACTGAAAGACTAACTCTTGTCCAAGTGTGTGACACTGTTATGCCAAGCATCTGAAGGCGCCCGCGGACAAGGACATGTCGTGAGAAGAAAGGTTGTGGGCGCCCTGGTTGGTCGTTTCAAAGCGGATAACGGTTATGCCAAGTGTTTGAAGGCACGAGCAGACAGAGATTGGTCGTTTCAAAGCGGATAACGGTTACGCCAAGTGTTTGAAGGCGCGAGCGGACAAAGACACGTCGTGAGAGGAAACTTCATGGACGCCCGCGGACGAGCTGGAACGTGTAGTTGGAATGGAACGCATGGTGCGTGAATCTGATATTCCTCGTCTCCCTTATTTACAAGCTGTGGTCAGAGAAACGCTTAGACTCCATCCACCTGGGCCGCTTTCCCTTCCGCACTTATCTGTGGGAGCCTGCAATGTGTTGGGCTATCAAATTCCCAAAAACACACTGGTTTTGGTGAATCTTTGGGCGATCGAAAGGGACCCAACGTCATGGCAGGATGCTGAAAGGTTCGTGCCTGAGAGATTCATAAATGGCTGCTCCCTCGATGAAAAAGTTTGGAACTGTGAGTGGATTCCGTTTGGAGCAGGAAGGAGAGCATGCCCTGGAGAGCAGCTGGGAATTCTTCTTGCTCAATTTATATTGGCGCAGCTATTGCACTGTTTTGAGTGGACACTTCCCGATAAGATGAATGGGCAGGAGCTGGATATGTCTGAAAGGTTTGGCCTCACAGTGGGCAAAGCACATGATCTCCGTGCTGTTCGGTCCTGTCGCCTGAAACTGTAACTTGTGGCTTACTCTATGCAAGAGTTGGTTGAATTTAGGAGATTTAGTTAATTGAGTTAAGTCTAGTGATTTTGATTTAAGTTATATTTTCGTAGAAGTCCAATTAATAAAGAAGCGCAGTAGCTCCTATAGTTTATATATTAATTTGTCTTTTCTCCTGTCTCTTTCTCACAAATTGACTCTTATGATTTGCCTGTTAATTTGTCTTTCCTCCTCTTCCTTTCCCACAAATTGGTATCAAAACCGAGTCCAGAAATAACAGAAATTTCAAAAGCATGTGTGTGTCGAAGTGGTGTGCAGCCGTAGTCGCCAAAAAACATTGCTTGTTTATTATCTGTTGAGGTGTTGTAAGCAAAGGCAGCTGCCGTCAGCTACCATCGCGAGCGCGTCAGAGGAGAGAGCGGCCAGGAGCCTCCGCCATAACTAGCAGCATCCACCACTGCCAACGGCCGCGGGTGAAACAGAAAACTCGTGAGCAAATTTCAAAGGTCTTAATTTAATTTAAAGAGAGGCGCAACTCTTTCTCCGCAGCCAATAGCCAGAGCAACCCGCAACCCATGCTCTGATCAATTTATTAGCTGTCTTTATCAAAAGGGTTTCTTACCAGCACAACAGAATAACTTGGCAAGTATATTTTAAAGGGTTTCTTACCAGCACTTTCTTACATGGTCACTTTTGACGTTTCAGAATTTTTATTCAGCGCCAAATACTTTTGAAAAAGTAGAAAAAGTTATCTATAGCGTTGTCAAATTCCAGAGCTGCCGCCATGAACTTTTTGACCAGAACATTTGTGAGTACTCGTTCAAAATGATTTTTTTAAGAGAAAGTTATGTTGAATTAGTGGAAAAGTATGTTGAATGAGTGCGTCGATAAAAATTGAGAGATGATGTGAGAGCGATTGTGTACTTCACCAATTATATTAGCATACTTGATATTAGCATATTTATAGTTACTATAAAAAACTATAAATAAAAATGGATTTGGATGTTTTTACAAAATAATGCTCGATTTGGATGTTTTTACGTATCAATGTTTCCGGATTTGGATGTTACTTTAAATTTTGAAAAGAAATGTATACAATTAAAGTAACAAATTAAATCCTTATTTTTTAACAAGTTCATTTTTTAATTTAGCTTTTTTATTTTAATGTGATCTTCTATTTCATCATGAAAAGAATAATTTAAAAATAAAATAAAAGAAATAAATATATGTGCATTGAAAAATGTAGAAATATATATTTTTAGACAACTAAGAAAAAAGATTTCTGAAACTCAAAATTCAAAAATAATAATAATAATTTTGAAACAAAAAAATATTAATGGATAAAATTAAATATGTATTAATACATATAAATTATTTAAATATTTTATTTAAAAATCGAAATTAGAACTTAACTAGAGTTATAATTTAGAATATAAATGGAATTAGTAAGATGAAAATTAGTCTAACTTTTTTTACTCTGAAAATCATTGAAATTCAGGTAAGATTTTAAGAAAATCAGGATTTTTGTAATTGTGTATCAAATTAAAAATATGTTTATAAAATATATTATTAAAATAGTTTTAATATGTTTATGTTTTATATTTATTTTGAAACTTTAATTAATTAAATATTAAAATAAATAATAAAAATATATTACTAAAATAATTTAATATCTACACTTAAAAAAAAATGAAAATATTAATAAAGATTTTCATATAAATAAAAATATAATATAAAAAATAAGAAGGTATATTTGTTTTTTTTTTTTTAAATACACATAGGTTTATTTAAATATTTTTTCTATTTTTATTTTAAATACATAAAATTTTAAATTATTTAATTTTTTATGAGAAAAAAATAAATTAATGACTTTTTATTTTTCATATATAATTTTTTATTTTTATTATAAAATTATATTTTATTTATAAACAATATGTACAATATGTAGAAAGTTCAATGAGTAATATCAAATAAATTTAATCATTTCCAAACACCATTAAATATTGATTTCAAAAATAAAAAATATAGATAAGGAATCAATATAATATCTAGATATTAGATATTGACTTGTACAAATTTCATGGATATTTGATTAGTAGCAACTATATTTGCAATACCTAGAATAATGGCAATTTGATTTATAGAGGTTTGGTAAGTTTATCTATACTTTTCACAAACTTGGAAGTGCATTTTTTATTTTATTTTATTTTTTTAAGCTATAATCAACCTTATTTAATAATTAAAATTATTAATCATAATATTATTAAAAATTTACAAAGGCATATAATATATTTTGATATTAGGATTAAAATTAATGTTACCCACTATTAACAAATATTAATATTAATGTCACTCTTAATATTAATTAATTGTTATTGGTATTAGTATTAATTAATATTATCAATATTAATATTAAACTTAATAATAATAATACATTAACTACTATAATGCAAATTATTATTATACTAATAATAATTTGCATTAATATTTGATATTAAATAATTAATATGTAGGAATATACTAATATTAATAAATAAATAAGTTTTATTATTAATATTAATTAATTTGAATAAGAATAAGAATATTATTTTTAATATTATTAATATTAAATCCTTGTGTTTATTAGTTCTTTTGGTTTATAATATAAATAATTGATCAATGTCATCCATGTTTAAATCAATTCCCTTGGGTTCACCAATTCCTTTGGTTTATAATATTAAACCCTTGGGTTTATTAGTTCTTTTTGGCCATGTTTAATCAATTCCCTTGGGTTCATCAATTCCTTTGGTTTAATATGGTTAATACATATAAATTATTTAAATATTTTATTTAAAAATCGAAATTAGAACTTAACTAGAGTTATAATTTAGAATATAAATGGAATTAGTAAGATGAAAATTAGTCTAACTTTTTTTACCCTGAAAATCATTGAAATTCAGGCAAGATTTTAAGAAAATTAGGATTTTTGTGGTTCGGTATCAAATTAAAAAGATGTTTATAAAATATATTATTAAAATAGTTTTAATATGTTTATATTTTGTATTTATTTTGAAACTTTAATTAATTAAATATTAAAATAAATAATAAAAATATATTACTAAAATAATTTTGATTTACTATTATGGTGTTTCAATTTATTAATTTTAATATTCACATAATTGTAATGATTGTATTGATAAAGATCTCTATATAAATAAAAATATAATATAAAAATTAAGAAGGTATATTTGTTTTTTTTTTAAATACAGTTAGGTTTATTTAAATATTTTTTCTATTTTTATTTTAAATACATAAAATTTTAAATTATTTAATTTTTTATGAGAAAAACATAAATTAATGACATTTTATTTTTCATATATAATTTTTTTTTATTATAAAATTATATTTTATTTATAAACGATATGTATAATATGTAGAAAGTTCAATGAGTAATATCAAATAAATTTAATCATTTCCAAACACCATTAAATATTGATTTCAAAAATAAAAAATATAGATAAGGAATTAATAAAATATCTAGATATTAGATATTGACTTGTACAAATTTCATGGATATTTGATTAGTAGCAACTATCTTTGGAATAAATAGAATAATGGAAATTTGATTTATAGAGGTTTTGTAAGTTTATCTATACTTTTCACAAACTTAGGAGTGCATTTTTTATTTTATTTATTTTTTTAAGCTATAATCAACCTTATTTAATAATTAAAATTATTAATCATAATATTATTAAAAATTTACAAAGGCATATAATATATTTTGATATTAGGATTAAAATTAATGTTACCCACTATTAACAAATATTAATATTAATGTCACTCTTAATATTAATTAATTGTTATTGATATTAGTATTAATTAATATTATCAATATTAATATTAAAGTTAATAATAATAATACATTAACTACTATAATGCAAATTATTATTATACTAATGATAATTTGCATTAGAATTTGATATTAAATAATTAATATGTAGGAATATACTAATATTAATAAATAAATAAGTTTTATTATTAATATTAATTAATTTGAATAAGAATAAGAATATTATTTTTAATATTATTAATATTAAATCCTTGTGTTTATTAGTTCTTTTGGTTTATAATATAAATAATCGATCAATGTCATCCATGTTTAAATCAATTCCCTTGGGTTCATCAATTCCTTTGGTTTATAATATTAAACCCTTGGGTTTATTAGTTCTCCTTGGCCATGTTTAAATCAATCTCCTTTTGGGTTCATCAATTTTCTTTGGTTAAATATGTATTAATACATATAAATTATTTAAATATTTTATTTAAAAATCGAAATTAGAACTTAACTAGAGTTATAATTTAGAATATAAATGGAATTAGTAAGATGAAAATTAGTCTAACTTTTTTTACCTTGAAAATCATTGAAATTCAGGTAAGATTTTAATCAGGATTTTTGTAATTCTGTATCAAATTAAAAATATGTTTATAAAATATATTATTAAAATAGTTTTAATATGTTTATGTTTTATATTTATTTTGAAACTTTAATTAATTAAATATTAAAATAAATAATAAAAATATATTATTAAAATAATTTTGATTTACTATTATGGTGTTTCAATTTATTAATTTTAATATTCGATAATTGTAATGAAAATATTGATAAAGATCCCTATATAAATAAAAATATAATATAAAAATTAAGAAGGTATATTTGTTTTTTTTTTTTAAATACACTTAGGTTTATTTAAATATTTTTTCTATTTTTATTTTAAATACATAAAATTTTAAATTATTTAATTTTTTATGAGAAAAAAATAAATTAATGACTTTTTATTTTTCATATATAATTTTTTATTTTTATTATAAAATTATATTTTATTTATAAACAATATGTATAATATGTAGAAAGTTCAATCAGTAATATCAAATAAATTTAATCATTTCCAAACACCATTAAATATTGATTTCAAAAATAAAAAATATAGATAAGGAATCAATATAATATCTAGATATTAGATATTGACTTGTACAAATTTCATGGATATTTGATTAGTAGAAACTATCTTTGGAATAAATAGAATAATGGCACTGACTAAAGAGGTTGTAGAAGTTATCTCACTACAAATCTTAAAGTGCATTTTTATTTTATATTTATTTTAAGTTATAATCGCATCCTTATTAATAATTAAATTATTAATCAATAAAGGTTATTAAAATTTATATTATAAATATATTTATATTAGTGATTTAAAAATTAATAAGCACCACTACAACAAATATTAATATTACTGTCACTCTTAATATTAATTAATTGTTATTGATATTAGTATTAATTAATATTATCAATATTAATATTAAACTTAATAATAATAATACATTAATTACTATAATGCAAATTATTATTATACTAATAATATGTATTAGTATTTGATGTTAAATAATTATTATGTAGGAATATACTAATATTAATAAACAAATAAGTTTTACTATTAATATTAATTAATTTGAATAAGAATAAAAATGTTATTTTTAATATTATTAATATTAAATCCTTGTGTTTATTAGTTCTTTTGGTTTATAATATAAATAATCGATCAATGTCATCCATGTTTAAATCAATTCTCTTGGGTTCACCAATTCTTTTGGTTTATAATTTGTTGAGTACTGGTTTTCCCTTGGGTTCACCAATTCCTTTGGTTTATAATATTAAACCCTTGGGTTTATTAGTTATTTTGGTTTATAATATAAATAATCGATCAATGTCATCCATGATCAAATGTCACATTCTGACAAACATTGTCTCAATGTGAAAATCACCCATGGCCAACCATGGTCATAGTTGGTCGAACGTCGCGTTCTGACAACAATTGTCTCAATTTTTAAATCAATTCCCTTGGGTTCACCAATTCCTTTGGTTTATAATTTGTTGGGTAATGGTTTTCCCTTGGGTTCACCAATTCCTTTGGTTTATAATATTAAACCCTTGGGTTTATTACTTCTTTTGGTTTATAATATAAATAGTCAATCAATGTCATCCATGATCAAATGTCACATTTTGACAAACATTGTCTCAATATGAAAATCACCCATGGCCAACCATGGTCATAGTTGGCCGAACGTTGCATTCTGACAACGATTGTCTTAATGTTTAAATCAATTCCCTTGGGTTCACATTTTCCTTTGGTTTATAATTTGTTGGGTAATGGTTTCCCTTGGGTTCACCAATTCTTTTGGTTTATAATATTAAACCCTTGGGTTTATGTCATCCACGATCAAATGTCACATTCTAAAAATCATTGTCTCAATATGAATATAACCCATAGCCAACCATGGTCATAGTTGGTCGAACGTCGCATTGTGACAACAATTGTCTCAATATTTAAATCAATTCCCTTGGGTTCACCAATTCCTTTGGTTTATAATATTAAACCCTTGGGGTTATTAGTTATTTTGGTTTATAATATGAATAATCGATCAATGTCATCCATGATCAAATGTCGCATTGTGAGAAGAATTGTCTCAATGTTTAAATCAATCCCCTTGGGTTCACCAATTCCTTTGTTTTATAATATTAAACCCTTGGATTTAATAGTTATTTTGGTTTATAATATGAATAATCGATCAATGTCATCCATGATCAAATGTCACATTCTGACAAATATTGTCTCAATATGAAAATCACTCATGGCCAACCATGGTGATAGTTGGTCGAACGTCGCATTGTGAAAACAATTGTCTCAATGTTTAAATCAATTCCCTTGGGTTCACCAATTCCTTTGGTTTATAATATTAAACCCTTGGTTTTATTAGTTCTTTTTGTTTATAATATGAATAATCGATCAATGTCATCCATCATCAAATTGTCTCAATATGAAATCAGCCATGGCCAACCATGGTCATACTTGGTCCAACGTCGCATTGTGACAACAATTGTCTCAATGTTTAAATGAATTCCCTTGGGTTCACCAATTCCTTTGGTTTATAATTTGTTTGGTAATGGTTTTCCCTTGGGTTCACCAATTCCTTTGGTTTATAATATTAAACCCTTGGGTTTATTAGTTCTTTTGGTTTATAATATGAATAATCGATCAACGTCATCCATGATCATATGTCACATTCTGACAAATATTGTCGCAATATGAAAATCACCCATGGCCAATGATGGTCATAGTTGGTCCAACGTCCCATTGTGACAACAATTGTCTCAATGTTTAAATCAATTCCCTTGGGTTCACCAATTCCTTTGGTTTATAATATTAAACCCTTGTGTTTATTAGTTCTTTTGGTTTATAATATAAATAATCGATCAATGTCATCCATCTTTAAATCAATTCCCTTGGGTTCACCAATTCCTTTGGTTTATAATTTGTTGGGTAATGGTTTTCCCTTGGGTTCACCAATTCTTTTGGTTTATAATATTAAACCCTTCGGTTTATTAGTTCTTTTGGTTTATAATATGAATAATGACAACAATTTTCTGAATGTTTAAATGAATTCCCTTGGGTTCACCAATTCCTTTGGTTTATAATTTGTTCGGTAATGGTTTTCCCTTAGGTTCACCAATTCCTTTGGTTTATAATATTAAACCCTTGGGTTTGTTAGTTCTTTTGGTTTATAATATAAATAATTGATCAATTTCATCCATGATCAAATGTCACATTCTGACAAACATTGTCTCAATATGAAAATCACCCATGGCCAACCATGGTCATAGCTAGTCGAACGTCGCATTCTGACAGCAATTGTCTCAATGTTTAAATCAATTCCCTTGGGTTCACCAATTCCTTTGGTTTATAATTTTTTGGGTAATGGTCTTCCATAGGGTTCACCAATTCCTTTGGTTTATAATATTAAACCCTTGGATTTATTACTTCTTTTGGTTTATAATATAAATAATCGATCAATGTCATCCATGATCAAATGTCACATTCTCACAAACATTGTCTCAATATGAAAATCACCCATGGCCAACCATGGTCATAGTTGGTCGAACGTCGCATTCTGACAACAATTGTCTCAATGTTTAAATGAATTCCCTTGGGTTCACCAATTCCTTTGGTTTATAATTTGTTGGGTAATGGTTTTCCCTTTGGTTCACCAATTGTTTTGGTTTATAATATTAAACCCTTGGGTTTATGTCATCCATGATCAAATGTCACATTCTGACAAACATTGTCTCAATATGAATATCACCCATGGCCAACCATGGTCATAGTTGGTCGAACATCACATACTGACAACAATTGTCTCAATGTTTAAATCAATTCCCTTGGGTTCACCAATTCCTTTGGTTTATAATTTGTTGGGTAATGGTTTTCCCTTGGGTTCACCAATTCTTTTGGTTTATAATATTAAACCCTTGGGTTTATGTCATCCACAATCAAATGTCGCATTCTGGCAAACATTGTCTCAATATGAATATCACCCATGGCCAACCATGGTCATAGTTGGTCGAACGTCGCATTGTGACAACAATTGTCTCAATATTTAAATCAATTCCCTTGGTTTATTACTCTCTTGAGTTTAAAATACTAATTCTGAGGGTTTGTTAATTTCTTAGATTTTTTAGTTTAAAATATTAATTCTTAGGGTTTATTAATCTTTGTTGTTTATAATATTCATCCGTTAGGTTTATGATATTTATCCCTCGGGTTCGCTGATTCCTCTGCTTTATAACATTAAACCCTTGGGTCTATTAGTTGTTTTGGTTTATAATGTTAATAATCTCGTTGATTTATTAATATCTTATGTTTAAAATACTGATTCTTATGGATTATTAATTTATTAGGTTTTTTAGTTTAAAATATCAATTCTTACGGTTTATTAATCTCTTGTGTTATTAAACCCTTGGGTTTATTAGTTCTTTTGGTTTATAATATGAATAATGACAACAATTGTCTCAATGTTTAAATGAATTCCCTTGGGTTCACCAATTCCTTTGGTTTATAATATTAAACCCTTGGGTTTATTAGTTCTTTTGGTTTATAATATAAATAATCAATCAATGTCATCCATGATCAAATGTCACATTCTGACAAACATTGTCTCAATATGAAAATCACCCATGGCCAACCATGGTCATAGTTGGTCGAACATCGCATTCTGACAACAATTGTCTCAATGTTTAAATCAATTCCCTTGGGTTCACCAATTCCTTTGGTTTATAATTTGTTGGGTAATGGTTTTCCCTTGGGTTCACCAATTGCTTTGGTTTATAATATTAAACCCTTGGGTTTATTAGTTCTTTTGGTTTATAATATAAATAATCGATCAATGTCATCCATGATCAAATGTCACATTCTGACAAACATTGTCTCAATATGAAAATCACCCATGGCCAACCATGGTCATAGTTGGTTGAACGTCGCATTGTGACAACAATTGTCTCAATGTTTAAATCAATTCCCTTGGGTTCACCAATTCCTTTGGTTTATAATTTGTTGGGTAATGGTTTTCCCTTGGGTTCACCAATTCCTTTGGTTTATAATATTAAACCCTTTTGTTTATTAGTTCTTTTGGTTTAATAAATTATCGATCAATGTCATCCATGTTTAAATCAATTCCCTTGGGTTCACCAATTCCTTTGGTTTATAATTTGTTGGGTAATGGTTTTCCCTTGGGTTCACCAATTGTTTTGGTTTATAATATTAAACCCTTGGGTTTATTAGTTCTTTTGGTTTATAATATGAATAATCGATCAATGTCATCCATGATCAAATGTCACATTCTGACAAATATTGTCTCAATATGAAAATCACCCATGGCCAACCATGGTCATAGTTGGTCCAATGTCGCAATGTGACAACAATTGTCTCAATGTTTAAATAAATTCCCTTGGGTTCACCAATTCCTTTTGTTTATAATATTAAACCCTTGGGTTTATTAGTTCTTTTGGTTTATAATATGAATAATCGATCAATGTCATCCATGATCAAATGTCACATTATGACAAATATTGATTACTTAGGTTTTTAATATTTATCCCTTGGGTCCACTGACTCCTTTGGTTTATAATATTAAACCCTTGGTGTTATTAGTTCTTTTGGTTTATTACTCTCTTGAGTTTAAAATACTAATTCTCAGGGTTTGTTAATTTCTTAGATTTTTCAGTTTAAAATATTAATTCTTAGGGTTTATTAATCTTTATTGTTTATAATATTCATCCGTTGGGTTTATGATATTTATCCCTTGGGTTCGCTGATTCTTTTGCTTTATAACATTAAACCCTTGGGTCTATTAGTTCTTTTGGTTTATAATGTTAATAATCTCATTGGTTTATTAATATCTTATGTTTAAAATATTGATTCTTATGGATTATTAATTTATTAGGTTTTTTAGTTTAAAATATCAATTCTTACGGTTTATTAATCTCTTGTGTTTTTAATATCGATCCCTTATATTTATAATATTTATCCCTCGGGTTCACCAATTCCTATGGTTTATAATATTTAAACCTTTGGTTAATATTAATAATATTATAATATTACTAAGAATCATTTTAAATAAATATTCAAATATTTATTAATAATGATTATTAGTAATATTATAATATTATTAATAAATATTCAAATATTTATTAATAATGTTTATTATTAATATTATAATATTATTAATATAGTTAATACCATTAAAAAATTATTAATATAGTTAATATATTATTAATATTCAAATATTTATTAATAATGATTATTAGTAATATTATAATATTATTAATAAATATTCAAATATTTATTAATAATGTTTATTATTAATATTATAATATTATTAATATATATTATTAATAATATAACTAACTATGATATAATATATATTATTAGTTCATTTGGTTTATTAATAATATAACCATCTATGATATTAATATATAAATAAATATTAAATTATTATATATTATTAATATTATTTTTATATTAATATATATTATATATATTTCAAGTTTATTTATAGTATGTATATAGTTAATACTTTTAATATATTAATAAATATTTTTAATAAATATTATTAATACTTATTATTGATATAAAAAATATATATAATATATTTTTGTATATATTAATAATATTATAATATTACTAATTATAATTATAAATAAATATTGAAATATTTATTAATAATGATTCAAGATAATTTATAGTATGTATATAGTTAATATTAATAATATATTAATAAATATTTTTAATATATATTATTAATACTTATTATGATATAAAAATATATAAAATATATTTTTGTATATATTAATAATATTATAATATTACTAATTATAATTATAAATAAATATTGAAATATTTATTAATAATGATTATTAGTTATATTATAATATTATTAATATGCATTATTAATAATAAATATTCATAATATTATAATATTTTAATATTTATTTAGTAATATAAATATTCAAATATTTATTAATAATGATTATTTCTAATATTATTATATTATTAATATATATTATTAATAATATATATTAATAGTATTATAATATTTTAATATTTATTTATAATATTAATAATATTATAATATTACTAATTATAATTATAAATAAATATTGAAATATTTATTAATAATGATTATTAGTAATATTATAATATTATTAATATTATATATTATGAATAAATATTCAAATATTTATTAATAATGATTATTAGTTATATTATAATATTATTAATATGCATTATTAATAATAAATATTCATAATATTATAATATTTTAATATTTATTTAGTAATATAAATAATATTATAATATTACTAATAATTATCATTAAGAAATATTACATTATAATGTTACTAATAATCATTATAAATAAATATTCTAATATTTATTAATAATGATTATTAGTAATATTATAATATTATTGATATATATTATTAATAATATAACTAACTATGATATAATATATATTATTAATGTATTATTAGTTCTTTTGCTTTATTAAAAATATAGCCATGTATGATATATTAAATTATTATATATTATTAATATTTTTTTATATTAATATATATTATATATATTTCAAGTTAATTTATAGTATGTATATATAGTTAATATTTTTAATATATATTATTAATATTTTTATAATATTATTAATATATATAAAATATTTTTTGTGATTTTAATCATAATTTATATATTTAATATATTATTATTCTTATTAATATATAATATATATTTTTCAAGTTAATATAATAAATTTATTATATATAATATTTATTTATTGATATATAAATTAATCTCGATGGGTAGTGGATATAGGCCTATCGGCGTATATCAACCACATTGGTAAATGTGGTTGTAAAACTATTTTATATACGCCTATGTATGATATCAACCACATTAGTTTTTACTAATGTGGTTGTGCTAGTTTAATGAATACCGAGAATCTACCAATTTCGCAAGAGATCGGTTAAGTACTAGCGGAGAGCTTCCTCAAAAGACAATTCAAGGTTGGATCATCAAAGAGAAGAAATGCCTTTATGTCGAATTGGTTGAGCTCTTAACGGTCCTATATATATATAGATATTTCTCCCATAGTTTTGCATTAACATAAACATAGATGCTTCTTAAAATACTTGGCCATGTTAGATTGTGGAATTTTAGAATATTGTGGGATATTACCGACATGAAATGAATAACGCTAATTATTTAACCACCTAACCTATGTTCCGTCTGATACTAAAAATATTCCAGAAATCTACGATTTAAATACAAATAATATGCCCATCATATTATACCCCGTACCTACCATCTTACATAAAGATACCCATCATGTTGTACCATAGACGAGCAATATCTTTAAAAGCAATTCTTGTTGTGAATGATATGAACAATTTGCCATACATCTTCTGCTGTTCATCTGTAATTCTTCATCAGATTACTTCGGCCTTGTTGTGAATGATATGAACAATTTGCCATACATCTTCTGTTGTTCATCTGTTCAAATTTGTGTGAACATAAGAATGGGACAGCTTCAGAAAATACCCTGCCATGTTGTACTACAAACGAGCAATAATTTTACTGCTAAATCCTTGTTGTCAATTATTTGAACCGCTTGCCATACATCTTTTTGCGGTTCCTCTGTAATTTTCTTTGATCGGGTTTATTGTGACTCTTCGGTTTCTGTCGTCCAGATCCTCTCCGTAGAATAATAAATAGTTTTTTTAAGGAAATCACATGTAAAGTTATGTACTTTGGTATCTAAAGTTTACGTACATTATGACAACATACGTGCTCTTGGAAGATCTTTATTTACAAGTAACATGCTGCTGACTGTAGGAGTCGGAATGCTTGCACGGTTCACATTAAAATCTTTATTTTCGACCGTCACTTTAAGTATCAATCGCTAAAGCCAAGGTATCTTGCACGACCGTTGGTATCAACTCCCAAAATTAATGAATCTTGCACGACTGTTGATGACTAGAGATGACCATTACAACTATTTTTTAATTGTTAAAGATCCAGTTGAAGCAGTGATCGTTGAAGCAGTGATCGTTGTCTTCTTTGGCGATTCCTTGCTCACATAGGGACACTTCTGATTAGCCTTACAGATTCGCTTGACCACATAGTGACTACCAGCATCTAACGCAAGCATTGATGTTTAGAAATATTAGTCAAGGACTAATATTTACTGCTCTCTTTTAATGGCTAAGACCGGTTAATGGCCTCTTTTTTTATTTATTCTATTATGTTTCTGTTTCTTCTGTTTTCCGGCTCTCTTTTATCTAAAACTATAACGCTTTACATGTTTATCAAAGAACGTTTTCGAATGTAAGACTCGGCCAGGTTGTTTATCAAGGAAACGAAAACAATCTATTTATAATGGAATACAATTATTTGTTTATTTATTTATTTTATTAAAATTAATTTTCTTTATATTTATTTAAATGAAATGTCCACGCTTCAAATCCCAACTAGATCCATCTTCGTGATCTAGAAAGAATGAATGAAAAATTGAGAGAAGAAAGGGTGAGAAACAAGGTATAAATAGTGAGGAAAAAATGGAGAGAGGAACCCACAACAACCTAAGTTAAAAACAAATATTATTTAAAATTCTTAATCTCCAAACTCTACTTCTAATTTAATAAGAAATTATTAAAAAAGTAATAAAAAAAAAAAAATAATAGTAAAAATAAAAATAAAAAAATTAGTTCTAAAATATTAAATTCTAATAAATCATTTAAAAATCCTAAAAAAAAATTTAATAAATCAATTAAAATCCTATAAAAAAATTTCATACTAAAAATTTTTTAATTAGAAAACAACTCAAAATCAAATCTTTATACATAAAAATATTTTAATCTAAAATTTATAAAAACTAGAGATACTAAAATAGAAGAGTTGAAAATTTTTTTATAATAACTCAAATTTGGTTTTAAAAAGAATACATTTAAGAATTAGGTTTTTGCTTAATAATTAAAAAATAATAACTAATAAACATTATCAAAACTATTAATCAAATTTCAGATATTTATGTTTAAAAACATATAATCCTATAATTGAAAAGAAAATCCTATTTTACTTTTTATTATTTAATTTATTACTTATTTTTATTCTAATTGACCTAAACTGGAGAAACTAAAAATTATAAATTAATCTAAAAGATTTAACCTTAAAAAACTATAAATATGAGGAATTAACCTAAAATCAATTAAACCTAAAATATTTTAATAATAAATTTTATTTTATTTTATTTATATTTTATAACCCTAAATTAAACAATTAATTATAAAGATTTTTAATAATAAATAAAAATATATCTCATTTATAATAAACTCCTGATTCTCAATTTTTTAGATTTATCTAAATAAAAAGATTAAATCTGAATACTCAAAATACAAGGAATTCACCACCGATAATAAATATAATTGATTAATTTTTTATTTAAAATAAAAATTAATAATGTAAATATATATTACGAGGAGAAAGTTCTAATCCTAATCTCTAACTAGCTTTTAATAAAATAAACCTACCAACTCATACCGATAAGTGGATGATCTTCTCATTAAATTTGTCTAATAAGGGGTTCCGCCTATCACCGATCTCGTATCCTCCGTCCTCCTCGTTTATGTTATCCGGGTGTTTTATAATTTCTCTAGCGCTTCTAACCTTACGTTTTAGATAGTGTTCCTCCCTTGCAATGATTTTAGCATCTTCAAGACACAAGTGATGCTTTGTTTTTAAGGAGATCGCCATGTATGAGGTTCGTGATCGCTCATGCTTAATATCAAAGATTATGTTTCTTTTTAGACGCTGAAGAGAGCGCTGTTTGCCTACCAATGCACCTCTTTCCACATGAGTACACACTTTAGGAACACCTTGCGCCGCCCTCACTAACGCCATTCTTTTAACAGAAGCAGATCTTTGTCTAATGGTTCCACTACACGAATTGAGCAAAAATGTTACTTCTTTCCTAGCACATTGGAGATCTGACCGTTACCCTAGATCTAAGGCAGAAGCCCACGGCTTTCAGGATCTGCGACGTCTCGGCGTGATGGTGCTTGCTCTATTTATGGCCTTCCCCCGATTTCCTTTCCTTATATCCTAAACCCATGAAAACAGATGTTAGATGAGACTCTTTCTCTGTGGTGTTCCCTTATCGTATATTCTAAGAGCCCTAATGGTAAGAGCGCTAGGACCTAAATTTCTCGAGTGTGATGTGATGGTAAGACTCGCCGTGATAGTTGCTCAGGTGGGTTTTCTTTTCTAAAGACTTGATGCCCTTACGTTCCATCTTCCTTCGGTAAATGACATCCTTTAAAAGGAATGCTTATGTTTTCTTCCATCTCCATGGTAAACTTGATTTCCTCGAGGAAATTGAGTTAAGGTGAGATTGAAGAATTTCCCAAGGTTATCTCTACCATGCGACCATTTTATGTTAGTGTCATCAACTGTGAATACCCCCAATTTGTGTGTTGAATTTTTAAAGTTAGACATTTGAACTTAAATCCTAAGGGGGTGGACCCCAAGGATGACTATGGTGTGAATGTATTTGAATATTTTATTTGAGGAAATAAATAAAATGATTGTGCAAACTTTGACCAAAAAGAGTATTAGAGATCACTTGCCAAATCCATGAGGATGATAAGCAACAAATCCCCAAAATCTTCAAAAATCCTTGAAAGAAATTATCTAGATCTGAGGATAACGAAGTTACCCCAATGAAGAGTGAGTAGTTAGGAAGAGGTGAGCAAAAAGCTGGAAAAGCCGAGGAAAAAGCTTAAAGCAACTTTTAAAGGATCCCAAGATGGGAAGCCTAGGCTAAAACAGAAAGAAAGCATCATGCTATTCCGGACGCTGTAATTAGAAACATGCTTTGGGGGTATGAGCTTAATAAGCCGATCCGTACGCATTATAAGGTTGATCCGTGCTAGGAGGTGGTCTTCGGCTTCTGGGTGAATCCCGGGAGATAAAGAGGATTCTAAGGTTGGGAGGTTGGTCATCTCGCATCTTGTGTATGTTCAAATTTTTATTGTTAGGTGTATTATAGTAATCACTACATATCCATTTTATTTATGATCAATTGCAAAATGTTGGTGCTACATTTAATAGACCCGTTCAGATGTACCCACAGAATCTATTTGTTGTAGACCTCCGAAATCTATAGAGAAACTCCAGAATTTCTAATACCAAGTTGGCCTGGATTCCAAAGGTACGGCTCTGCGGGGATGATTTAAAAACTGCTATAACTCCCATAGACCCAAACGAATATGATGTGACTATGTGTATTGAATAGAATCATTATAGTAACACCGAAAATGTAGTGTATGCAGTTAACACAACATATTGAGCAAGATAGAAATAAAATAGATTAGTGATATGAAAACTCTACCTCTATAGCTTGTATAAATTTCAGTATGCATAACCTAACTATTCTAATAGATGACTAGAAATTGTATTCCATCTAAGTTGATACATTATGTAGAATTGAAGAACTTCGCCTTCATTCTCTATCTTGACTTAAAATTATATGTTTAAAATATTACCTCTAATTTTGCCGATACCCGAAACCATAATTAGAGGACAAATTAAAATCATTACATAATATCATAGGAAGTTTTGAGGTATTCGAATTTAAACAACCCTTAATATTATCTATAAAATCTCATGACTTAACTATATGAGATATAGAGAATAAATTAGATCGAATCCGGAGTGGATGGAACTCTTCATAACAAGCCTATCTACCCTAATCGAAGTCTACTATTTCATTCATGGAAAAACTTTTAATTCACGAGTATGTTTAACCCTGGTGTTGCGCATGTGTACAAGAAAATCAATTAATTAAAACCCAACCGTCGACTCATATATAAATACCATGAAACCCCAATACCTATACTAATGTTAGAATCCTATGGGCGCTCGATTGTTAACGCATATGGGGTTCACACGTTGATTTACATATAAGTAAGTATATATGTATCTAAAGAAACTATACGAGCAAAGTTATATGACTTGGTAACGAAACCTTGAAGGAACCCCTAGAATATAACGTCCATCTTTAATATTACATAGCATTACATTCACCAAGCAATATGCATATATGTGCATGCAACCGTAAGTCGAATTTCGTACTCCTCGTAAATACTAAGGTCATGTAAGACTCTGGGGAATTAAAAGTAAATTCCAGAACCCATATAACTCACATAAACCCTCTCAGTGTATCGACCTTATCGGCCAACAACATTAACAAAAAGAAAAAGGTTATAATGCCGATCCGATTTCGAAGTGCTTACGGTCAAAGTAAAAATAGGCACGCAAATAACACAGATATGAACCCTAATTGCGGTCAAAGTCAAAATGGGCATGCAAATAACATATTCATGAACCCTATTTGCTGGCAGAGGACTACTTTGCAATGTTAGAAGGTCGTAATAATAAAAAAGGTTGCATAAGATTTTCATCGCCGTTCGAAATTAATGTTTAGGAATTAACAAACGGAAATGCAATAGAAACCATCACTACGACGCAGTGGGTCTGTCTACCGCTACTACAACCGAGATAAATTCCAAACCGGTCTAGAGGGGAAACTAAATAGAACCGGAGGAGACCACGACGTCGTGGGTGAAATCGTATGCCGGTAGCATACCTCACATCACGACTTCGTTCGATTCAATACGTAAAATATACATATAGAGGTCCAAAGATTATATGCATGGATAAATAAAATGCTATTATCGCTCGTAGAGCGAGAGTGGAACGAGCCAGGAGCCCCAAAACCTGATGAACTCTTTGTTACGATCGCAAATTTATTACGTATAGACCCGCAAATGTTAGTTAACCATGTGCAGATTTTCCGTGTCGCCTCGCCTAAATATGCCGTTATCCCCGAACAAGAAAATGGCAAAGAGGCTGAGCGTAATAAAGTATACATGATCTGATTCAACGCAAGGTGAACTCTACCACCAATCGACACTTAACGTACCTATATGTTATGCAAATAAACGCATGAAAGTCTCAGGGAAATTTCACTCCGTCCGAAGGCTACGAACCGGCATGCATGGATAATAGTACCGTGCAAACACAAATGATCGATGTTAAAAATATAGTTCGAGGAGACAGTCACCGATATAGACAAATCGGTACCCTCTACCTCACAGAAAACAACAAGGCATAGACTTTCATCCTCACAGAGGTATGAACCCGTAAAACAACTCGTATAACAAGATCGATGAAACATCAACAAATAAACCTCCGAACGAAAATATCATAAACTCACGATGCGCAAATAAAAGAATATGTTACCACCGCAGGATATGGCGAGTTGCAAGAAATGGAACCCGAGGGTTTCGAAAAGCACAAGAGAATGCATCATTTCTGGTCTCCAGCTCATAGATGGAGTTTGGCGGGACTGCTACCCTCAAGGACCCAAAGGGGAACCATCTAGTGTAATCGAGATGCAAGCAAACATCCCCTCAAGGGTTGGAAACAACCAAAGAACTTATAGAAATGAAACGTCGAGGGGTAGCGTACCCGCAGGAGAAGTGAACCCCGCCGATTGGACAGATGTGCTCATGGTAGGGTGCTTCGTAACCCTAGACCCTTTGACAACTCAACACAGGAAGAAATCCCAAAACAAATTGGGCATAGTTAAACCGTAGCAAACCAAGTACCTTGAATATCACGAGGAGCCGAAAGAGCTAGGGTCGGGTGCGCCGCATTGGGTTGTCTTCTACCCCACACACACACCGAGGGTTCACCATAGCTAGGCGACCGTTAAAAGCACCTTAGCCAACACATCGCAGAGTACCGCCCCCCAGAAGATCGACGCGTAAAACCGGGAATTCCAACCCCGCTAAAAATAAATGTAGTGATACATCCGTTGCCGGCATGGAGCGGCCGCGCCGGTAAACTCCGTGAAATACGCCGATAGACTCGTTAGATAACACGTACAATGCACCGAGTTCATAGCAAAACGGTTGGTCAAGCCTAGTCTTATCGAACTCTACGTTTTAGAACATCATAGCTCGAGGAAAAAATTGACTCGTCTTACTCCAAGCGAAAGCTAAATGCGTTGCCGGCGTACAATAACCCCCCAAAATCATCATTTCGATATTACAGAGTGTGAAAAATCGTCAATGATACGTATATAAATAAAATATGGGTCATGACAAAGGGAGCGGCGATCCCGTACGAGGCCGGTTAAATAAATAAATACAATACATCTCTCATACCACCCCATATTAGCACCGGCATGTAAATATGTGATTATCAAAACTGTCAGTGGTTATATGTCCATGTACCTTGTCCGACTTCATGAAATTCGACCTCCCTAGAATTTTAAGTGCTATATTTTAAACAACAAACATGGGTCGATTTAGAAATTATATAACACTACTTCATCATTTCCATAGTGAGAAAAGAAAAAGAACCTAGGGTAGGTGTATATACCATAATCATTTCTATGTGGAATTCTAGTCGTAGTCAATATCTGATTGGGATATACATACGTATACCTAATGGAAGTTGCAATCGTATGTCCAAACACAACATGGGATGGGTGATTTCATAATTATTAGGGTTTATAATTATGTATTCAAATAGCCTTTAAGATATACCTAAAGGTAATTGTATGTGTAATATGGATGGATTCCAAAATCCTAACAAAGATGGGTCTATTCATTTATAATGGCACAATAGAATTCAATTATATGGGGTATAAAAGAAATAGGTATATGACAAATGGTAAATAGTGGTACATTGAACTTATATGTCATGTGGAAATATATAAAAGTTTATATACAATAAGAGTAGATATAAATATATAAACGTATAATTACAAGGAGAGTAAAATTCATAAACTAGAGGTGTTACAAATGGTATCTGAGCTCAAGTTACAAAAAAATTGGGTCATGCCGTTTCTTTGTGCTCACACGTTTATTACACTTAGTTGTTTTCTCAAGTTTATCAACGTTGCTAATCCGTGCTTCGTAAGTGTATACAAGAAATGGCTGAAGGTGAAGGATTTTATGTGGATCCGCAAAATGAATTTGCTACTCAGATCCCAAATGCCCCTAAGATTAGCTATGTTGCACGGGATGCACCCAGAGTTGGCTGAACTGAGAAGGCCGTAATGACTTGTTGTCATCACCAAGGAACAGGGAAAAGCTCATCAGAGAACTAACTTCCCGGAACAGCCAGGAGGGTGAAGGTTCCGGAAAGAGGAAGATGGATGAATCTGATGATGATGATGCGGCTAGACAGTAACATAAACAGAGAAGGGAGTTGCAAGGAGAATTTCGAAAGATCAAACCTCCCTCCTATGATGGGGAAAAGGAGGAGGATGCTGAAGCTTGGTTGCTGAACATGATCAAGTATTTCCAAGTATATGAATATGAGAGCAATCTGAAGGCCAGATTAGCTGTGTATCAGCTGCAAGGAAAAGCCACACTGTGGTGGGAGGAGACTAAAATGGTGCATGACGTTGATGAAAAAACAGTGACTTGGGAAGATTTTCAGACTAAATTCAAGAGTCGTTATTTGAATGAACGTTATTATGATGATAAAGCCAAAGAATTCCATGAACTTAGGCTAGGGCAGCTCACTATTGATGAGTTTGTCACTAAGTTTACTAATTTGCTGAGGTATGTTCCTTACATTAGAGAAGAAAAGGCAAAGGTGCAAAGGTTTTTAAATTGTTTGCCTACTATTTACAAGGAGAAAATTGAATTTGACAACCCAAAGACCATGGATGAAGCTGTTAGAAAAGCAAGACTATGCTATCAGCAGTTTAAAGGTAAAACTGAACAAGGGAAAAGCTGGACGAACAAGGTTGAGTTCAAAGGAAAAAGACCAAAACCATCATATTTAAGGAATTTTGGTAGAGATCATCAAAGGAAAAAGTTCAGCAAACCAAAAGAAAGTCAAACTGCTCAGTCCCAAGTGGCTTCAAAACCAGTAGAAGGGAACAATAGAAAAGAAGGGACAGTCAGAATGAAAGAACCTCTGAAATGTTGGGGCTATGGAGAACCCCATATGATGAGGGACTGTCCTCATCGAAATATACACATGATCAGCAGAGAGCGAGAGGCAACAACCGTCAATGACATAGCCAGAAACATACCAACCATCAGCGCAGCCATGGAAAATCGACAGGCAGAACATCAAGCAACCATGGTGGAAATGGAGGGTAATATTTCTGACCTACCTGTTACTGTTTTGATTGATCCAGGTGCTTCTTTGAGTTACATTAGTCCTGGAATTGTAGAAAAATGTAAAATTAAACCTGAAAAATTTCAGCAGTCCTGGTTGGTACAGCTGGCCACTGGAACTAAGAGAAAAGTCACACATAAGTTGCCCAAAACAGTAATACAATTAAATGGGGTCCCAACAGAAGTAAATCTGAACATATTGCCATTAGGATCCTATGATCTGCTGATAGGAATGGATTGGCTAGAAAAGAAGAAAGCTCTGATGAACTGCTGGGAAAAAACCTTGCATTGTGTGGATGAGGAAGGGAAACCTTTTACACTAAAAGGGAAACCAAAACCCATTGTAGTAAGACAAATATCAGCCTTAAAATTGAAAAGAACAGCTAGAAAAGGATACCAAGTCTATGCAGTGCATGTAGAAGAAATAGAACAGAAAACTGAGGAAGAGTTACTGGATGCTATACCAGTCATCAGAGAATTTAAGGAAGCCTTTCCCAAAGAAATCCCTCATCTTCCCCCTCAAAGAGAAATCGATTTTTCTATAGATCTGGTGCCGGGAGCTACACCCATTTCCCGAGCTCCTTATCGAATGAGCCCACCAGAACTGATGGAACTGAAGATGCAGCTGCAAGAACTATTGGATAAGGGTTACATCAGAGCAAGTGTGTCTCCTTGGGGAGCCCCAGTTTTATTTGTGAAAAAGAAGGATGGAACTTTTAGGATGTGTATTGACTATCGTCAACTGAATAAATTGACCATTAAGAATAGATATCCACTTCCTAGAATTGATGATCTTTTTGATCAAGTGAGAGGAGCTTCAGTCTTCTCCAAGATAGACCTCAGGACTGGGTATCACCAGCTCAGGATTAAAGAAGAAGACATCAGCAAAACCGCATTTTGAACCAGGTATGGGCATTACGAATTTGTAGTCCTACCTTTTGGTTTGACAAATGCCCCTGCCACCTTTATGTGTCTGATGAACAGTGTGTTGAATAAGTATTTGGACAAATTTGTTCTGGTGTTCATAGATGATATCTTAGTCTATTCTAAAAACAAAGAGGAACACAAGGAACATCTGAGAATAGTGTTGCAGACCTTGAAAGAAAATCAGTTATATGCCAAGTTCAGTAAATGTGAATTTTATAAAGATAAAATTCAATATTTGGGTCATATAATTTCTGAAAAAGGGTTGGCAGTTGACCCTGAAAAGATAAAAGCCATTAAAGAATGGCCAGTCCCCACTGATGTTACAGCAGTAAGATCATTTATGGGAATTGCCGGCTATTATCGCAGATTTGTGGAGAGATTCTCTGCGATAGCAAATCCCATAACTTCATTACAAAGGAAGGGTGTTAAGTTTGTGTGGACTGAAAAATGCCAAAACAGTTTCGAACAATTGAAACAGAAACTTATTTCAGCTCCTATATTAAAAATTGCTGATCCTGATAAGGAGTTTGTGGTATGTACAGATGCTTGCAAAGAGGGGCTAGGAGGGGTCCTATTGCAAGAAAATTCAGTTATTGCCTATGAGTCTAGGAAATTGAAAACTCATGAACAGAATTATAGTGCATATGATTTGGAATTTGCAGCTGTTATTCATGCTTTAAAAATGTGGAGGCACTATCTGCTGGGGAAGAAGTTCACATTAATGACTGATCATATTAGTCTCAAATATTTTTTCTCCCAAGCTGACCTGAATGCAAGACAAGCCAGGTGGCTGTCTTTTCTAAGTGAATTTGATATGGATATAAAGCATATCAAAGGGAAGGAGAATAAAGTTGCTGATGCTTTAAGTAGAAATGCTTGTCAACATTTAAATAGCATTGGGAGTAGTGCCCAGATGGAGATAGAAAAATTGGTGGGAGAAGCAGCAAAACAAGATCCCAACTATGAAGCCCTCTTGGTGAAATTACAGAAAAAGGATAAAACAGATTACACTAAAAATCCACAAGGGCTGCTCTATTACAAAAACAGGTTGTATATTCCAAATATAGAGTCATTGAAAGGAGAAATACTGGATGAATATCACAAACATCCTTATGCAAGACATCCAGGGTACCAGAAGATGTTAACAGCCTTGAAAAAGAAGCTGTTCTGGCCAGGAATGAAGAGAGATGTGGCAGAATATCTGAGTAAATGTATGGAGTGTCAACTAGTCAAGGTTGAGCATCAACACCCAGCAGGGCTTCTAAATCCCCTGCCAATTGCAGAATGGAAATGGGACACCGTTTCCATGGATTTTATCATAGGATTACCCAAGACTAAGTATCAACATGATTCTGTGATGGTAGTAGTCGACACTCTCACAAAAGTTGCTCACTTCATACCAGTGAAATCTACTTTTGGAACAGCTCAAGTAGCCAATGTGTTCCTGAAGGAGATAGTAAGGCTTCATGGAGTTCCCAAAGTAATTGTCTCAGATAGAGATGCTAAGTTTACAACAGCGTTTTGGAAGGGATTCTTTGGAGGGATGGGCACTAAACTGAATTTTAGTACTGCCTATCACCCTCAAACAGATGGGCAGACAGAAAGGACGAATCAAGTCTTGGAGGATATGCTGCGAATGTATGTGATGGATAGACCATCAAAGTGGGAAGAGTATATGCATTTAGCTGAGTTTGATTATAATAATAGCTACCAATCTTCTATTAAGATGAGTCCATTTGAGGCACTGTATGGGAGAAAGTGCCGTACTCCCTTAAGCTGGAGTAAGCCAGAGGATAAACTGGTATTGGGACCAGATGCACTACAAGAAATGGAAAAAATTGTTAAACAAATACAGAGAAATATAAAGACGGCACAAGACCGATAGAAGAGCTATGCTGATAAGAAAAGGGTGCACCGCGAATTCAAAGTGGGGGACCATGTGTATTTGCGCATCAAACCCAAAAAGAGCACACTTTATGCAGGAAGTTGTGCAAAACTGGCTCCTAGATATTGTGGGCCTTTTGAGGTTTTAGAAAGGGTGGGACCAGTGGCTTACAAGCTGGCCTTACCACCTCATGTTAAAGTGCATAATGTATTTCTTGTTTCATTATTAAAAAGATATGTGCATGATGCTTCTCACATAGTTGATTGGAATGTTGTACAGGTGGAACCAGAAGGGGAGTTTCTGCCAGAACCGCTTCAAATATTGGAGCGGGAAGAAATTGAATTGAGAAACAGAACAGTGGTCAGAGTAAAGGTGTTGTGGAAGCACTTTACTGCTGAAGAAGCCACCTGGGAAAGGGAAGCTGAAATGATGGAGCAATATCCATTTCTGTTTAAACGAACTCTGGTAGTTGAATAAGAACACCGAGGACGGTGTTTAATTTTAGAGGGGGAATATGTAGCACCCCAAATTTGTGTGTTGAAATTTTAAAGTTAGACATTTGAACTTTAATTCCTAAGGGGGTGGACCCCAAAGGATGAATATGGTGTGAATGTAATTTGCATATTTTATTTGAGGAAATAAATAAAATGATTGTGCATTTTGACCAAAAGAGAACTAGAGATCACTCACAAATCCATGAGGATCTCATAGGCAAACAAATCCCCAAAAATCTTTCAAATCCTTGAAAGAAACTTATTTAGGATTTGAGGAGAATTCCAACTACCTAAATGAAGAGGAGTAGTTGGGAAGAGTAGTTTAAGGCCGGAAAAGGTGAGGAAAAGCGAAAGCAAGCTTTAAAGAATCCCAAGATGGAAGCCTAGGAAGCAACAGAAAGAAAGCATCCCGCTATTCGACGCCAGACTAGAAACATGCTTTGGGGAATTTTGAGCTTTAAAGAAGTCGTTGGAAGCCTCAGTGGCCGATCAGAGTGGCCGACGTTGGCCGGGAGGTGATTCCCCGTCTCTAGGTGAATCCCGGGGAGATAAAGAGTGGATTCTGCTGGGTTGCAAGTTGGTCATTTTTCAGATTGTGTGGTATGTTCTGAAATTCTTGTTGCTCTGTCTTTTTACAGTTTGAATTGGCTACATATACACTTTTATTTTATTTTATTGCAAAAGCTTGGTACTACATTTATCAGAACCCATCCTTAGGTATTCACCTTCCAGATATGTTTAGTTGTAGACCAGAAATTCTCTACAGTAGAAACTCTAGAATCTCTAAACCAAGGATTGGTTCAAATCTGGAGTTACTTGCACTCTATAGATGATAAATTATGGTGGGTGCAGGGTAGGAACAATTGTGATATTTTATGCTTATAAATCTGCTAAAAGAATATCACATCAATACTAGAAATATCTGGTATAAATACCAAATTCTGGAAGTAAATATAACTAAGTTTGACACTTAAACTTATGTCAGAAAACTGAAGATTTCCTACCATATATAATTGTACCCCTGTGAAACTTAATCTTTTCAATCTTTGAAAGAAATTCTATATTACAGAGAAACACAATATTGATAGCAATTAGAGAGCCCCTAGGTAAACAAAAAGAAATCCATCTTCCCTCTCGGATCTGAGCATCATAGTCCAAGATGAATGTATAATTTCATTTATACAACTTAATGATTATTCACTTCATATACAAATACCATGTGACATTATGTACCTATACTTATGTTAGGAGATTATGGTAATCAAATTGTAACTCATATGGTATTCACAATTATACTAACATAGTAGCAAGTATATATATATATATATAAAGAAATTATACAATAAAAGTATATTACTTGTTAAAGGAGTAACAAGAACCTTGAATGAACCACTATGAACATAAATTCCATCTATGCTATGATATATCATTACATCCACCAAGTAATATGAATACGTGCATATAAACAAAAATTCGACCCCCCTTAATTCGTAAATACTAGTGTCGAAAGACCTTTTGGTTGATATTTAAATGCAGAAACCATAAAATTCATATCAACCATCTCGGGTGTATCAACTATATCGGTCAACCAAATTAACTTAAAAAGATAAGGCCGATATGTTTACACGAATTACGTGCGGCCAAAGACAAGATAGGTATGCGCATCACACAGCTGTAAACCCTATTTGCTGACAGAAGACGGACCTGCAAATTTAGAAGGTCGGAGCAATAAAGTTATACATAAGATTTCTCGTCGCCTGTAAAATTAATAATTAGCAATTAAAAAGCTGGAAATATTAACAAGCTGGGGAAATGAAATGGCTGGGGAAATGAAATAGAACCCATCACTACGACGGTAGTGAGTCTGCTCAAACGTTACCACAACTGAAATAAAAATACAATCCGATCTATAGGTGAACGAAAATAGAAACAAAGTTAGAATCTAATGACGTCGTGGGTGGAATTTCATGCCGGTAGCATACAATCACCTCACGCCTTCCTATTTGGTTCAAAACAGAAACATAGAGAAGTTCAAAGATTATATGAACATATATATAAAACTCTATTATAGCTCGTAGAGCGAGAGCGGGGCGAACCCATGAGCCAACCAGCCATATAAATTTTTCAGTTAACGACTGCCGAACTATCACAAGTATAGACATTCAAACAGTAAGTTCACCATACGTAAATTCTCTGGAACACATGCCTAACTATGCCGCGATATCCCTGAACAAGTAAATTGCAGTAGTTGAAAAGAATAAGATAGACAGGATTTGATTCGACGCAAAGGGTGAACTCTACCACCAATCGCGGAAGTAAGTAGACCTGCATGTTACGCAAATAAACGTATGAGGGTCTGTGGAAAATTTCTCCCGTCGGAGGGTTATGAACAGTGCTCACATGGAGAGTAGCACCGTGCAACCGCAGCCGACCGACGTTAAAAAAAAAATGTAGTTCGAGGGGGTAGGTCACCGATATAGAAAAATCGGTGCCATTTGCCTCACAGGAACCCGATAAGGCATAGCCATTAATCCTCACGGAAGTAGGCACAGAGAATATCACTAGTATGCCAGACTGAAGAAACATTGAACAAATAAACCGGAACGATGACCTAATAACCTAGCACTTGCGCAGCTCAAAGAATAGGTTACATCCGCATGAGATTGCAGAGTTGCAGGAAGATGGAACCCAAGGGGTTCGAAAATGCGCAAGAGAGCAGACTCGCCCTCGGATCTCCAGTTCATAGATGGAGACGGCAATCTGTTACCCTCCTGGCGCAGACCCAATGGGAACGGTCCAGTGCCATTGAGATGTAAACAAACATCCCTGCGTTTGAAACAACCAGCAACTTATAGAAATGAGACGATGAGGGGTATCATACCTGCAGTAGGAGTGAACCTGCTGAATCGACAGATGGAGTGCCCTCAGTGTAAGGTACTTCTGTAACACTAAACCCTCTGACAGATAACAAGGAAGAAATCCCGAAACAAATTGGGTATAGGCAACACGTAGCCAAAAAGTACTGTGAACATCACGAGGCGCCGGAAAGAGTTGGGTGCCGTATGCGCTCAGCATTAGGTTGATATCAGGAAATTTCACACCCGAGGGTTCACACTAGCAACCGCCAAATACCACTGTAAACTAGGCGGCTGGTAAAGCACCCTAGCCGAAATTGCAGGCGTACCGCCTCCCAGAAGTTCGACGCGTAGAACGGGGAATTCCAAACGCCACGAAAAAAAAAATGGAGTGACGCGCCAGTTGTTTGTGTGGAGCAGCCGCACTGGTAACCCTGTGCAATACGCCAATACACTTGGTTAGGTAAAACGTACCATGCAATCGAGTTTATACCATAGTTGTTCAGTCTAGTCTCGTCAAAAATCTACGTTTTCAGAACATCAGAGATCGATATATAAATTGACGGTCTTATTCCAGGCGAAAGAGAAACATAGAGCCGGCATACAACGAACCCCAAATCATCACTTCTGATAACACCTCGTAATGTGAAAGCTGCCATTGATACATATATAAATAAAATATGGAATTATGACAGGTTGGATCGGTATTCCTGTACGACGCAGGGTTAACAAAATAATATAACTACCATGCTACGCTATATCGGTACAGGCATGTAAATCTTTGAATATTAAAACCGTCGTTGGGTATATGACCATGTACCTTTGGCCGATTATATGAAATTCGACCTCACTAATTTATAAGTGTCATATCGTAAAAAGAAACATTGGTCGATTCATGAAATTCGATAACACTAATTCATAATTACCATAGTGTTAAAAAGGGAAATCTGGGTAGGGGTATTCAAAGGTATCGACCTATAGGTTACACATATAGACCATAAACACTTATATGTGGAATTCCTTTATGTGTCCAATATCTTTTAAGATAGGTATATATATATTTATAAGTGGAATGTAATTATATGTCCAAATATCTCATAGGATGGGTACATACATAATTATATGTGGCATATAATTATGTGTTCAATAGCCTATAAGATATACATAAGGGTAATTATAGGTATAATATGAATAATTTTTTTTTTCCTAAACTGAGTGTGTCCTGAATAGCATATAGCTGGCACTCCTTCCTTATACACATATTCAATTGGGAGGTTGTTATTGGGCACAACTGTAATGGTTTCTTGATTCCCTGGACTTCCTTCCGGGTTCCATCATTCATTCTGTAATAAATAACCTTCTCTTTACAGTCTACTAAGGTCCAATGCCTTTCCAACCAGTCCATACCCAAAAATACATGGTATGATCCTAAAGGTAAAATATTCAGATCTACTTGCAACTACGGATTAGAAATTTCTAATATATAGTTTGGGATTTTAGCAGTCACTTTACGGTTTTCCCCTTTGGCTAGCTGCACTAGCGAGGAACTTTTAAATTTTTGATATTTCATTTTACATAACTCTACCACGCTGGGACTAATATAACTCAAACATGCGCCTAGATCTACTAAAATATAAACATGTTGAGTTAGTATTTTACCTTGCAGCTCAATCATCATGGGCTGATAATCTGCTTGCCAGTCCTCCAATGCCGCATTAATTCGAGGGAAGTTTCATGCTACATCACCCACCGTATAAGCTTACTACAATTTTTCTATAGCATCATTTCCAGTTCTCTATGGATAGTTTTGGTAGTAATGCGCTTCACCACAGCCCTAGCATTGCAAAGGTGGCTTGGTTACCTACCCTTGATCAGGCTTGCTGGATGCTTCGGTAGGATTTTCTTCTATTGGCCATCTAATCCTTTGATGATTTCTACCAAATTGTTTGCTGCCAATATTTCATGCCGCATTCTTAAAGTTTCCACTTTTGGCACCCTTGAAATTCGAATTACTTCATTGCCCTTTCTTTGGCTGCCAAGTCTTGCCAACCTCCCCTTTCTCCTTAGAATATTGATAACACATTTGAGCTTTATGAATGACTTCATCCATAGTTTGAGGATTCACAAATTCTATTCTTTCTTTCATGTGTGTTGGCAATTTTTTCATAAATCTCTTCACCTTAGCCTTTTCTTCTCGATGGTACGGAACATAATGCAGCAAGGAAGTAAACTTAGTAATATAATCATCCATAGTCATCTGTCCCAGCTTTAGATCATGAAACTATTTAGCCTTTTCGTCATAAAATATTTTAGTTACGTACTTGTCCTTGAAGTATTGCTGAAATGATTTCCAGGTGACATCTTGTTCTTCAATACTATGTATATTCTTCACCTCCTCCCACCACAAAGTGGCTTTCTCTCTTAGTTGGTATATTGCTAATCTGGCCTTCAGGTTGTTGTTATATTAATACACATGAAAATATTTATTCATATTTATTAACCATGCCTCTGCCATCTCCTGAGCCTCACCATCAAATGTTGGTGGTTTTATTTTACGAAATTCTCCTTGAAGTTATACTTTTCGTCTCTTAACTTCTTGCGGATCAGACAAGTTGTCAGATTCTACCTCATTAGGATTTTTATTCTTACTTTGCTGAGAGGGGCTCCTTTCCACTCTTTGAAAAGTATTATTTCCTGTTTGCTGCTCATTTTCTTCCCACATACCTCTATTAGTATCGGGGTGTTCCATCTCCTAGTTTTGTTTATGTGAGAGACTTTTTAAAATCTTTTCCTGGTCTTACAGTGAGTGCTCATTATCTTTTTGAACTCACACCATCTCGTCGTGTAGCTGTTGGACAATATTCAGCAAGAAACTAGTTTGATGTTGTTGCTTTTCTAACATTCTGCTAGTTTTCTGCTGTTGTTCAACACTTACTTGAACCCACATCTTGGAGTTCATCACCGGTTGAACTTTAGGTTCCCCTGTGTCTTGAGGGGGCTATTTCGGAGTTCCTCTTCTCATATCATTTTCTATTAGAAGGGAAAATTATTTCTTTATTGTGCATCATTTACACACAGCTTCATCGTTAGTTAACCCTGAGGGTCCCAGCGTATGAACGATGCTTTGATACCACTTGTCACAACCATCACAAACCTCATTAAAAAAAAATTATCCTTTGTAACATTATCCTATACACGTATTCAAACTTTCCCAAGTAACTATATAAAGTGTGATGGCTAATATAAAGTAATAGAGGTTTTTAATATCATTGTTTAGCCATATATGGAATTTTTTTTTTTTCTATGGTTCTTATTTACATACATAATAAGCAGTAGAGATGTATGTAAATAGATTACTAAACAACAAAATTTGGATATGTTTATTGCACAATATAGAAATGTTTATATATGTAATCAATCAAAACAAAACATTGGATGTGTATGACAAACCCTATGGTTTTAATGCCCTTACGATACATATGTCACTTCATTTTAATGCAGACTTCACTCTAGTACTGGAATTTATACACCTTGACTTACATAGAAAATTCTCTGTGACACCTGGGCGGTGATCACAGTATGGGATTATCCCTAGGTTTCTAGGCTCATCTTACACCCTTGATTGAGATGCAACTTTCTTGATGACAACTGGCAATGATAGGAACGAGGCCCTGGCAATCCTGCCAAGCCCTATCTCTTTGCACCTGGTTGTTCTACATGTCATTACTCTTCGATGATATTCTAATTCTCGAGGATTTTCTACATTGTGATGTCGGTTCTATGTTGCACATTTCAGCTTGGTTGCTCATGGCAACACCGAGCCCTTTACAGAAATTTTAGGAGGTTGTATTCTTATAAATAGATTGAAAACAGAGGTTTTCCCACCACGCCTCATTTCACTTGAATGCAGCTCTAGCTATGATACAGGTTACTAATTTTACCTCTGCATTGTTTGTTTTTTCAAAATATCCAAACCGTTATTTGTTTAACTTGGATTGAATGGTTTAATCGTTATGAAAACTAATACCCTATCTCATTCCTACGACATAGGTTCGTGAAGTACTAGCAACTAGTTTCCTCTGGAACTATCTTCAGGTAATAATGAATTTATAAAATAGTGTTTATAGTTTTTTTCTTGTTCAAACGATGTAATCACCATATACTCTAATCATTTTCATTTTTCGATTTTCTTAGCAGGTAAGGCCTTCAAACTTCGAAGCAAATGATCTGTTTTGTGGAAGCGTTTGCTCGGTTCAAGATTCAACATTCGCACAACTCGCTCATGATTTTATCAGGTATGCCTGAGGGCTTCATCGCCTTGTTCAGTCGACCTCTGAGATGCAATATATGCACAAATTTTGTTGAATGGGTCTTCGACTACTGAAATAATCTTCACCGATTTTATATTTTTCTCCACGGAAACTTTACTAATATTACCAAACGAAGTCTTTTTTTTTCCTGTATTTACTTTACTTAGATAAACCTTAGTTTATCACTTATTCTGAAATGCATAGTAATTTCTAAATATAATTATTGGTATGAAATTAAACGTATAATTTCCCTTTGGTTTTCTTGAAAGTGTCCAGACCACCATTTTTTTGATGTTCATGTATTTTCGAATTAAAAATATTGTGAAGGATGACTAGGTTTAGGGATTGTGTTATTTACGCTAACCCTTCACCTCACAGTCTTCCACTAATAATGCTAATTTCTACCATATATAGTTAAAGAGATTAGCAGTCTTGCATCTATAGAATATCTATAAACATTTCTATATAATCCTTCTCACCCTTTAGCAAAATTATGGGCATAATATCATATATCTGTAGAATGATATAAATTTGAAAAAGTAAATATTTTTTCTGCAATGTATATATCTTGATTTAGTTAATCCAAATTGTTATGAAAACTACATATATATATAATCTAATATCTATGCTTATATTCACTTCTCTATTTCTCTGATGTTTAATTCTCATTTTCATGGAATACTGCTATAGTTTTGCAGGCATTCCTGCATTCTTATAACATTAATTTATTGAAAAGAAAAAATCATAGTAGTTTTACTCTGTCTTAAATTTCATTTATTAACAGAGAGGAACAATATTTCTATGATATAAAATAAATGAGGAAATAGTAGCTAATACAATATTTTTTCCATCATTATGATAAATATTTCTATCAAATAAGAACTACATGTAACTTATCAGGTTTATTTTTGCATGAATACTTATCTGATTATCAGTTACTCTGTTGTTTTCCTCCCAACCATCAAGTGAGGCTATTACATCCTGCTTGCCCCCGTGCTCCAAAACTGATTGGTTCTGGTTAACAGTGGAAATAAATCTTTTGCTGTGACCTCAGGACAGCTAGTCCAGTCAGAACTAGAAGTTTCAAGACATTTCTTAGTGTAATCCCACTCGTGAATACCAGCTCAAGAATTTTTCACTCTTTCCTCTTTCCATCCACATAACCCCTAATCCTCTCTGGAATCAGTCCTTTATCCTAGAGGAGTAGGTAACTATTTCTAACCTTTCCCAACCTCTTTTTTAGTTCTTGGAAACATTTAACGAATTTTTACTTTTCTTGTCTAGTTATTTTTATAAAAGTTTATTTTCATTAAAATAACATTAAATGTCTTCGTATTTTCATTTAATAACAACAATAAAATTACTTAACTAGTAATTCAGCTAGTTAGCAGTAATGTAGCTGTCACACTTCTATAATGTGATAAGGACCACATGCATGTGATGGAGGATAAATACACGGGTTTTTAATATCTATTTTTTCAATTTTTTTTTCTCACTGTCCTGTGATATATTACACCTTGTTTGGGTGGGAACTTAGAGTTGTATTATATTTTGAGAGTTGTATTATATTTTGGAGTTGCAATTACCTTTCTCTGCAACAATTATTGGCAATATTCAATCATTTTCACTAACATCCTTCTTGCTTTACCTTCTCGATGATTTTTAAAGTTGCAATTACTTTTCACTCAACTACTAGCAGTTTTGGATCATTTTCACTAACTTTCCTCTTTGGAAATTTGGGACTAGTTCAACCACTCATTGAAATTTCTTAGATATGACTATGGTTATTGGTATGTAAGGTATGCAGCTACTTCATCTACTATGAGTGATATTGGTGGTACTAATGCTCGAATCCTAGTAAACAAAGTATAAATCATCTACAATTTGGTGAATTCGTTGGAATTTCCAATTTTATTTGAAAATTCTCGAAAATTTGTTGGAATAGCTAAATTCATTTGAAAATTGGGGGGAATATGTAACAATTTGGTGAAACCAAATTTGTTGGAGTTGTAAGTTTCATTTGAAAGTTAGGCAGGATATTTAAGAATTTTTTGAATCTGTTGGAATTATCAATTTCATTTTTAAATTCTGTTGAATTTGTAAATAATTCTCTAGAATCTATAAATTCTAGTGAGTATTTGAAAATTTCATAATATTGAATTATACCTTCAAAACATAATTTAAACATAAAAAAAATGTGATTCGAATTTTCAGGGTGTTGAACTATACTTTAAAAATAGAATTTAACATTAAAAAATTATGATTCAACTGAAAAAAGGTTTGAGGAATTCAAGTAGAAAACTCAAAAAGTCTTGGTTTCTCATTTTAAATCTCCTTTTTCTATACATTTGAGACTAGACATGCCCTCACTTTATTAGTTGTACCTCCCCCTATGATAGTGCCCTTTCTCTTATTACCCTTGTCTTTGTCCCAACCTTGACCTCTTTTTCCGTAGCCTCTTCTTTTACCTTTTTGTTTTTTTTTGTGCTTCTTATGGTTCAATGCTTAAAATGTATGATGGTTGAGCTTCCCACTTAATGATCAACTCAAATTCATACTTGTTAGTTCAAGTAGCTAGTTGACAAGGTCTACTAGATGCCTCAACATGTCGCTAGTAACATATGTTAATTCATTAACATGTTAATTTTCAGATCATAAAATTTCATCCATTTTCTTGAGAGTTCAAAACTGAAAAGTAATTTATGGTTATAAAAAGAATATTGGAATTAGCAAAGATAAATAATTGATAAATAATGTTAAAAAAAAAGTAAAATTAGATAATTTATAGACAATGTAAAAAAAGTAATTATAGTTACCAGCTTTGTAGGAAGCTGCAATAACTTACTAGTTTGTGCCTCAATATTGTAAGAAAGCCATATTTGATGTATTTTCCCCACATTTTATACATTTCCTTTACTTTCTCCAGTAACAACCATAGGTATAAAATGCAATTTGGGAATTTATTGCTTTAGGAACCCACAGTTTATGTATTTTCTTCCTCCATTTTCTCCAATAACATCCATAGGCATAAAATGTAATGTGGGAATTTATTTTTGTCAATGGATGTTTACCTAGGAAAATTACATAATTACATCATGCAACTCTTTCAAATTCCAGAACTCCTCCATGGCTAGAGAGGATACATGACTAAGTTGACCTAGAACTCCTTCTCCATAGCTACTGAGAGATGACTAAGTTGGTGGAACAAAAGCACAAGAAGAAGAGAGCTTTGTAAAATGCACAAAGAGAGGTCTCTAAACTGCATGAGAGCCTCACAATGCAAGTTGTAATAAGAATGCAGGATGTATTCATGCAATTTCCTAGGAATCCCTTGGTTGTCAAGTAACTAACTAGCATAGACATAAAAAAAAACTTTAGTTAAAACCCCATGGACTTAAAATAAACTTTGTATAAAACAACAAAGACCAAAACAAATTGGCAATAAAAATTTCCATAAAACAACAAAGACATTGGACACAATTAAACAATCAATTCGGGACATTGCATAAGTATAACTTGCCACACCCTCAATAAGAGGTAGTTTTTGTTTTGACTGAAATTTTAGTAAAAATTAAGTTGGCAATAAAAATTTGGATAAAACAACAAAGACATTGGACACAATTAAACAATAAATTATAAACTTTGGAAAAGTATAACTTGCCACAATATTTTTATATTGGGCAAGTCATTTTGTCCACACGGAAACTTTAGTTAAAATTTGGTTGAATAACAATTGTGACAATAAAACTAACTTGGTTAATAAATCTCAAAACAAATTAGTCAACAAATAAATTATTTTAAGACAATCATCCATCGATCGCTATAGTATAGTGCTGCCTTATAGTATAGTCTTGCCTTGTCCTGATCACTATAGTATAGTCCTGCCTTATAATATAGTTCTACCTTGTCGTGCTGCTAAGGAAATGACTAATAACATGTCGTCACAGAAAGACACCACAAATAAATTTGCGTAGAAAAAATGCTGCTGAAAGATCAATAGTCAAAAGTAACATAGATAGGGGCAGTCGAGTGCATCAAAGCCCGCATCTACTCTTAATGTTTAGGGGAGTCAAAAGTAAAATTTCCGATTCGTGGAGAAAAATTGCTAGTGAAAGATCAACAGTCAAAAGTAACAGTTCAGATTCATAGAGAAAAATTGTTGAAAGATCACTTGTCAAAAGTATATTCTTATGACTTCTAACACACTAAAATTACTAAAATATAATTATTATTGTTACACGGGAAAAAAAAAAAAAAAACCTACTAGTCGTTATGCTTTGAATCCTCCTTCTCCAGCTTAGTTCCATGTCCTACTTCTTCCATTGCATTCTCAGTTATGCTCATACCCTCCATAGCATCTAAAATTACTTTAACCTTTTCACGAGATATAGCAACTTTGTTGGACTCGCGCTCAGCTGGCTTCAGTTCCTGTAGGTGCGAAATGTTTTATAGAGAATAGCCCAACCCAATTATTCACCATACTCTGCCCATGAAATGACTAAATTGTTAAAATATATAATTACTTCCCACATGCAGAGTTAGAGTTGAGTCAAGTATACAATCAGTTAAGTGAGTTAGTTGAGTTGAGTTATAGTTAGATTTGGTGAGTGAGTTAAGCGACTTGATCAAGTTCAGTTATATGTGAGAGTGTGTGCATGTCAATTATATTAAATACCCTTCACGGGTTCATTGTGTTAAGAGCTTTTTATGATTCAGAGTGATTTATATTAATTGAAGAGTCATAGCTCATTGTTTCATGTGTGAAATATTTGCGTTATTTATGTGATTGAATCCTCTACCTTTCCAACAGATTGGTATCAGAGCGAGGTCACAGATTATGGAACAAAAACGGATTAGCAGTCATCCGTGTGTGAGAAGGAAATTTTTTTTCCACATTTTTACACGATAACACAGTTGTTAATTATAGACAGAGCATTATAACACAAGTTCCCACTGTAGAGAACTGCGTTAAAATGAAAAACTTAATGTGCTTTTGAAGCACATGGGCATCTTGAATTTTCCAGTGCGTTAAGGCACTAACGCAGCAGAAGCGTATCGGGAGGTGCGTTTGCACACAAGGCTAACAAGCACCAAGCACGTTAGCGACCATTCGTATCGAATTTTAAAAAGGTTTGAAAAAAAAAAGATTTCGTGTTAAAATTTAATACGAATGACTCTTACATAAAGCACGTTCGGAGTATTTTTTCAAAAAGGGAAATTTCAAAGGTTATTTGAAAATGTTTTTTTTTTAAAAGGGGCTTTTCATAAGAATATTATAAAGAGGCTTTAAGAGGTGGATTTTTTATAATAAGTTTTTTTTTAAGAAAGGATTTTTTTATATAAATATTCTTTTATAAAGAAATTTTTATATAAATAATAAAAAAATTAATAATAATAAAACCTAGGGTTTTATTATAAAGTATTTTTTGAAGCTTTGCAAAGCATATCAATTTTTTTTTAGGGTTTCAGCAGTGAATTTTTGTTTGAAGAAATATGGCTACAAGTAGCTTTCAGCCATAACTTCCTTCTTTCAATGGGAAAGATTATGATATGTGGGCCATTAAGATGGATACCATGCTCAAAGCGCATGATGTCTGGGATCATGTCAAGTATGGGTTTGCAGAACCTCAAGATGATGCAGAAGAATGAGCCCTCAGTAATACAGAGAAGGAATAGTGGAAGAAAGATAAGCGAAAGAATGCACAAGAATTGCTTCTAATCCAGCAGGGAGTAGATCGAGCCGTGTTATAGAAGATCATGATAACCTCATCAACAAAGGAGGCATGGGACACCTTGGCGAAAAGATATCAAGGTATGGCCAAAGTTAACATTGTTAAACTGCAGAATACTAGGAGAGATTTTGAAATTCTACAGATGAAGGAGACAGAGGACATTGATTCCTTCATGAATAGGGTCATGTATGTCGTCAATCGGTTAAAAATCTATGGCAAAGATATTAAAGATCGAAGAGTGATTGAGAAGGTTCTTCGATCCCTATCTACCAAATTTGATGTTGTGGCAACAGCCATAGAAGAAGCAAAGGACTTGGAAAAACTGATCATTGATGAGTTTATTGGATCCCTTCTATCGCATGAAGCAAGGATAGATAGAAATAAGGATTCCACTTTGGAAACTGCCTTCCAAATTCAAGTCTTTATTTCAAGAGGTCGAGGTAGAGGTCGATCAAGAGGCAAAGGATGAGGCAGCAACTATGGCGGTCACAGAGATGGCTGAGACGATCATGAGCATCAAAGTGGAAGCGGCAACAGCAGAAGCTTTCATAACAATCAAAGGTCTGACAAATCAAAGGTAAAGTGCTATTACTACAATAGATTTCATCATTATGCTTGTGATTGTAGGAAGAATATTGCAGATTAAGGAAATCAGAGAGATAATGTTAGTACAAAAAATACTGACTCTATGTTTCTAGCATGCAACACCATGCATGCACCGTCTGATAAGGTCTGGCTATTAGACAGTGGTTGTAGTAACCACATAATAGGCAACAAGGATTTGGTTGCTAATTTGGATGTCTCATTGCAAAGAGAGGTGAAGTTGGGGACTGACAAGACCATGGTTGTAGATGGCAAAGGAGTGGTCAACATTGTGACCAAGCAGGGGGAGCCAAAGACCATATCAGAGGTATACTATGTTCCTGGACTCAAACACAATTCGATTAGTGTTGTTCAACTGATGCAGAAAGGATACAAAGCTATCCTTCAGGGGCAACAGTGTGTTATTTATGACAAATCACCAAGCAAGCAACTGATTGCAAAGGTGCAGATGACGAGGAATAGACTCTTTCCTCTCTTTATGAACTACAATGATCAGGTTAATTCTTTTACAACTGCATGTTATGTTGCATACTGGTTATGGCACTTTCAGTTTGGACACTTGCATTTTTCCGGTTTAATATTGTTGCAGCAGAAATAGATGGTCAGAGGTTTACCTCCCATAAAAGAACTTGCTAGCACTTGTGAGTGTTGCATCTTGGTAGAGCAACACCTAGAAATTTTTCTGGAAGGAGTTTCTTAAAGAGCAAAGAAACCACTTGAATTGGTGCATACAGACTTGTGTGGACCTATGAGGACACAGTCGATTGGTGGAAGTTGTTACTTCCTCACCTTTATTGATGATTATAGTAGGAAGACTTGAGTTTGCAGAGCTCAAAGAGTTCAGAGCTTTGGTGGAGAACCGAAGTGATCAACAGATCAAGGTATTGAGATCTGATCATGGTGGAGAATACGATTCGAAGGCATTCCATGAGTACTGCAAACAACATGGAATCAGAAGATAGTTTACAACCACATACACACCACAGTAGAATGGTGTAGTGGAGAGGAAGAATGGAACAATCATGAACATGAAAAGGAGCATGTTGAAAGCAAGACACCTGTCTAACGAGTATTGGGCAGAAGTAGTTGCATGTGTTGTTTATGTGATAAACAGATCTCCTACAAAGAGCGTGATGAAAAAAGTTCCAAAAGAAGCATGGTCAGGTATGTCATGTAGTGTATCTCATTTCTGAGTTTTTGGATGTGTAGCCTATGCACATGTGCCTAAGAAAATAAGAGGCAAATTAGATGATCAAAGCGAAAAATGCATTTTTACTGGTTATAGTGAGCAATCAAAATCTTACAAATTGTATAACCCTGTCACAAAGAAGACAATCATTAGTGGAGATATTGTGTTCAAAGAACAAGATTCATGGAATGGGACTATAGACACACTAACCGATGCTCAAACACCATTGATGGAGGATGATCTTGTAGAAGAAGAGGAGCAACAAGAACCAAGAGAGAAGACACCAAACAGAGTCACACCAGCAAAGACTCCAAGATTTTCAAAGCAGCATCGATCTTCAAGCAGATCCACAAACCAGAATTCTCCAAGCAGCGAATCAGATAATGAATCAAGCAATGGTAATAAAAATATTATAATGTTGAAAATGCAACAAGATGATGGAGCTTAGTGAAAATAAGTCGTCTTCACTAAGTGGGCCCGCAGGCTCTTTTTGGCGCAAAGTCTATTTTTAGACTATGTCTATATTTAGACATATGGATCATGGTCTATGAGTTGTAGGATGCTATTTATGGATGATTGGTAAAGTTGGTAAAAATAGATGGACCTCTATTTTTAGACATTGGGTGGAATCTATTTTTAGACTGCTAGTCTAAAAATAGAACGGTCGAATATTATTAACCCTTAATAATATTTGGACTATAAACATTATCTTATCCTCTTGGAGCACTTCAGTTTGATTCTTAGATGTGGCACATGCAGCTAACAGAAGAAAATATGGTTTTCCTATGGGTTATTTGAGCTATTTCATGGTTGACTTCAGTTAGAACTCATGTGGCAGAGTTTGGTGGAGTTGATGAGACGGTTGGTGGAGTTGTGTTCGGTTTAAATTAGTTGAACTGGTTCTATCTAGTCTAACTGATTGATACACTAGTGATGAGTGGTGTGAATTAATTATTAATTAATTCACTAATTATTAACTCATAAATCAACTAAAGAATACATCATTTAACTGCAATGCAAGGACAGTTTAGTGGAGACCAGTGTTAGAGGTGGGTGAAAGGGTGAGTCTACTATCAGTTGTGACTATAGCTGTGCATGGGATTTTCACACACATTGATTGAGATTTCCAATTAGGATTGCGCAGTACAAGCGAGAGGGATTTGAACTTGGATCTCATCATTATTCATCTTGGATTGCGCAGTAGAGGCACGCAGACTTGTGGAGGAGGTTTGAACCTGTGACTTGTTCAGATCTGAGCTAGTTTGTGTGTAACTATTGGAGATAGTGCTGAGAGATATGAGGAGCTTTGTGCTATGTATTGTTACATGTTATCTATCATTATAATATACAGATAGTTGGGGGTTTTCAGCTATTATATTTCCCCATTACATACTGTGTTATATGTGTGCTTGATTATGTTTTAATGTGCACATGCGACTGCTTCTATTTCTGCAAATTGATGATCAATTGTAGAAGAGGTAATGTATTATGCATGAAGCTTAAATAGTGTGTAATCAGGATAATCTCGGTGAATAATTCAACTATTATTCAAATTTCTACATGGTATCAGAGGGACAATTGATCATCGGATCTATTACAGTGATTACAATTTATTTCAGTAGACAGAGTCTGTAAGCGGGCCAGGTAGCCTCTGGATCCATCCTTTCTTTGAAAGGTGATATATCTAGTAAATACCCCTATAGTCGATCTCTGTGGTAGAAATACTTTGTTCTCACATTAGATCAGAAGCGGTTGAGTTTTGAGCTGGTGGAATTCGAATTTGCAGCAGAGTTTTCTTGGTGTCGAAGTTCAGATGTCTTTCAACGGATTACAATTGGAGTATGCCCTTGACGGCAGCTCGAATTATGTTGCATGGAAGGACAGGATGGAGGTGGTGTTAGATGAAAATGGGTTGAAGGATTTCATAGATGTTGAAGTCCCAATGCCTACTGATGCTGCTCAAGTTGAGGCTTGGCAAAAGAAGATGGCAAAATGTCGAAGGATTCTGTTGGAGGGCATGAATGATCACATTGTATCCAGGCTGCATGGAAAAAATTCTCCATACTTGATGTGGAAAGAATTGAAAGATTTATTCCAAAGAAAGAGTGACAAGAGGAAGTTGTCGCTCAAGGATAAACTCAGAAACATAAACATGGAGAAAGGCGACAGCATACCCAAGTACCTCATGAAGTTCACCCAATGCAGGGATGAGCTGGGAAGTGTGGGGGTAACTGTCGATGACGAGGACTTGGTGGAATTGGCTCTCCTTGGTCTTTTGAAGAGTTGGCATTCCTATCAGGACTCTTTGAATGGTCGGGAGAAATTTCCATGATGGGAGTGACTTTGGTCGGATCTCATGCAAGAGGAGATAAGGCGGAGTACCAGGGACGAACCTTCATCAAAGGCATCTGATGAAGAAAATTGCGCTTTGGCTGCCAAAGCAAAGAAGGGGAAGAGCAAGAAAGCTTCTTAATATGGTGCGAAAGGCAAGAAGTAGGACATGTCCAAGGTGAAGTGCTTTCACTTTCACCAACATGGACATTATGCCACAAATTGTCCGCAGAAGAAGAAAAATAAGCATGCTACTGGATCTATAGCAGGAGAGGCCTTAGCCTCGCAGTTTGAGCTATATTTTTCACTGATTGTATGCTTGGTATCAAGTGTGATGGGTTCAGTTTGGTTCTTGGACAGTGGTGCATCTTTTAACATGACAGGAGATCGAGATTTGTTTTCAGATCTGGATGAGAAAGATCTTGGAGTGCACATCGAGATGGGCGATGATGATAGATACAGTGCGACCGGTATCGGTACCATTTCCTTTGAGAGGGATTCTGGTAAACCCTTCGTATTGAAGGATGTGATGCATGTTCCAAGATTGAAGAATAATCTTATCTCCGTGGCGGTGTTAGAAGACAAGGGGTATGATGTTGTTTTTAGCGAGGGAAAGGGTTTCCTGTGCAGTAAGACAACTGGAGAAACCCGAAAGATAGGGGTTCGAGTCAAGAACCTTTATCAATTGCAAGTAGATGGCTGCACAACAATGGCATGCAAGGTAGAAGGAGTGGTGAGCCGGGATGATGGCGAGCTGTGGCACCGGAGATTGGGCCGCCTTCACCATGGAGCTTTGAAGATACTGCAGCAGATTTATACTGGGCTTCCTAAGGGCACTCTTGCACATTCAGATCAGTGCAAGGGGTGTACCTTGGGAAAATTTGTGAAAGCCACCTTTCACGAGAAGGATAGTCGCGCCACGATGATCCTTGAGAGAATTCACACAGACGTGTGTGGACCTTTCTCAGTAGCTTCGACAGCAAAGCACATGTACTATGTGATCTTTGTTGATGATTTTTCTCGGAAGTGTTGGATCTTCTTCATGCAGAAGAAGAGCGAGACATACTCAAAGTTCTGTGAGTTCAAGGCGCTGGTTGAGAAGGAATCGGGGAAGCATGTGAAGGCTCTTAGGAGCGACAATGGTGGTGAATTCATCTCTGCCGAATTCAAGGACTTTTGCAGCGCAGAAGGAATTCAGAGAGAGCTCATAGCACCTCATAACCCACAGCAGAACGGGGTTGCTGAGCGGAAGAACAGAACGATCGTGGGTGCTGCACGGGCGATGTTGCATGATCAGGGCCTACCCATTCACTTGTGGGCGGAGGCATGCAATATTGCAGTATATGTGCAGAACCATTGTCCTCACAAGATACTTGGCATGAGTACACCCGAGGAGGCGTTTTCTGGTAAGAGGCCTGATATTTCCCATTTGAGGATTTTTGGTTCACCTGTTTACATTCATGTGACGAAGGATGCCAGGAAGAAGCTGGAGCTGACTACAGAGGTTGGGATATTTTTGGGGTACACTGATACGCCCCACAACTATCGTGTGTATTTTCCAGACAGTCGCAAGACTGTTGTGCGACGGGATATCAAATTTCATGAGGAGAAAGCCATGAAGTGTTCACTTGAGATGGAGCCACACTTGCATGCAGATGAGGAGCTATTAGTTCCTAAGGATGAGTCTCAGGATGTGGATCAGCCACAAGAGGAGGTTCATGGAGTGGAAGAGACCACTCATGCAGCGCCAACCATCAGAGGGCGGAAGCGCACTATAGAAGCTGAGCGACTGGCTCAAGATGCAGAGAAGGTTGTAGGACCACCTACAGCACAGCGCAGACAGAGACAGTCACCGGACTGGTACACTGGATACATGGCTCTTGTGAGCAAATGTGTCGTGACAGAGCCATCCTCTTTCGAGGAAGCCGTGGAGGACCCCGCATGGGTAGATGCCATGGTGGAAGAGTATGATTCGATTGTCAGAAACAGTGCATGGGAGATTGTCCCAAGGCCGGAGGGGAAATTAGTGGTGGGTTCGAGATGGATCTACAAAGTGAAGCAGGCAGCTGATGGGAGTGTGGAGAAGTACAAGGCAAGATTTGTTGCCCGAGGCTTTTCACAGATTGAGGGGATCAATTATGAGGAGACCTTTGCACCTGTCGCAAGGTATTCTTCCATACGGACGATTCTTACTCTCTCAGCGCAGATGGGGTGGCACATTCATCAGATGGATGTGAAGACTGCGTTCCTCAACGGAGTGATTGAGGAGGAGGTGTACATAGAGCAACCCGAAGGTTTCGAGATCTTCAGTAGTGAGTCGCATGTTTGCAAACTCAAGAGAGCGCTGTATGGGTTGAAACAAGAACCTCGTGCTTGGTACACACGGATAGACAGTTATTTCACTGGACTTGGATTCTCCAAGAGTGAGGCGGATCCTAACCTATACCAGATTGTGGTGGAGGGTAAGTTGTTGATCATTGTACTTTATGTAGATGATTTGATTCTGACAGGTGATGAGCTGTTGATACTTTCATGCAAGGAGGATCTTTCTAGAGAGTTTGAGATGAAGGACTTGGGCCTCCTTCATTATTTCCTGGGATTGGAAATTTGGCAGCGCAGTGATGGACTATTTGTTTCTCAGGGTAAGTACGCCCACGAGATACTAGAGAAGTTCAACATCCATGGCTGCAAGCCTGTTGATACACCCCCAAGTTCTATGCTTTTCAAATGATACATTTGAACATAAATCCAAAAGGGAGTGGACCCCAGTGGATGATTATTGTGTGGATGTGGTTAATTAATTAATTATGAAAAATAAATAAAATATTATGTATGCACTATGACCAGATGAGAAAATGAGATCATATGCCTAATCCATGAGGTGATGGAAAAGGAAAAAAAAGACTTTCCCCAAATCTTTCAAAAATCCTTGAAAGAAATTATTTCTAATTTAGATGTTTAAGGAAAAATCTAAATTTCCCCCAATGAAGAGGAGTAGTTGGGAAGAGGTGAGAAAAAGCTGGAAAAGCTGAGGAAAAGCTTAAAGCAGCTTTAAAGAGTCCCAAAATGGGAAGCCTAGGCTAAACAGGAATAAAGCATCCTGAAATTCTGGACGCAGAATTGGAAATAGGCTTTGGGGAAAGCACAACTTAAATAAGTGCTCCAGAACAGATTGAAGTTAGTCTGTTCTTGGAGGATCTCTGCTCGGGGGTGAATCCTGGGAGATAATGAGGATTCCAAGGTTGGGAGGACTGGTCATAGTAGAAGTATGCATGCCTAATGTTGGAGAGTTCTGTAAGTCTGTATTAAATATATCCATGTTTTATGAATTGTGATGTTATGGTTCATTATGCAAATTTATGAATTGTTATGTTATTGTTCATTATGCAAATTTTAGATTGATTATTTGTTCCGTAATTCATGTAATTGCAAACTAAAGCTATGGATAGCAGAGACAAATGGTTGGGTTGTAGGGATGAGTACCTTGTGGTAATGAGGTTAGAAATGATAGATCAATTGAACAGCAAATCTAATACTATGTATAGGTATAGCTTGCTATCTTTTAAAGGAATATTTAATTTCTGTGTGTATAAATAGAAAATGTTAACCAAACAGTACCCATGAACAGCAAGCACCAAACAACTAAACCTATCATAACAATACTGATGGCACAAAATTCCCTGTCACCAATAACAGAAAGTAGGAAACAACAACCCTGTGATAGCAGTATGGGGTTCAGTAAGTCAGCTGTGTTACAATGGAAAGAATTGTAAAATTTAGAATTTAAAGTATTCTATTAAATGTAAGTGTAAGCATATGAAAGCAGAAGTTGAATCCTAACTAAGAATGAAGATCTAACACTAGGGATTCTAAACTATCCAGTTCAGTATTCTCTACCTCCATTTAATTTAAGCAAGAGGATCTGTTTCCTAGTTTTCCCATGGAATAGTTGAATCTGTACCAGAGTGTCACACATGTTGAATGTTTGTAACAGTAAAATAAGGGGGGAATCCTATTGAACAATCGATTGTGTGATAAAAGTTTGTGTGAGGGAAGATTTTAAGCATATGTAAAAATACAATGAACAGAGCATCTGTTTACCGGCCATATAAACTGCTGGGAGTGGTTGAGCAATGGAGGTTAATCGAGGCATAGATAGATGGCGTGCGGTATACCTCTTATACTCGATGTCGAAACTTTAAAATGTTGAAAATTTTATAAGGCCTGCAAACTGGGAAGTTTGAGGAAGGGCCTAGTGATCATCTAGAGTTGGACGAAACTATGAAAAGAAAAACCTGAGAAATACAAAGTAATATATATATAGATATACAAGTCTACTACATGGACTGAGAAGAGGGGAGGTCAAGCCCAAAAATTCTCATGAACATTCTTATATTCCATGGCTGTCTATAAGTACTAAAAAGAATAAAAAAAAAAACCCAGATAACAGTCTGAATTCGTAAGTGATTCAGTATAAAAACTATCAATGTTATCTGGTGCATGAAGCGGAAAATACCTGAGTTATGTTATATGGGTAGAAAGCTGGGTCTGGGAGACGTGACAAATGGTATCGGAGCGAAAGTTCAAAAATTGGGCAAGATATGTGCTCACAAAGAAATGGTTCACTGTTATAAATTTTATGAATATTAAAAATATTTCTTCAAGTATACAAATATTTTGGATATACTTTCAGGTATACATGTAACAGATTGTGATGTAGAAACATTGATATGGGAGTAATATGAGGAGGCTCATATACCAGAACGATTAAACCTATAATAGGTTTAAAACAGGAAACCAATATCTGTCAGAAAAATAGTAAATGACATATTTATCTATTGTCCTACCATCATCGTTATGTAAAAGAAATTTCAGTGTTCATAAAGTTAAGATACTGAAACCATCTTAATACAGTAGAAAAGATCAAGGCTAAAGTTAATGAAGAGGAAAGGGGAGAATGGTACTACCATGAACATGCAGAATTTAATCCCATAGGTCGAGCAAAGACTACAAGGAGTATAGAAGGATGATTTCCATTCTTAAAACTGATAAACTAAGTGTTCCTTACGGTGATGAAAAAACAAGAGAAAAAAATGAATTTACATTTATTCCCTAGATACATAGGAAAGGGAACTTCTAGAGATAAGAGTAAAGGTTGTTCTGTGGAGTGATGGTTAGTATACTGCATGAATGGGATGATGCTCTTCTATTTAAATTAGTATAAAGTGGCTACATACAAAATTTAAATCTGTTTAAATCGGAAGTTACTTAGCCTCTACCGATGATTAAATTTTTGTTGCATTCCCTGTAGATACAAAAATGAGATGATATGCTTATGTTATACTAGAGAACCATGATAGCAGAACTAAAGTGCCTTAGTGATACTAATATGTGTTTTTTTTTGAGATTCTGAAAGAAGAGAATAATAAATTTTTACTCTATAGGATGTTGATAACAGTCATAAGTGTATATTGCCTTTTCAGAACTACCCTTACTCTTGGAAAACAATTATTTCAGTAAAGGGCTTAATTTATAAATTCTGTCCTCTAGTCCAGCACTATTGAATACCTATGAGTCTACCTCAAAAGGAAAATAGAATCTCAGAGTAAGGACTCTAGAGTGTGTATCTTGCATTGTGATTAAACTACCAAGGAAATCTGCACCATAGAAGGGTGATAGTACCAATAACAATGTTAGAATAATTGGTATTATAACTTCAAGTCTAAACCTTGAAATAAACATTAAGGACCTAAAGTTAATTTATGCTTAGTGTAGCATATCAATTGAACTTTCGATTTCTTATATATCTATGTATTCAAAACGCTACATATATATATTAACAAGATCGAAGAGTTACACGATTTAATTCTTGTTAACCTAAATTTCAATTGAGCCATAAACATAAACATATATGAATTTTATATGTTCCAAGAACGAAATAAGTGCTTGATTTTATATCGATGATCAGTTTTATTTTGAGAAAATCACTAATATATAACAGGTATAGTAGCATATTAGAATTTTAGCACGGCATGAGCGGAACCATATATATATTAGAATTTTATATATGTCATCAACGCTATAAAAACCCAAATCATATAGTGTAATGATGGGTATTTAAAAAAAAAAGGGGGGGAATATAACTGTGAAACATATATATATACGAACATATATTTAAAAAGAAAAGCGATATCAAAATGAATCAACGCAATATATATTGGTGATCATTATCGCTAATAGAACAGAAGTATGGTCAAATTATAATAATACGTGGTAAATCATTGAACGACTATGTACTTAAGCCTTATTCATCGAATCCATTGGATTGGTCCTACACCACGGCACAGTGGAGACCTGTCCAAGATAATTTCAAACGGACAGAGGTGACAAGTAGAATGACAACGCGATGCAAAATCAAAGGGTTTCAATCATAATCCTTACGCAAGAGCGATGAGATCTTCACAGTTTTCACAAGAAATTTTTAGAGACGGAATGTAGTTCCACAGAGCCGAAAACACGAATCCACGCTGTATATTAGTTGGGGTGCGGAATACTTAGATTTATTGGATATACTGTGAAGTAAAATGTTAAAAGAAGCTCAGAAAATCAACCTTACCGATGATCGCCCTGAACGCTATCATAAATTTCCTATCAAATCACAGAGTAAATCGTGTTAGTGCACAGAGAATTTAGATGGAAGGGTTGGTGTCAGTAGCGTTCAGAATGAAACGGAACAATTGAAATATGATACAGGAACCGGTCATTGACGCTTTGACACAGTTCTGCGGAAGACAGTTAATAAGACATCTGACCATAGAATTGTTATGAAAACCTAGTTTCGTCAGATGCTCCAATTAGCATGGCTGAGAAATAGAAGAGGTCAGAACAATTATATGCTGGGGGCGCAGTGTTAGCCGGAGATAAAATCTCTGAATCGTTTCCTGCAGACCCCCACAGGCCGAAGTCAGAGCACTGACGAGAGTAGAAATACACCTTGTGAGAGTGGGCAGTTGTGTCCACATCTAAATCGGTTCTGGAAAAATCACCGTCGCCCGTCGACAGAATGAAACCCACATACAGTCACGAACAACCTGAAACCCTGCAATATGGCCGTGAAGCAAACCGTATGAGCGTCATAAGCATCGCTAGTATAAAGCCACAAAAGGCAGTTCTAGAAAAAAAAAAAAAAAAGCCACGTTCAGAACACGTTCTACGTTGAAAGAAACCCATAAATCGCAGAATACCCAGGTAAGGCCGGGGCGGTAGAAGGCGAGCCGGTGATGAAAAAAACCGCAGCCGTGAATTAGCAAGACCTGAAACAGCGAAGGAAGGAGGAGAGTAATAATACAGGTTGAGACCGTGAAAGGTAAATAAGGAACCCCATACCCTAAATCAAAAGCGCTACAGGTACGAGAAATCCTGTTCACAAAGTTATTCAGGTACCCTCCAGCTAAGTCGAATTGTTGCGAAATCTCGAAGAGGATTTCCAGAGCAACGATGAGCTACAACCTTGGGTACCCTTTTGTCAGCTTAATAATACTTTAAGCCTGTTCAGAGTACTTGAGAGGCGGGTTGCAGGAGAATTAAGGAGAGGCGGCACATCGAAAAGACCTTCCCTCTCTCTCTTCTCCAGCTGTTGAGAAATGAGTTGTGGCAGGAGTTTTCACAGTCCGGAAACCGTCATACGCAACCAGAAGCTTGTGGCCGCCAAGAAATCTGTCATCTGCACACAAAACCAGAAACCGAAATCGTATTTCGTGCGCGCAGGAGTAGGGCTCAGTCTAGGGTTTTGATTTGACCGTGGTATTTGAAAATAGCCGTGTGGTGGAGTCGCTACCTGTGCGGACGGAGGGCTACCATACCAGAGTTACAAACCCTAAACTGCGTCCATGGTAAACGTGGGTAAAGGTTATCGTATGTAACCATGATATGGTATAATCAAATTATTCTCACGTTACCTGCGGCCGATAAATATGGGAATAACCAAATGAAAGTTTTAAAGGAGGTCCTTTCAATGCAGGCGTCTATGGATATGATGGCGCTTAAATTAAATATACAAAAGAGTTTTAACCTACAATTGCTATATATCATTATAGGTGTTGCATATACCTATAAATGACATGAAATTAAATATAGCCGAAAGATATATACTCAGGAGTATACAATATTAAACCCATAATAAGAGTTAAAAATTCCTTGGTTATATAAATATCTCGATGGGTAAGGATAAATGACCTAAAGGCTTATATATTGAAAATGGAAATGAAAAAGGTCCTTAAGGTTATTATAGTAATTGGATTAATAGAAGTTTTACCCCTTAAACTATAAGTAAAGTTTAAATAGTGGTGTTTCCAAAAGACTTTGGACCTATATATGCTATATATAGATATTGTGGCAAAGGTCTTGAATGTAAACAGGTTATATATATATATATATAAGTGATATATATATTTATTCATGAAATTTATATTTGGTTAACTATGGAAAAGGTCTTGGATATAAATATGTTATATATATATATATATATGGCACCTCTATATATATATAAATATGGTGATTCTATCCTTAACCTACACGTGGAGGCGCATATAGTGTCAGGTTAATGGTAGGCGAGTATAATGTTAGACCTCTACCTATATATATATATGACTTTACACTTGCAATAACCATAGGAGTATAAATATAGTTGGGTTGTGGAAATGGATATAAAAGGTTAGAGGTCGGAAGTGGGTAAGTGTGACCTTAGCTCCAAATGGATATAACGACTCCCTTAGATCATAATCGATGGGAACTTCATATAGTCCCTTTATTATAATCATAGTTGATGAGAACATTACATATCCCTTTATTGCATTGGTTGTAATTAAATAAGGGTTAAATGATTTTATTATAATCATAGTTGATGTAAACCTTATATAACCCTTTATTATCTCAGTTATAATTAAAGAATGGTTAAATGAGTGGGTGGCATGGAATTCGAAAAGGGTCATATATCCATTCTTACATTATATGAAATGAAATAATAGTTTAAAAGGGTAAAGTATTCACTTTGTGGGTTTTAATTAAAGGAGACTTTAAACTTTAATTTAAAGGAGTGGAGTTAAATTAAAGTTCAATAAAAGTAATTTTAGAGGAGGCGGATTTTAATTAAAGTAGACCTTAAACTTTAAGTTAAAGAGGTGGTGTTTAAATTAAAGTTTAATCTAGTGGATAAATTCCAAAGAGGTGTATTTAGTTAACTATTTCGTTACAAGTTACTTTGAAAAAGAAAAAGGAGAGTTATATTGGGATATATAGGGAAAGGTGTATAGGAGAAAAGGACAATTTATATTTAATAGAGGTATGTTAAATAAAAGTTGTAAATTCTCAATTGTCCTTGTATTGGTTCAAATTAAAACTTTAGAAGTCCATCACAAAGGAAAAATGTAAGTTGGTACGAAGGTATAGTACATTAAATAAGAAAAAAAAGAATTTAAGGAGTATTAATTAAACTCTTTGGATTATATATATAGTATATATATGTTTGGTGGATATATATATATGCGGTGGATTTTATATATATATGGTGGATTGTATTTATATATGGTGGATTTTATATATATATGATGGGGTTTGTATTATATATATATTGAGGATTATATATATATAGAGTGGTTCTATATATATATGAAAAAGAGTGGAGGATTTAAGGATATGAAATATAATGGTTCATATAACAAAGAGTTTTATAAAGAAAATGTTTTGGGTTTCACTTTATTGGAATATATATACAATGTGGTGGAATTGAGGATAACTTAAATGAAACAAATTGCACGTGGGACATAAGTTAAAATCTACAAGTAACATTATAAATATAGGCGATCTGGTTATATGTTATAATGTTAACCTTGTTGAGTTGTATGAATATAATATCTTCATACATGTTAAGTTATTTCTCAAACTTTATACTAATTCACTGGGGATTATTAAAAGTGAATTCACCTTAAAAGCTGCAAGTACAAGGGAAGGACACATTTTATCATATGGCTGAATATTATTGCTCTAATTATGGTTAAAGGAGTAATAAATACTATGGTGGTAGAATAAGTGGTCCCAGTAGAATGTGAAGAAATTTTTTTAAGAACAGGTATAAATTGTGGTAATTCTTTAAAAAAAGGGGAAAATTGTGTCAAATTCTATTTTGACATTATCAAGTAGTAATACTTATGAATGGGACGAATGATAGTAATTACATGCATTCACACTATAAAATGTTGTTGGTATAAATTTTATGTAATTTTCCTGAGTCCTAAATTCAAAGATAGGGGGAAATAGTGTGAAATCATACAGCTACGAAAAAAAAAAATGAATGAGAAGGTACTGGAAGTACAACGATGAACTGGAAAAAGGGTAAGCATAATCATGCATATAGTACAACTCTTTTCATTCATTTATGAGTACTAATGAAAAATTGTCAAATTGTTTAGCCAAGTGTGTAACAGGAAATTGTACACTCTGGAAACAAGAAGGAAAAATGTGAAGATAAATCACCTAGAAACTCCAGAAAAGCTGAATTGGACCAAGTTGAGGGAGGAAAAAAAAACCTCACTAAAGAAACAAGAAAGGATAAGTAGTGTACTAAAAGTGCACTAAACTATTATGAACCTGAACGGTTTGACTAATAACTGAAATTCTTAAGTTATTGAAATGCAGAATGTTTTTGTGGATGATCAATTGTATGTACCTGACATTTCTTACATTGGTATGAATTGTGAACAGGGAAAACAGAAAAAAAGATTTTCTAGACAGACTTCTTGCAAAGAAGTAGAAAGAAAAGCAACTGCATAAAGCAGGAGAGTACTCTACTGGAAACAAAGCAAAAAGAAAGAAGAAATCTTTGTCAAAGATGAAAAATTCAACGTTAAAGTGTAACACCGAGGAAGGTGTTGGAAAGGAGGGAAACTAATGGCTTATAAATTAGGCTTACCCTTGCATAGTAATTTTTTTTTTTACATGATGCTTCTCACATGATTGATTTGAAATGTGGTCCAGGTGGAACCAGAAGAGGAATTTCCTTCCAGAGTCGCTTCAAAGATGAAAGCGAGAAGGAATTGAATTGCGAAAACGAACAGTAGCTAGAGTAAAGGTGTAGTGGAGCACTTTACTGCTGAAAAGCTACATGGAACAGAGAAGCTAAGATGATGGAACAGCATTCATAATTATGTTCAAAATAAACTAAGTAGATAGTTGTCAACACCGAGGACGGTGTTTACTTTCAGAGGGGGAATATGTAACACCCCCAAGTTCTATGCTTTTCAAATAAGACATTTGAACATAAATCCAAAAGGGAGTGGACCCCAATGGATAATTATTTTGTGGATATGGTTAACTATGAAAAATAAATAAAATATTGTGTATGCACTATGACCAGATGAGAAAGTGAGATCACATGCCTAATCCATGAGGTGATGGAAAAGGAAAAAAAGACTTTCCCCAAATCTTTCAAAAATCCTTGAAAGAAATTATTTCTAATTTAGATTTTGAGGAAAAATCTAAATTTCCCCAATGAAGAGGAGTAGTTGGGAAGAGGTGAGAAAAAGTTTGAAAAGCTGAGGAAAAGCTTAAAGCAGCTTTAAAGAGTCCCAAAATGGGAAGCCTAGGCTAAACAGGAATAAAGCATCCTGAAATTCTGGACGCAGAATTGGAAATAGGCTTTGGGGAAAGCACAACTTAAATAAGCTGCTCCAGAACAGATTGAAGTTAGTCTGTTCTTGGAGGATCTCTGCTCGGGGGTGAATCCTGGGAGATAATGAGGATTCCAAGGTTGGGAGGACTGGTCATAGTAGAAGTATGCATGCCTAATGTTGGAGAGTTCTGTAAGTCTGTATTAAATATATCCATGTTTTATGAATTGTGATGTTATGGTTCATTATGCAAATTTATGAATTGTTATGTTATTGTTCATTATGCAAATTTTAGATTGATTATTTGTTCCGTAATTCATGTAATTGCAAACTAAAGCTATGGATAGCAGAGACAAATGGTTGGGTTGTAGGGATGAGTACCTTGTGGTAATGAGGTTAGAAATGATAGATCAATTGAACAGCAAATCTAAAAACTCCGTATAGGTATAGCCTGCTATCTTTTAAAGGAATATTTAAATTCTGTATGTATAAATAGAAAATGCTAACAAAATAGTACCCATGAACAGCAAGTACCAAACAACTAAACCTATCATAACAATCTTGATGGCACAGAAATCCCTGTAACCAACAACAGAAAGTAGGACACAACCCTGTGATATCAGTATGGGGTTCAGTATGTCAGCTGTGTCACAATGGAAAAAACTGTAAAGTTAAGAAATTTAAATTATTCTATTAAATGTAAGTGTAAACATATGAATGCAGAAGTTGAATCCTAACTAAGGACGAGGATCTAACACTAGGAATTCTAAACTATCCAGTTCAGTATTCTCTACCCCCATTTGATTGAAGCAAGAGGATCTGTTTCCTAGTTTTCCCATGGAACAGCTGTATCTGTACCAGAGTGTCACACATGTTGAATGTTTGTAATAGTAAATAAGGGGGGGGGGAAATCCTATTGAATAATCTAGTGTGTGATAAAAGTTTGTGTGAGGGAAGATTTTAAACATATGTAAAAATACCATGAACCGAGCATCTATTTACCGTCCATATAAACTGCTGGGAAAGTGGTTGGAGAAATGGAGGTTAACTGAGTATAGATAGATGTATGCAAGGAGGCATACCTCTATACCTCGATGCTGAAACTTTAAAATGTTGAAAATTTTATAAGGCCTGCAAACTGGGAAGTTTGAGGAAGGGCCTAGTGATCATCTAGAGTTGGAAAAAACTCTGAAAAGAAAAACCTGAGAAATACAAAGTAATATATATATATAGATATACAAGTCTACTACATGGACTGAGAAGAGGGGAGGTCAAGCCCAAAAATTCTCATGAACATTCTTATATTTCATGGCTGTCTATAAGTACTGAAAAGAATTTAAAAACCCGGATAACAGTCTGAATTTGTAAGTGATTCAGTATAAAAACTATCAATGTTATCTGGCGCATGAAGCGGAGAATACCTGAGTTATGTTATATGGGTAGAAAGCTGGGTCTGGGGTGCACTGACACCTATTGATACTCCTCCCCG